>OY987333.1:72292936-72885053 GCA_963920685.1 Polydrusus tereticollis | reverse complement strand
TTGATTTTAAACATTTTTTTAAAATTAGGTGGAAATGGGTAACATAAAGATTTAACGAATTAAAATATCTAATAGTTTAGTGTTAGTATTAGAAAAAATTCTATATACACCTCAGTTGAGAAGCCTATTATACATCTCGCACATTACAACCCTCGGCGCTTCGCGGCTCATGATATAAAAGCGCTCGCTATATAATAGCCTACTTCTCAACTTAGGTGTATAATGTACTATTATTGAATTACCTTTTAATTACCCACTAATTAACATTTCTTTCAACTTTATACACACTTTATGCACACTGCACATGCAAGGCACCCAACCTAACTTAACTAACTTTTTTTGGTATGCCACTGTTACCAAATAAAAACAAAAATTATAACTGAACTTGGCTTCCTACTTCACAAATGGATGGAATTTCTTTTTCGGGTAAATTTGCCATAATTGTATCGTTGTTAAATAATTCAATTTCATTTGAATGAAAGTAAGCCGTTGGTACAGTTCTGCCTTTTTGCTTTCTTCGGTCACACCATGCAAGCCATCTTTTCCTCGAAACATGTGATATTGCTACTTGGTACCGAGATGTTCTCGTCCGTTGAAGAAGGCCGATCGACAAGAACTTTGCGTTTTCTGGAAGGGACTGGATGATCATATTTTTGTGTCTGACCATGTTTACCATTGTTGGGGTCTCAGATCCACTTCCAGTATAAGTGAATTGCCACCAGCTGCTAGATATTGTAGAATATACCCATGCTTCGAGGAAGCTAAGTGCCACAGGCGTGTGGTCGCACATGATCCTCTCCGCTTCTGCTGTGTTGGCCCTCACAGCTACTGGGAGTTCCTCTGCAATGCTGAAAAAACTGCTGTCAAACATAGTAATTTTTATATAATTATTGTTATATCATACTTTTAATGAAGTACACAGGCTGACCGCCCATTAAAATGTTTCGGAAAGCGATCTGAATTCTGAAAATTTGGATTAAGCGACCTTACGTCATCTCAAAGTTGCTTATGTTAAATGGAACACCATATTATTATACAACGTGTCCAAGAAAGTTCTACACAAATGGGAAATTGCTTTATTATGCGTTTTATGAAAAAAAAATGTGTGCTATGCTTGGCAAGAAGCTTAGATTTACGATGAAAAAATGTATTACCCATATAATACAGAATACAGTGTTCTCAAAAAGTAGAAGAATGTAAAGAAGGTCCAAGCGGGAACTACCCTTATTTTTAATTATTTAGCAAAACAACAAATAAAAAAGTTGTTTCAAATCTTTCATTCAGCAAAATATTATAAAGAAAAGTTGTTTAGAGTTAAAAGTTATGCATGGATTCGAAAACGTGTTTTTTCCGTAGGTATCTGCGATCATTTTAGTAATATTTTATGTTTGTCAATTAACTGGTACAGTTTTTTCACAAACATTTAAAATAAAAAATTTGCACTTTAAATAAGAGTTTTTTAATTTGATTATTATCTTTACTAATGTTTTATCTTGTTACAAATAATTTTTAAGATATTTTAAAGTTGTGCTTAATGTCCTTGCAACAAACATGAAGTTTGTGATTCCTTAATAAATTACAAATCTAAGTTACTTTTACAACTATGGTTGAATTTGACAAAGATATGTGAAATTGATTTGATTTTAAATAATTTATGATGGTCTTTAGGGTGAATATAGAAAAAAATAAATTTTTGGAAATTATCAGTGTTTTAAAAAAAATATTTTTTTTTTATTTTAGAAGGTTACCTTTTTTAATCCATGCATACCTTTTAATTCTAAACAACTTTCCTTAATAGCATTTTGCTGAGTTTGCTGAAATAGGGATAGTTTATTCTTGTACAAGTTTTATGTTTTTGGACCTACTCTGTACGCCGTTTGACTTGCAACTATTTTAAGTGTACCAAATATGATGCACCAACTTTTATTAAAAAAATTTTTGAGAAATCGGTAATAAAGAAAATTTCCATATGTTGCACACTTAAATGACCACACTGTATAGTCAATTTAAACTTTAAGTAAAACATAAAGTTGCATAAAAAGTGGACATGTCCCCTATTAAAATGTATTTGTTTATATTCATCATGAGTAATAATACTGGACTTGTCCCATTTTGATTTAAACAAACTTGATTTACATGTACCATGGACATGTCTGGTTTTGATCGAATATCTTATTTTCATATGGGAATTTTACCGGGTTGTCTACTATTTTAAAAGAATTTGAAAAGATGGGTCGATAGAAATCATAAAAATGAGCAGAAATTTAAAATAAAACGTGTTTCGAAAAAAATGTGGACATGTCCCCTTTTTTTTTAAAAAAAATTAAATTTTGACAGGTTGTAGCTCTAAAAGTATTAAGTATTCGACTTTTTGTTTTGTTATAATATGACTTGCTACCTTCATTTTAACATATACCCTCTCTATCTCATCTAATCTAACGTATAACCTCTCCAAGTATCCTAACGCTTATTCGAACACCCTGTATAAATATGGGACTGTTGTAAATGTAAAATATTTTTAGTATTAATATCTTGTAAACGATAATTTCTACAAAGGTAATTAAATTAAAGAAAATGTGCCATATTTAAAGCGTTTTGATGATTCCGTTAAATAAAAAACGTTAGAAAAATAACGTGTTTTAAACGAAAATTTTGATAATGAAAAATAACATTGCCGATTGAGCGTAAAATTAACGTTTATTCTCAAATCATGCCAACTGGGTAATTACTATTGCCCCCAGTAAAGTACCACTAGATATTGTCATGATAGGAATTGGTACTCCTAATAAAAAAAATTCGGCCAAGCATTTTGTCCTGCATTTTTATGTAAAAAAAAATAAGAATTTAATAAATTTATGTTAATTTATAAAACGAAACCCGAAAACCTGTATACAATAAAAAAAGTTTTATACTTACCAGCAATGAATGGACAAAACGACAACTAATTGTAACAACATTTTAAGAGATAATAACTATAAGTTTTAAAATTCAAACTGTTTGGGTGTATAATATACTATTGCTATTGATGCTCTGACAAAGAATGATAATTTGAAATTTCCCACAAGTTGGTAACACTGATTCTGGATAATTTACAAATTTGGGCCCACCACCGTGCTACACAAAAATGCTGATTAATCACAAACATCATAAGCTTTTATAGAGCATAAATAACATAACAATAATATGGTTTATTAACATATAGAGTGTTCCATTAATCTATGTTTGGATTATAAAAATCACTTTATTAAATTTCGCAATGCAACCATTTTATTTGATAGTTGCCGCTGGTCCAATCAATCAGCAAGCACGCTTTTGCTCTCTTGCAAAAGAGTTTTTAACAGTTTGTTTATAAACATTAAGCGGCGATAATAAGAAAACTAAATACGTAGTTATATTATACATATGTTTAGGCTAAGTAATAAAGTAAAAACCAAATTGTCTTTACATACTCAAAAGACAATATAGCAAGAAAACAAATCGAAAAACCCTTCTATTGTATTATAATCTTTTTACCTGAACTGAAAATCCTATACTAGTTGAGTCCTTCCAAACATCTGGCATTGTCAAATGAAAACAACCTACCTATACTGAAGATTAAATAAAACGAACGAACCGAAATTACCCTTATTTTAACCATTGGTCATTCCGTAATTGCACCCGTAATTTAAAAGTTCGGACATTGGTCGCTATAAAATGGCCAATCATAAGATTAAGCATAAAATCGCCATTTACCGTTTTCGATGTTTGCTTCCAACATATACATCACTCAGTTAAATTTAAAAATATTAATTTTATAATGTAACCACATAGTAGGTATAAAATGAATGACCATAGCAGCAGCTTATCTCTACATAATCTAAAACTATCCCGGATAGCCACGGAAAAAGCCATCCTGTAAAAAATAAGTTTACTCAATGGAGAATTTTACAGCCAAACTGTCAAAATATGCGATTTGCTCTTTATTTATTTTCCCATACCTATCCAGGATTCATATTATTTTGTTTTAGGCGTTAGTAATCTATTTCGTTAATTGTATCATTTCTTTAAATGTTGAGTTCGATCTGCCCTTTGTACTGTGCTTTGTCAATAATATTTTTGTATCTTCAACAATAAAGCAGTTTCAGTTTGAGTTTTGAGAGTTTGAGTTTTGAGAGTTTGAGTTTTTTACATACTATTATTCCCGCTAACAATGGCTACATACAGTGTGACCAGCTAAGTCCTCATCATATGGGATTTTTTTATTAATAGCTTTACTCGAAATTTGACTTTGGCATTGATTTATGCTTTGATCAAGATGAAAATATCTATCAAAAAAATAGTAGTCACGTGATTCGCATTTTCTGTCAAATTTTAATTTTTCCAAAAAAAAAATTCAAAAGTGGGGTTATTTCCCGAAATATCGAAAGAAGTTATCGAAAAAAGTTTTCCTAAATTCAATTTTTAGCCCATACGCAAAATTTCAGCTGCATAATAGAATTTTGAATTTTTAAGTTAAACGAAAATTTATTTTCCCCATAATGAAGACTTGTTGGTCTTACTTATGTTTTTTACTTTTAGACAAAAACTACGTTTTCAAAAATACTTAATAAATTTTAATAGCCATCTTCGGATTTTGTAGAAAAACACTTATTTAATATGGCGCTACTTTAAAGAAAATGTGTCTGGAATAAAGCATTGTCAAAACGAAGAAGTTTTATGTAGGTTGCGTTAAGTTTTATTTTGCAAGACTGGTGCAATTTACAAAATATGGGCAAACAATAAAAATTATCTTATGGATCTGAAATTTTGCATATGGACCAGTGAAACTGACCGACCCCGGGTGTGTTAATCACCTGAGGGAATCCGTCACTCTGGCTGTAATCATCAAATATTGTGGTACGACCCTGTTTACGTTGTGTTTACTTTGCAGGTTCTTTTAAAATTTGGTACAACGGTAAAGTTATGTCAGATTTTAGAGTTTTTTTTTCCGCTTTAATTTTATTCTGATGGTTTCCCTACTTATGATTTGGTAGTTCGCTGCCATGAAATGAAAATGCAAGAAGCTTTTATTACAAAGTATCTATTATAAAAGTAGTAGGTATTTTGGCCATATACATTTAATTTACATTGATATCAAATATACCTATAATACCATAAATAATCCCAGACCTAATTATTACATTTCATTAAACTTAATTTAGGATGTCTGCCTGCAACAAAAAGGTGCAGTATTTCTCTAATATTACCTATTATGCCTGCGACTGTAATGGTAACAATTATTGACCTCCCTAAGCACCCCTCGTTTTGCCATTATTTTTGGTCTGCGACCACACTCTTGTTTTAATTGGTCCCCTGTTAATCTGCAATTTATTATTGAATACCTAACTCTAGGAAAGCCGAAAGACAACAGTCCAGCCAGCGGCTGTCGAACATTCCATCGCATAAGATATAACAAGGCAAATAAAGATAGGAGATGTTATTTTCATTACTGAAACGTCGGAAAATGACTTAATAAAATTACCTAGGATTACACTACTTAACAAACATCGACGTTCTTTCCTGACAATAACCCATCACAATCATTTAAATACACCTGTAATATATTAACGTGCTACTGATATCATCATACCAATAATTATAACCCTTCTGTTAAGTTTACTTTTATGTCAACTAAAATATTGCCCTTATTCGACCCTCCCCCATTTCCTTAAGTATTGCAGATTATAATTGACTTTGTAAGATGGGTTATTACTGCGTAATAATGTCCAATATTTGTTCTTAAATACCTCAAAATAAGAATACACCCAGGGAGACAGACTAACATCTGTTACAATAAAGGTTCGTGTCAGCGAACTTGATCCATATTTTATGACCCTTAGAAAGCAAAAGTGTATTGATTTTGTTACAGTTATTTATGGTACCGTTATGGTTTGGTCACCCTTTTATTTTAAAACAATTAATAGCCAAATTTGGTCCTGCAGACGTTATGGCTGGGATTTATTTGCATTTAATTGACCTGCGGTCAATCTCCCATGCTTTATCCCATAAAACCTTCTGATTAGCTGTTTAGATAGCAATATTTATAACAGTAAAAGAAATAAAAATATTTAGGTAAATATTCATATACGGTTCGGCCTTTAAAATTTTCTTAGTTTAGTAATATTGCTGTTTTTGACTAATTAATTTGTAATAACGAAATTGACGTAAAAGAATAGGTAGGTAGATATTTATCAGGTTCAGCCTTTGAATAATTTAAAGTTTATTATTGTCACTGCCTTTGTCTACTGACCGCAATCGTTGGGTTTTTAGCTGCTTATTGGCGACGACAAGCACCATGGACCAACTTCCGGCATCCGGAAAAATCGTAGGGCCAGCCCGGCGCCGATGTATGTCAGATCAATTCGCAATTTTACCCAACCAATTGTTGTCACTACTCCAATTCAGCGGTTTATAATGCAATGGAATAAAAGATTCATTCGATATTTATAATGTTTCGCCTTTTAGTAATTCAACTTTATCATTGTTGCTGTCTTTGTCTACTAACCGCAATCGTTGGGTTTTTTAGCTGCTTATTGGCGTCGACAAGCACCATGGGCCAACTTCCGGCATCCGGAAAAACCGTAGGGCCAGCCCGGCGCCGATGTCTGTCTGATCAATTTGCAATTTTACCCAACCAATTGTTGTCACTACATCAAGTCAGCGTTTTATTTAAGAAAATTGGAAAATCAATGCTTTCTTTGTTTATTAATTTGGTAATAATGAAATTAAAGTAAAAGAATATGCAGATATAGGTTTTTCGTTAAAGATTTAGGATTTGTTTACCTGATACTTTGTGAATTTGTAGTTCTCTTCTTAATGGTTTCACTCGCGTTTTCATATTTTTTTTTATGTTTATTTTTACTCTGTTTACTAAATTATGAGTTAAAAGATTTGAAAGAACAAATTCTTTGCTGGCAGCGTAACAACTTAGTTTTTAAAAGGAAAAAATTTGAATGCCTAAAATCAGCGCGCTTGGCGCTTTTATAGTCAATCCCTACTACAGATAATGCGAATCACGTGACTACTATTTTTTCATCTCAGTCAAAACACAAATTTATGCTAAAGACAAATTTCGAATAAAGCTATTATTAATAAAAAAAATCCCATACGATGCGGACTTTACTGGTCACACTGTATTCATAAAATAATATTTCTTATTTCCAAAAAGGAAAATAAAAGAGACGAGCTATAAAGCAAATAAATCCCATTTTCCAATGTCGTATTATGTCCTTTAAGCACATAATATGAAAAAATTTCATACCCTAGGTAGGTCTAATCTCCAAAAAAATAGCTTTTCCATTAATTATAAATTTAATCACGCTCATTTCAGAACTCATTAAATGTTTGCCAACCTTCACACCGATAAGTTAATTTCTTAATTTATTTTTGATAAAAATATAAATAAATTTTGATAAAGATTGCGAAATCAATTATAGAATAATAAAACTATTAACATTATCGGCGTCGTCCACATATTATTACCAAAACATCAGACCACCCAGTAGTATTTTTAGCGCTGGTTGCAAATAAAAATTTGCCGCCCCTATAGATATAACAATTTCTCAAAAAAAATCTTTTTATACCTTTCAAATTAAAAATCGCTTTAAGAATATTTAGTTCTAAACAAAAAGCTCGCCACCACGATATTGTAATACTCCACTTCATATATATTTTACAAAACTGAATAACAGTACGATGTAACTTCCAGAGATTTGGCAACGTTTTCTGAAGTGGCAACGTCACCTTTTTTTCTTCCATATATATATATAATGGAAGTCACTTCATATCTTCAACACTATATATATATGTACATTAAAAAATTAGAAATTCTTTCCCCTCTTTTGATTTTTGGGATCCTAAGGTCCCCCTTAATACAAAAAAATTAAGATTTTAAATATATTTTACGAGGAAATGTCGGAAGTTAGGTCGCCTCTTATACATAACGGAAGTGACAACTTATCAAATATCAATATATATATATATATGCATGTTTTTTATTTTTATTAAAATTAGCAGAACGCAAATAGGTTAAAAAAAATTTTTACTGAATCTAAAATAGCCTAAATCGAGATTTTAGGACGTATATATAGGTTTTAACAAATTGTGCGACCTACTGATGCTTTAAGAAAAAAATTATAATTGCCTAAATAGCTTAGAAAAACATGTTTTTCATTCTTAAGGGGACTGAACAAAGCATGTAGGTCGTAAATGATAAATAGACTTTTTAGACTGTAAATGGGTTTCTGTAAAATACACAAAACTATTCCTAAAAACAAACTTTATTTTATCGTGATAAGTCACAATCGGCATGTGCGGTGACGGGACGGCTCTGCATGTAAATTAGCTGTAAATGTCGAATGTGATCAAATGAAAGAGGAATAGACAGACGGATTGTAGACTGACGGATTGTAGACTGACGGAGAGGTATCGGTTTAAAGGCGTAAGAAAAAGATGGATATCTACACGACACTCTAAGTGCGGTGCAGCAGATATTTCACCTGTTGACGCTTTTCCGGCGGAACGGATTATATGCGGTATATTTCTCTTCATCGCGTACTTGTAAATATATGGCCATTCATATATCCATCTCCCATCAACGAGCGATTGCCAGTGTGCGCGAAATATTTTTTGAATTAAAGGAATTTTTAATAACAGGTTGAACGTAGCTGGCTTCGAGTTTACTACCTCCCGAGCTGTAAATTATATTTTTTCTACTTCCGCTTTCCTATATTCACAACAAATTGTTTATTTCTTCATTCTATGGAATTTATCTTTTTGATTGTTATGCAAACGTTTTTTCAGTGTTAAAATAACTAGTTGAGTTTTTATTGGTTTAAGCGATTTCTACAAAAAAAAACATGATAAAATGGATACTGATTTAGCTGCAGATGCCGCTTGTACAACTCTATTGCCCCAAAAGTCACAACAGAGGTATCAAACAAATGCCTTTAATAATTTTAAATTTTGTTTCATATGGTGAACAGTGGAGAAATGATAAAGAAAACTATGATATCGTACTTTGGAGAGAAATCAAAGATTCTCAACAACTCACCTGCAAGTTTATGGGATGAATATTCCATGCCTTAACCGGTTTTAGGTATCCATTAAAAACATATAGATATTAATATACATCTGAAAGTTCCTGAAAGTAAAAACTTTTCTGTTAATAATTAATTATTATAACAGGCATATAGCTCCCATGAGTACAATAATTTTTCCAACGATCCTTGGAAGTTATCTTATAGTTAGTGTTAACAGGACATTGACAATTTGGACCTTAGTCGCAAACGTTTGAAAAATAAAGAAAGTAGAATAATAAACAACTTATAATATAATAACTTGCAAGATGAACGTGTTTTGTGCACTAGATGTGAAGATTGGTCTATCAGATTATGTGCCAAAAACAAGCTCTTTTGTTATATTGTTTGCCAATCTCATTTCAGCACTATTATTAAAATTGTATTTCCCGCCCCTTTCTCTCGATCACTAAATTATTAACTGAGTTTAGCATTAGTGGGTAAATGTACTACTTTTGACAAGGAAATATTACTTTTCCTAACTCACTTCCTAAAAACATTTCTTTATATACATAATCAATTATTTAAATGTATTGGACACGAAATCTAACTAAAAATGACGTGACGCAATGTGACGTGACGCGACGTGATGCGACATCCCGATTCGTCAGACGTCCATATAGTCACGTCTTGTATTGGCGACCCAACTTCACTGGTGAAAACTAACCTTCTTGCGACGCTAAAAGGACCAGAGCTTGTTACTAGGGAATAAATCGAAGAAAGCGTCTATAATTCTCGAAGAGACTTGAATAAATGAGTAACACAAATAATTAAAACACGAAGTCTGAGTCTGAAATTCTTATTAAGGCATCATCAGACCCAAATGTCTGACAGTGACGTAACTAGAAATTTTCAGCCCATGAACAAAATTCATTTTAAGGGTTCTATATAAATAATGTTAATATTTTTAGATAAGAAAATGTCGTTTCCCTTGATCAATTATTATACTTATTGGGCAGGCCAGGCCTAGAGGCCTAGAACTTTGCGGGGCCTTATCCAAATTAAATTATATTAATATTAAAATACCATTAGTAATAATCCAATAATATAAAAATCCATATATTTTTTAACTTTTCCAGAGCAACATTTTGGGGAGAAAATTAGAACAGACACAACATTATTTCACACAAAACCAATCCCTACAAAAACGATATTTTGACGAACTATCTTCAGATTATAAATTCGCAAACCGTCAAGCTTTTTTCCAGATTTTGGACCCAAAAAATATTTTAAATTTTGAAGAAAGGAAGTAAAAATTTTATATACAGGGTGGCAATTTGAAAACGAAACAAAGCCAATTTTGGGCACCCCAGGTTATTAAAAAAAACGCTCGGACCCGTCGATTTTTGATTACAAGGGGAAACATTTTTTTGGCATTTTCGCCCCCTGAAAGTCAAACGCCTAGCAGGGGCGATAACTATCCCCAAAATTTTAAATGGAATGGGGGGTCGAGTGATACTTTGTCTAAAGGTATTTTTATGTAGAGTATAACCCCAGAGTTTAACGTCGCAACTATCTACCTAGCCTGTACAGTTGCTCACGAAAAGTACAAAAACAGGTTGTTTTTACCTTTTCTATTACAAAGAATGACAACGATAAATTGCATTTGCTGGTGTAAAACTTTGCTTTTTTGACAATTCTTATTTTATTCCTGTGGCCTTCAATTATTGTTGCAGATCATATCCTTCGGTCGCGGTAAAGTAGTAAGGTGATAATAGTAACAGTGATAATGATTTACTCAATTGCTAAGAGGGTGCAAATCAGTTCATTATTTTTTGCGAACAATTAATGTGCTAATAAAACTGCCCAACTATTTAACCATCAAAATATACATCGACAAGTCCATCGGAAGTACATTTAGATTTGGTGCAAAAATATCGGGAGACGGAGTCAGCAATTAACAAAAAACGTAAAGTGGACGAATGCTCTTTATTCCTAAACGGTACGGCGAATCGTCGCAACTGTCGTTATTGGTCTGATTCAAATCCTAGAATATTTCGTGAGGTGCATACGCAACATCCGGAAAAACTGAATGGTTGGGCTGTTATTTTTGGTAACCGTATAATTAGGTCCCTTTTTTACCTGGCAATTTGACAGGCGAAATGTATCTGGAGTTATTACAAAACGCCATTTATCCAGCGTTAGTAAAAATGATTGAGAATGACGATCAGCACATGGAAAACCACTTAATATTTTACCAAGACGGTGCCCCACCCCACTTTGCACTCACTGTTTCTCACTATTTGGACCAGACGTTTTCAGGACAATGGATTGGAAGGAGAGGAAGTATTGAGTGGCCTCCACGTTCTCCGGATCAAAGCGCGTTAGATTTTTTTTATAGGGCGACTTAAAAACTAAAATTTATGCCACCTAGCCACCATCTTTGGAATCCCAACAACAACGGATAATCGATGAATGTCGTCAAATCACCACTTCAAAATGTACGAGAGCGTTGTGAACAAAATCTTTACTATTGCATAGGGGCCCAGGGGCAGCATTTCCAGCATTTACTGGACAGACTTGTAAGAATTTTTTTGTACTTAATAAAAAGGTAGAAACAACCTGTTTTTGTACTTTTGGTGAGCCACTGTACAGGCTAGGTAGATAGTAGCGATGTTAAACTCTGGGGCTATACTCTACATGAAAATACCTTTAAAACAAAGTATCAGTCGACTCCCTATACCAATATATAATCTCCCTATAATCAAAAATCGACGGGTCCGAACGTTCTTTTCTTAAAAACCTGAGGTGCCCAAAATTGGCTTTGTTTCGTTTTCAAATGGCCACCCTGTATATGTGATGCCTTTTTCTGCAAGAGGTATTTTAAAATTGTCGCCTGAATTCACAATTCAATTCGTTTACGTACCTAATGTCCTGAGTCAACAAGGGATGTCGGTACGACAATTTTCAAAATATGAAATTTTAAAAAGTGATTTTTCTTAAGGTATAAACTGTGCTATTCTGTTTAATAATATTTATGACGTTTCTTGTGACAGTTGTCAGTGTAGTAAAATTAATTTGTAAATTTATCATGATAAACAATTATAAAAAAATTCAATTGGTGAAACAAGACTCAATTAGAAATTCTACAAGTTAGTTGCTTCCTTTCGCCAGATTCAGACGCGTTTCGCCGTATAACGGCTCGTCGGTGAGGCGATAGAATTCGACGAAAGGAAGCAACACCGGAGAGTCTATTTGGCCCTGAAAAGTCGATGGTAGATGTAGATTTCGAGCGACATCTCTTGGCAATCAAATTCATCACCTAGTCCGTCCGATGGGATTCAGTCGGAAACGGAAAAGCAAACTCCTGCAAAGACCAGACGAGCCGATCATTATTACTAAAAATGACACTAAGGCTTTGTAGGGTGTATGGAACAAAATTGTTTCCCGACCTTTTTGTTAATCAGTTAATTTATATTAAAAAATTAGTTTTAGTTTAAACTGGATGCCACAGACTATCCTCTGATTGAAGTAAAACATTTTTGTCTTCTTTTCAGGTTATCCTGTGTGACGAGAGTCATCTGTCTGGTAGTCCTCCTGGTGATCATCACAGTAATTGTAGTCGTAGCCCTGGTAGTAACAGGAAAAATCAAAGTAAAGGTCGACAAGACGTAGCAGCACTGAATAATTTATCTTATTGTATGTATGTATAGTATAAGTAAATATGATTAAAAAAAGTGAGTAATATTGTAAGACTATGTAATATTTATTGGTAGGTATGTATAGGTAGATATACTAAGAAAGTGTAAGAGCTCTTCGTTGGGTATATTATATAATAATATAGTAAAAATACACGCACAAAATTAAATCTTTGATAAAATATACATGTTAAAATACAGTGAAAATGTTTCTAATACTAATTCTTACTTTTTAAAAGACGCTCTAACTGTACTTTATGATTGATCGACCTGTTTTTTAAAGCTAAGGTTGGTGAGTAGAAATACGTGAGTTGAAATATCATGTCGGTCTTTAGGTATATCTTTGATTTATTTTATTGTAATTAAAACCCTTGATTTGAGTGACTAATTTATATACATATCATATAAGTTGTGTACCGACTGACACTTGATATTATCATATCTCTTATCAGTGCCTAAGTGTTAAATTATTTTAATCAAATTTTCATGAAACTACCTAGTCCATTTTAATTTATTTTTCGATTAAAATACGAATAAAAAAACTTATATGTAGTAGTAACAGCTTGTTTTTTTGGTATACAAGGGTTTTAGGTACTTTTAGAATTTAGCATGTAGCTCACAAAATTATTAAAACTCATTTCATTATTAAGTAATTTGTCTTTACATTTTTGTTAAAATGTTGTAATTCACATTTTAACAAAAATGCGAGATTGGAAAGATATTTTAACCATAGACTTTAAACTAATAACAATGGTGCATAAAATATAGGTGCCATCCAAGAAAATTATGGCTATGCAATTTTCTTTGGTGCCACACACCATATTTATTGTTTTGCCATTTTGCGGCAATGCTATCAATAATTCAATGAATCAAATTAAGAACAATTATTAGTACCTATTTTTTTGCAATAAATTTCAGGAATTAAATTAATCTCACAAATTCAAAAATTGACAACTTATACAACATGTCACATAAACGTTATAATATCTAGATGTATTAAAAAAATTAGGATTAACGATAGTAGGTATTTCTGCTATATTTTAACACTGACACTATTATTGTATTATACTAAATATATGATGGAGTAGGAACATTTTATATTATATTTCTTTTTACTACATATTATACAAATATTTATATATTTTAATAAATTATATTTTACTGAAGCTTATGGTGTAATTATTTCGGTATAGAAAAATATGTTACATTGTATTTCAAATACATTTTATTGTTTCCACTCTGAGACTTGTAGAGGTCCGATAATGGTAAGATTACATATTATATCAAATAATGAGTTAAGTGAAAAAGTGAATTAATCTTTTAATTGATAACCAATTCTGCCGAGGTTGGCGCAAAACAAAACTAGCAGACTAATAAGTATACAATCGATACCATAATTATCCCGAAAACATTATCACAAAATTGTAAATAAACTGCTGATCAATTGCGTGGCACGAAGGCAAAGTATGGGTTAAACTTAAATCCAAGTAGCTCTAGAAATTTTTGGCCGATCTTAACGAGGTTTCCAGATTCTTAAAAAGAAAATGTTTGAAAACGAGACTTCTAGACTCATCTACCTCAACATCATCATATGTCTATAAAACAGGGAGTTCCACATTTACCTCGCATCATTTATAAATTTTAAAACGTTCCCAAATTATAACCGTTAATTTTTTTCCAATTTTTTCCTAAAATTATTTTTGCTGGGCTCATATATCGGGACGTTTTTCACGATATTGATCTAGTGATGACAAATCAAAAAATACGAGGGTTTATTAAAAAATTGAATTTATTGATAATTTAATTAATTTAAGTACAAAACTATCAACATTGTACTATAATTTTTATGTTTCTATGATAAATTTTATGATAACTAACAAATTGTTATATACAGAGTTGAACAAAATTTCTCAATTTTAAGAAAATTTACAATAATAATAAAAATATTAACAGAAGAGCTGTATTCAATAAATTTAATATTTTGTTGGCCCTCCTCGATTGCGTATTACATGTCTACATCGATTTGGCATTTTTAAAATTAAATTGTTAATAAACTGTTGATCTAGCAGATTCCATTTCTCCAAAATACCTTCCCTTAGTTGTTCAAAATTTTCGAACCCTCTGTCTCTGGACCTCAGTGCCAGTTTTAATTTTGACCAAACGTATTCTATAGGGTTGCAATCGGGAGAATTTGGCGGCCATATCATTCGATTTACTCTATTTGCGGGAAGAACTTTACTGACGATTTGAGCCCTGTGTGGCCTAGCATTATCGTCAACTAGGAGAAAGTCCTCTCCGAAGTTCTCCGCAAATGGAATAACGATAGGAATGAGACAGTCGTTTGCATAAGAATAACCATTAATTGTATTATTGTTTATAAAAAGTTCCGTTTTCCCATTAAAAATTATGCCTCCGAAAACTGTAAGACCGCCACCCCCAATGCCACTCGAGGATCCATATTTTCCTCTAGATACCTCTCATTTTGCCCTCTCCAAACAAAAATACGCCCACCAGAACCGTACAAATTTACCCTCGTCTCATCTTCGAACATGCAGTTTCGCCATTCCGCGTTACACTCCCTGGAGAGCCCATTGGCGCCTAGCAGCTCGATGATGTGGTCTCAGTAACGGGCATGCCGCTCTACGCCTGGCTCTAGAACCAAATAAAATTGTTTAACGTTTCGTATTTTAACAACAAAAAATGCGTCTAACAACCTTAGGCCAGATTCGTGTAACCTCCTTCTTACTGTTACATTTGCCACATTAACTTGAGTCGCAGCACGTACACTTGCGTTAATTCTTCTGGAAGTATATGTTCTATTTCTTCGGGCTAAGAGCGTTGCATACCGAGCTTGTCGATTATTTAATATACTAGGCCTGCCGCCGCCATGCCTGTAGATAGCGCTTCCATGCTGCCTTAATCTTCTCATTACTTTCGTAATGGTGCTGCGGTGAACATTACACAGAGTGCCTACATCTTCATGACTCCTTCCATCCAGTACTAAACGTACTACGTTTTGAATTTCATTTGAACCTAACTTTGGAGCTGGCATTTTCGGGTTTTTAATAAATAATCCAGCGAAAATTTTAATTTAGGACAATTAATTCATACACATAACATTACCGAATGTCATGAACATTACCATAGAAACGTTTGTTTCAGAGCCACCTTTGCACTTTTTTTTTAAAACCTAAAACTGAAATGACATTGTTTCTATTATCCCGCATTTTGAGAGGTTTTACCAAAAATAAGAAATGTTGTTCAACCCTGTACATGGCAATTTGTTAATTATCATAAAATTTATCATAGAAACATCAAAAATTATAATACAATGTTGATAGTTTTGTACTTTAAATAAATTAAAATATCAAAAAATGCGATTTTTTAATGAACCCTCGTATTTTTTGATTTGTCATCACTAGAGCAATATCGAGAGAAGCGTCTCGATATAAGAGCCCAGCAAAAATAATTTTAGGAAAAAATTGGAAAACAATTAACGGTTGTAAATTTTGGAACGTTTTAAAATTTATAAATGGTGCGAGGTAAATGTGAAACTCACTGTATTATAGACATATGATGATGTTGAGGTAGATGAGTCTAGAAGTCTCGTTTTCAAACATTTTCTTTTAAAGAATCTGGAAACCGCGTTAAGATCGGCCAAAAATTTCTAGAGCTACTTGGATTTAAGTTTAACCCATACTTTGCCTTCGTGCCACGCAATTGATCAGCAGTTTAGTTTACAATTTTGTGACATTATGACTATTTTTTTTTAAACAGAAACGGTCACATAATTTTATCCCTTATTAGCCCATCTTGCTATTGTGGCTATTCAACAATAATTATTATCAAGGTAAAATTATCCAAGATAAGTAGGTATGCTCCATTCCACAATTCGTTGGTTTCTCGAACGCAATAAAATTTAAACCCAGCCATAAATAAGTGCCTTCTGAAAGGGTACACGTCCTGATTACCTACTAATTTCAATAGTTTAGGTTAGCTATTTTCAACAAATATAAAATAATAGGTACTTAAGTATCTTTATTTTAATCATGTAATTAAATAGCTATTATATTTATACAAAAATACTAATCTACAATATATAATATATAATATATCATCTATGCCTAAACTAATTATTAAGGGCCTTACGTTACTATTAAGTATGTTATTATATTGGTATATTAGGTAGGTTAATGGCAAATTGCAGGTGTACAATATAAAGCAGAGTCCCCCCCATCCATCCAATAATTAATAGTAACGTAATGCCCTTAATAATTAGTTTAGGCATAGATGAAGACGATAGTGATAGTAAAACAGAGCTAAATATAGAGTAGGTTAAGTTAAATAATGTATTATTATAATATTGCAGATTAGTATTTTTGTATAAATATTAATAGCTATTTAATTACATGATTAAAATAAAGATACTTACCTATTATTTTATATTTGTTGTTTTGTTGAAAATAGCTAACCTAAACTATTGAAATCAGTAGGTAATCAGGACCTGTACCCTTTCAAAAGGTCCGGTGCCTACACAATAGATATTTGTCAGGCAACTTATTTATGGTTGGGATTACGCCTGAGGGTTGTCATTTAAATTTTATTGCGGTCAAGAAATCAACGAATAATTGTGGAATGGAGCATACCCACTTTGTTAAATTGGGTAAACTAATTGGTTGTCACTTTAAACCCTAATTAGCAAATACAGGTTTAAAACTTAATTGTATAGTTACTACCTACCTGCTTATATAAAAGTTATTCGAGATCTTAAGCTTTACTTTCTGTTGTTTACCCTTTCCAGCATATTTTACAGGGAATGGGTAAAGCAGTCAGACGACTGTTGTACTTTCCCCAGTGGCGGCTTTTTAATAAGAGCTGCAGCACTACCTAAATTTTAAACAAATACACTTATTTTATTAAAGGTCTGTCTTTACCACCAAATAACTTTATTTGCCCCTCTAGGGTAGAAAACAAGGGTTATAAAAATACATAAAATGACGATGAGTTAAAATAAATTTCTTAATGAATGTGTTGTACTAGTTTCGACTTTAGAGAAAGTCATCCTCAGCAACTAACCATTTAAGAGATTTTTATATGTAAAGAAGTTAAAACAGTTGGGGGAACAGAGAGGTGATTCAATAATACAATACAATATAATGCAGATTATGCAACCTTTGGAATCGACAGGAGTTTAGAATAAGAACGATGTATCTCCATGTGAAGGTAGGGGTTGATTTATACGCAAGTAGAATTAAGGATCCTAATCATAGTCGAGTAATTTAAGTAATGTTGAAGTAAAAACGTGTTGAAAAATAAGATCGAATTGTAACATATCAATTCGTTCTCTTTTAAGTGAAACTAAATTGGCGAGGGGACATGATTAATGTTATGGTGGATTGTATATTTGTTAATGAAATTAAATGAACTTATTATTCTAAAAAGGGGGGTTGTCAAAATGAGACTATGTCATCTCAAATAAAATGGGAATGCATCTGAAAAGAGAAAAAATGCTCGAATTTTAGGAACTAATAGATAGCAATAAGATTTTAATTTGTTTTACAACTTAACGGTTTGTTAATTATATTTGTAATAATATCATTAATCATGTACTCACCAAGTGGTCACCATTCACTTGTTAAAAAATAAAATAAAAATAAAATTGGATTAATATTATTAGGACATTATTAGATTGACGACTTTTTGTGTTTCATTTTATTGCCAGGTGAAGAAATTAATTTTAATCTTAGCCTCAGCATGCTATTCGAAGGAAATGGCGTCGATAAATGGTGGGTACCCAGAATTGGTACTATTAGTTACACCCTTTTTTCTTTTTTATATGCGTAATTTAAATCAAGTTTCCGGTAATCAACTGTCAACTCCAAAAGCGGCAAATTTAAATTGGTTTGTACAGATATCCAAGGAGGAATAAGATATACAACAATATTGTCACTTAGTTACAAAAAAGGAGGGGGGGGTTTACTTTTCTTATTAGGGTGTGTACAAATCAGTTTCATCTTAATTAAAGCCTGAGCAATGACGTGAGTAAAGCACAAAACAAAGAACCTATGGTATTTAATTTGTCATAACAATAAATCAAAAACTGCAACCAGGTATTCTTGAAGTCACCGGGCCTATAGCAGCATGCGGACCAAAGTGAATATCCCTAGATGGCAGCACTACAAATCATAAATGGAAAGCCAAATCCTTGCATAGGCAACAATCCGGACTCAGCTGTAACATTGGTTATGTCACCGTTGAGTTTGACACTTGAAATTAAAATTCTTTTTTATAGGTTAATTAGTAAAATTAGTTAATATATTGTTTATTATTATATTATATCCTAAAGCGAACGATAAAACAAGAACCTGATTGAAATAATATAATAGTGTTTAAATTTGCAGAGAATTGAAGAAAGGGAGACTGTCGAAGGTAATTTGTTCATTCAAAACTTGGACTTCAGGATTTTTAATGGCCTGATTAATCTCAAATATCTCCCATAAAGCAGATTGTTTACCATTGGGTACCACATGCAATACTTCAACTCCCCTTTCTGGATCGAATGTATGTTTAGCATTAAGAATATGGTCAGAGAAATTTGATTTAGTGTCAGCGGCAACTGTTTATTTTTATTTCTTTCAATAAGGGAGATATGATCCTTTATCCTTATGCAAAACTTTCGACCGGTACGTCCTACGTAACAACAGTTACAAGTGGAGGATTCATCACTATAAGTGCAACTCAGTTTGTAAACATCCGATTTATGTAGTACTTCAATAGTAGGGTTGCCATCCGTCCCGATATATCGGGACTGTCACCGTTATTAGGCCTTATGTCCCGACGTCCCGATTTGGCAGCGAGAAGTCCCGATTCCATTAATTCGCCGGGCGATAAGTTTGCACTGCCTCGCTGCCGCAACATTTGGCAACGGTGGTTCTTTTTCATCGGCGATTCGTCGAATTAACTCTCATGCGATGCGGCATTTCAATTAATGTCCACATTTCGGGAGAATCTTGCTTTGATCAGTTTATATATTTGAAAACTTTTTTGACGACCAATATAAATCTTCTCTTCGAGGAATGGAAATGTAAATCTGTTGAAGAAAAATGGCTTTACTTTTTAAAAAACACCGATCATTTGGATCAAAAATCGGAATTTATTAAAATGTGTGAATACTTGTTGTCAATTCCTGCACATAATGCCAATTCAGAGAGAATTTTTTCATTATTGGCAAGTCAGTGGACCGACGAAAGGAACCGACTGTTGGCAGAATCCGTCGAAGCAATCTTGCAATGTCAGTATAACTTTAAAATGACTTGTTTTGAATTTTACAAATATGTTAAAACACAAAAAGATATTTTAAAAAAAGTAAAATCCTCAGAAAAATATCTTTTGAGTTCAAATTAATTATGTTTTTTTCACTTTTTTTACCTATTTTGTAGCTATATTATTTTTATGTTTGTTAGTTATGTTTTATCATAACATAACTTATGTTATATTTATAATGTTTGCATTTTAATTTTGTTTAATAAACTTTTTTCCAAAGATTTTATATTTTTTTAACGATTTTAACGAATTTTGGGTAAAAAATGGGCGTGGCGGGCTTCTCCTCCAAATGTCAGTTTTTTTATTATGCCCTTTGGTGAAAAAATCAAAGTGTCCCGACAGTGGCTAAATAATTTATGGCAACCCTATTCAATAGTATCTTTATTGTTATTTATATATTTTTTTAAATTGTTTTGAGTTTTGAAAGATATATGATTTTGATGTTATGTGATATCGTTCCCATATAGGGTAAGCTAGTATAAAATCTAGGTTTTATAATATTTTGATTAGATAATAAATGTCTATTGATATGTTTATTTAGATTCTTATATATATTTTATTATTGATGTGCACAGGGTATTTATTATTTGTAGCAAGTTGGTTAATGAAGGAGAGTTCTTTGTTGAAGTTATAATTATTCATAGGAATGGAGAAAAGTCTGTGAAAAAAGGAATGAAAGGCACTTAACTTATGGCCTATTGGATGGTTAGAGTTGAAGGGTATAATATTATCGGTCGTTGAAGGTTTATGAAAGATTGAGAATTGCAGTTCTTGGTTGTATTTACTAATTGTTAAATCAAGAAAATTGATACTATTGTCTTTTTCATGTTCTATAGTGAATTCTATTGAAGGGTGTATTGTGTTCATAAAGTTAAGGAAACTATTCAATTCTTCCTCTGTGCCACTAAAGCAAGCTAATATGTCGTCTACATCTATAGTAAAATAAAAATTTATCATATAAAGGATGTAATTTAATTTTCTTTTCCAGGAAAAACAAAAATATTTCAGCAAGCAAAGGTGACAGTATATTTTTCCATTGAACTGAAAGAAATTTTGTTTGAGTACTGTATCGACCAGTAAGCATATATTCAGTATATGAAAAGTGTTAAGATTAGAATTTTCAAATAATAAGGTTCTAACACCTTCAATGCAATCCTCTGGCGGTATGCTAGGGAATAAGTTTTTAATATCAAATGAGATTAATCTAGTGTCAGCAGGGATTTTTAAGTGTAATAATTTATCAGTAAGATGTTTACTGTTTTTTTATAGAAGTAGGGTTAGAGAAACCAGTATGAGACAAAATAATGTTGTTAAGCCATTTAGATAGACAAGATGCTGGTGATTGAGTATAGCTAACGACTGGTCTTACAGGGAAAGGTGGGGGTTTGTGGGTTTTTATCAAGCCATACAAGAGTGGCACAGTTGGATTCATAGGATATAGTCTATATTTATTAGTGTTTAAATGTTTGAGTGTATTTGATGTTATATCAAGGTTTGATTTAACGTATGAGAAAAATTTGTTAGTAGGGTTATTTGTTAAGAGACTAAAACCATCACTAAGGAAGTTCTCCACCCTATGAATATAATCGTCTTCATTTAGTATAGTAATGCAGCTGCTCTTGTCTGCCTTGGTGATAATTAATTTATTGTCTTTAATCTTATTAATTAGTTGTTTAAGTTTTGTATTCATTGTAAAATTATTGTGGTTGTTTTTTGTTTTAAGGTACTGATTAATAGTATTTGCTACATTGGTTCTGATTAAGTCAGTGTTAGAAAGGTCCTGAAATGATTCAAGTATTCTTTCGGTTTCAACAGCCAGAAGAGCTAAATTATTCTTATTAAGATTATTGTGAAAATTAAATTTGAAGCCCAAGTTTAAAATTTCAATGTCATTATTATTGAGTTCAATTGTAGACAAATTTATAAATCTAGGGTGGAAATTAAAATCAATGTTACTAAATGTGCCATTGGGCAAGTGTCCTAGGTTAAATTCATGCTCAAACACGTCATTACTAAAGCTAGCATTATACAAAGAACTATCAGCTATATTCTCAACCTGGTTAAAGTCAATTCTAGTGTCATTTTTATTATAAAATTTGTTTGGTTTGGTGTGATTAACAGTATCACATTCAGGTAATTGTTTTTGAGCAAGTGTGGAGATTTTATTATGTAATCTATCAATTTTAGTAGTGTTGATATCATCTACATATTGTAATATATCCTTATATAGGGTATCAAATTCTATTTGATGTAATAATGTTGATAATTTGAGATGTAGTGACTTAAGTTTGACTTCAATCAAGTTAAGAGCAAAATAGCACCTTTTTACTTCATGTCTAATCCATGTTGTTTTAGCTACTTGGATAGCCCTCCTAGCGGATGTGGAGTTGTTCTTAGTGTAGATGGAGATGTAGTTCGGGGTGATTCCTCTTCGTAAGCATTCATTATTGAACCATATGTGCGCCAACTTGTTTTTTCGTCGAAGATGTTCATTCTTAAACTGTCGGACTATATATGCCAGACTGGCTGTTTCAAGATTTAAGAAGTAGTCCATATTCTGTGGCGAGATTGTAAATAGAAATAAAGGTCTGTCTTTACCACCAAATAACTTTATTTGCCCCTCTAGGGTAGAAAACAAGGGTTATAAAAATACATAAAATGACGATGAGTTAAAATAAATTTCTTAATGAATGTGTTGTACTAGTTTCGACTTTAGAGAAAGTCATCCTCAGCAACTAACCATTTAAGAGATTTTTATATGTAAAGAAGTTAAAACAGTTGGGGGAACAGAGAGGTGATTCAATAATACAATACAATATAATGCAGATTATGCAACCTTTGGAATCGACAGGAGTTTAGAATAAGAACGATGTATCTCCATGTGAAGGTAGGGGTTGATTTATACGCAAGTAGAATTAAGGAACACATTCATTAAGAAATTTATTTTAACTCATCGTCATTTTATGTATTTTTATAACCCTTGTTTTCTACCCTAGAGGGGCAAATAAAGTTATTTGGTGGTAAAGACAGACCTTTATTTCTATTTACAATCTCGCCACAGAATATGGATTACTTCTTAAAACTTATTTTATTATTTTTTGTTTCATCAATTAGCAATTTCAATTATTATTCTACAATAATATGTACCTATTTGGATTTCGTTTTTCAATAATACTTCTGTATGTACGAGCTCGTCGGCTATATAAATTCGCACATCTCGTTGTCGCTGTTGAAAAGCACCGTCATACGCTTCGCCAAATGATCTACTTCGCATGATCGATCACAGCCGAAACTTCATCGTCATTTAATAAAACTCAGCGGCGGTATGGAAATTTGGCCTTGAGGTGGCCAATCAGAGTGTCATAATTTCTTGAGATTCATACTGCACTTGTTGGGACCGGGCGTATATAGTCTTAAACCGAGATTACTGTTTCTGATGGTTTACCATATTAAAGTAGTTTATCCAGGAATAGTTTTGCCCTTTAAGAATTTACTTTCAAAAATATTTTGTTTATGTTAGATGAGATGCGAATAGGTTGTAGTGCTAGAGTTCAATAATTTTTCTTGTTAAAAATTTGACAGTGGACGCTAATTACCTATATTATAATTATTATTACAATATAAATTCTTTGCGTTTCAAACAGTTTGGTAAGTAAATACTGTTATATTCTATCTAGCTCGAGAGTAGGTATTTGCAAAACATAAAAATGTTGCTTTCTATAATATCTTTTAAAAAAAATGTCGTTTACTTCCAACTGGGTATGTATGCAGCACTGCTTGGTTCCAACTTCATGAGCCAACACTGACTTGACCAATATTTGAAAATGTCGTGGACTTGCCATGCCGTGTGTATGGCTTACTTGTACCATCATTTGTCACTGGTGTATAGGGGCCGTTCATAAACCTCGTGACGCACTAGCTGGCAGGGCCGTAGCTAGGCGTTACCCATGGGGGGGGTTTAGGTAAGAAAACTCTGGCAATTTATTAGAATTATTATTAAAATTTACGGTGGTTAACAAGGTAGAACTGAACATTCGTTGTTATGGGGGGGGGGGGGGGGTTTGAACCCCCTAACCCCCCCCCTTATCTACGGCCCTGCTAGCTGGGGAGGGGGGATGTTGATAATGTCACGTTTTGTCACAGGGGGGGGGGGGGGGGGGGTTCATCATAAAGTCTCGTGACAAATCGATATTGCTTGCCCATTAATAAAGAAGAATTTGGAACGCAGAGTTTGCAAAAAATGTGGTCTCTATTTGGCCTGTTTAAACAAATTAGAGAAACATAAAAAAAACCTGTGGACAACAAATTTCAACATAAAAAATCCGACCTGTGAGAATAGCAGCAAAACGTCAGAGGGAGTTACTGGCTCTGATTATTGAAAATGAAAACAAAGAAACATGTGAATGGATAGATGAAGATTTGGTTGAAAAGAACGGCGTTGAAATTTTGCAGAGAGAAGATATCGCTCAAGCTCCTTTCATAACGATTGCAGATCACTTACGCACTCCGTGGATATGAATTTCTATTTCAAATTATTCCTCGCATTTTCTTGACCATTTTCTAAACCTTCTTTTTTGTACAGTTGAGTTCGCAAAAATAAAATAAAAAGTTTGAGAATAAATTGTGATGTATTTTATTTTTGGGTTATAAAAGGGGGGGGGGATCAGGATTTGTCACGTGTTTTTCAGGGGGGTTTCAACAAATGTCATGGAGTGTCACACGGGGGGGGGGGGGGGTGATTTTGCCTTAAAATTCGCGTCAAGAGGTTTATGAACGGCCCCATACTGGTCTTGTTCCCATCCTCTGTTGGTAAAAATTGCGCAAGTCAAAGGGGTCCGAATTATTGGTGCACTTGCCAAGTCAGCCTGTCTAAATAAGCGGATGTTTCATATCTATTTCTTAAAATTAAAATTCAAAATGAAATGGTGATTGAGTTTCTCCATTTTTATGAAATCAAACCGGTCATATGGTGGCCAAAAAATTTGGAACATAAAAACCGATGCTTGGAAGAGAATCAAAGAAAAAATAAGTGTTAAATGTTCCATTTTTGAAACAACCGATACCCATAACGGCCAACACTCGTCTATTTATCCCGCCAAGTACCAACATTGTATGAGTTTGCTGGCGTATAAAAATCAAAATCGTCGTGTGACCGCCTATACTTGTTAATGGCTTTTGAAGCTGGCTTACTTTGCAAGTATACCAACATTGGCATATTTGTCAAATACATCAGTCGCCTGACTTCTTAAGTACCGCTTTATTTTATAATTCACGGTTAATGGAATCACGGTTGATAGAAAATTCGATGTTTATGGTAAACCAGTAAACCCTTCAAATATTCAGGTTTTTGCAGAAACGACCATCCTCTACCCAGCCAAAAATGCGTTGTTGCCATGTCTACCAGAAAGTTAGGTTCGCAGTTAGGCATTACCATGCGGCTTTTTACGCTATGGTCAACTTAGTTGCATATATAGAGGGTGGTCTAAAAATACAGGTATTTTGGTCATATGAAAAAATGTCTAAAAGTTTATTTTTCAAATGATACACCGCGTTTTTTCTTTTAATTTATGTATAGCATACCTATACCGAACTGATCAAACTTTTATAACTTAACTTAATAAGGGCGGAATATATGCACTTAAATTCAACCAAAGTATGCGCACAGAATAATAGGTTAATCGGTGGTATGCCTTGTTTGCCTTTAAAATAAGCAGTTATATGCATTTTTTGACCAAGTATGCATACTTTTGAGCAATATTTCTGAATTTACTCTAGTAAAATAGAGTAAAGAAACACACTGGCTTCTAAAAAAGATGTTTATTAAAAAAAAAATGCAAAAAAAAACGAAGAGGTATAAAAGTAAACAATTTTTTAACTTTAAATTGTATAAAAGGCATTTATTACTAAATATTTTTCAAAATTTTCAGCTAAAAAGGATTGTCTGCTATCAGTAAAAATATGTTTATACAAAGAGAAGCTTCTTTCAACGTCTACTGATGTAATCGGACAATACTGCAACTTAGGTAGTAAAGTATAAGGCCAAGATACAACTTCGTTGGATGGTTTACCTTCATAAAGGCTTTTTACTGCAGTTGAGTGTTTAAATCCTTCATTATTTTTCATTTTTACAATTACATCCAATTTGTTTCTGATAAACTAAAACAGAAGTACGTATTACAACCCGATATAAATACAGTTTCTTAAGCAGGTAAATATATATAATAATAATAAGAATAAGGCATTATTAAATGACAATAAATAACCCCTAACAATATACCTGCAAACCCCGGAAAGCCCCCAATAAACACCTTGTGTATAACCAAAATGTAAATATTAATTATTAATTATCTTCAGAATGGATAATCCCTGAAACAAGTGCCGGACTGGACATTGCACCTATGAGTCTACGAGTTTTTATGACCGAGCCTTTTTATTTTTGATAACGGCGAAAACATAAAAGTATGCTCATAAAATAATAATTTGGAAAAAATATGCATTTTATTATAAAATTGACAAATTATGAAAAAGATGCATATATATGCACTTTGCATATATTCCGCCCTTTACTTATAACTAAGCATTTGTTTGGAAAAGTTATTCCCATTCGGTTATTAGTCAGCGTGCCATTATAATGTCCCGCGTTGATATCGAAATTGGCCTCTTAGATCACCCGATCTTAATCCATTCGTTGTAAA
Organism: Polydrusus tereticollis; assembly: GCA_963920685.1. Classification (NCBI taxonomy): domain Eukaryota; kingdom Metazoa; phylum Arthropoda; class Insecta; order Coleoptera; family Curculionidae; genus Polydrusus; species Polydrusus tereticollis. The sequence goes on along the minus strand of OY987333.1, from coordinate 72,858,302 downwards.
AGAAGAGTTATTACATCGGGTTACCAAGCATTTTAAGATTTAGATCTAAATGAAATATGCCACGATGCGTGCCGCCAACAAGCGCTAAGCGCATTTCGTTGCGTTTTGTTCAGGTTAGTAGATAATTGACTGAGTTGCAGTTTTAATGAAAAACAGCACAATATAACGGTTTTGAATAAAAATTTAACACAGGAAAACTATAACTAATTATTATAACTTCCCATATCGTGGACCTATTAATTAACAGAAAACATTCATTTTAAACCCGTTGTTTAAAGTTATAGAACAAAGAGCGGTTAAACGAGATGTAAATTTAAGTATTTATTTATCGCTGTCTCGCATAAAATTGATACTTTTTTAATACGTTAATTATTGTGCATAAAGAGCTTAGGCATGGCAAGCGATTTAGGTCCTTCTCCATTTTTTTAAAGATATTTGGTTACTGGCGTTTCAACCCTGTAACCCTCTATCACCCTCACACCAAAAAAAGCTAGTAAATAAACTGATTTCAATGATGTCCATTAAACATGTTGTAATAAATTGTTATTGTTTGGTTTTGTGATAAATTATGCCAGATCTCTGTTTAAATTATTTAATTCAACGACAATTCATAACATTTCCCAAAATAATTCATTATAATGTGACTTAACGTAGAAAATGTTGGAAATTATCCCCACCTTCTACTTAACATGTTACATGGCGACAGTACAAACTCTCAATGTAATTGCGAATCGCTACTAACCTAAATATCAACATACAGACAATAATTGTTTCATTTATTCTAATTATTTCTTTTAAGACGTCAATACTTTCGAGTCTGTTTCGGTAAATATTTAGTATTCCTATAAGAAGTAATCCAATAATAATTAAAAATAAGGGGGCGAGCTTGCCCAATTGATTCAAAACAAAAATCGACTTTTGCGACAAGCGTATTGAACGGGTGCTCCGCGCATTAAAATGCAAGCGAATAGAGCTACTAGCTACTGCTGAAATACGCAGACTGTTGAGCGAACAAGAGTCTCAGGTATGGATACAAAAAGGGACTCAAAATGGAGTACAACTTAATTTTTAAATTTACAATGCCACTAAAGGGGAGGCAAAAATCAAATATCGCATCCAAGAGATCCATTGATAAATCAAAGGTTGATATCTAAAGGACAGAACCCTTGCAGTGTCAACAGAAAATGTAATATCAACGTCGAGGCAAATTAAAGCAGGAGTCCTGCAAGGGTTGCCCCTAGCTGTTATCCTTTGCAATATTTATACTGATGACATCCCTCGGCATACCCAGACACAATTATATCAACCTGCTGATGACACTGCAATAACTGCCACCTCAGGACAACCCTGATTAGTGGTACCACGTATTGCTGTTACAACGTCATATTGCAATCTTGCAGAAATGGCTTGAAAGTTGGAAGTTAAAACTTAATCCCGAGTCAATATTTTCCAGTAAACTGATGGAGTCCAAAAATTAAATCCTTGGCATCTTCGACGGGAAATTGTCGTGGAATGACAATGTCAATGACCGTGTTGTCAAAGCACAAAAACAACTCGGGCAGTCTTTCTTTTACTCTATGTTAACAGTAATATAAGCATCAAAACAAGAATCTCTTTATTCAAGATTATAATCAGACCAATAATAACTTACGTATCGACTTGGTGCACGGTAAACAAAACACGACTAAAAAAGACACAACTTTTACAAAACAGAGTACTTACTACGACTAATAACAAACGCAGCAAGATACGTACCACTAAGAATGCTCCATGCAGACATTAGACTTGTGAGACACTAGAAGAACACTATATAAAACGAATCACAAGATATTACGAACGAACGAACGTATCTGACAATATACTTATACCGACCTACATACATACGTTAGATCGCAAGCAATTGACAGATACAGATACCCAAAAGACTGGCTCCCACCCTAAGAAGAGAGAAGAAACAAACATCGAAGAAAATAAAAAAAGTATCAAAAAATCAAGAAAAACTCAAAGAAATATTCGAACAGAAACAACGATAACGAACAGAAGTAAAAGCTTTTTCGAGCCATTACAGAAGACAACTTAAACACACTGAACACAAAAAATAATTGAGAAGATGAGGAGAGTAAAAAATGAAAAACATAAAAACGCTTATTCATAATAATTAATCAACGGGATAATTCGACTTACCATGTTAACATTTTTTGATAAAACACACCACAATTTAACAAATGCATCGACTTGTATATCATCTAGACATACCGCAATGGTGTAGGGATATTTTTTCAAAAAATCGAAGAATAGTTAAGAAATTAGTTAATTCTCTTGTAGTAAGAAATACAGTTTGTTGTTGAATGATCAATTTACTCCTACAATAAAATGTCAATTTGACATTTGCATTTTTGTCACCTTGAGATCGATAAAAAAGGTGCATCCTTTTTATAGCGATAAAACCCTCTCCAGCTAAAAATTAAATGGTAAAAACCTCTCCAGCTCAAAATCGATTAGCTTTTCTTTCTCATTGCTCGGCAACCTGACATACTGTTACAAATTAATATGATGCTGTCAAACATTTTTTTAGTGAAGTATAATTTTTTTTTAGTATTTATTCATGCCAAAATTCGTGAATTTCTCTAGATAAAAATCACTCGATCTTTTCTTTAAGATCGGATAAACTTTTATTTTTTAAACCCAAACTAGATCCCTTTATAGCAATTTAAACTCGAACAAACGGTAATAGATAAAAACGCTTCAGCTTCGCTGTCGCGTTTTTATCATTTCGTTTGTTCTCGTTACATTTCTAAGCAATCTAGTTTTCGTAAAAATTATAAGTTTATCCAATAAAAAAAAGCTCTTGTGGTTTTACGTATGATAAATCGGTTTTGGGCTTCCATTGTAATTATTTATTAAACCATCACGGCGTTTCTACACTAAACCTCTCCAGTCGTTTCAGGTGAATAGGTCGTCTATCTGTTGCATATGCACCATTTAAAAAAGAAACAGTAAATTGTGTTGCCTCGAGATATACAGGGGATGACAAAAATTATATTATTGTAAACATTTAGGTAAAATGTCGTTTTTAATAATTCTTGGAAAAAATTATGAATGTCAACCTCTAACATTTGTTACTGCTGAGCACCGCTTGCATTGGCGGATAATATCGACCTGTCGGCTAATGTTGTTTCTACAAACAATTTATAAACACGAATATACAAAACATATATTATATTCTAGCATTAGGGAGATATAGAACAATCTGGTCGATATTAGCCGTCCGAGACTTGAAAAATAATTGTTTACTAAAAGAAACTAGGTTAGAGAATGAAGATAATTATATTATAAAAAATGCTCAAAAATTTGCAAATAATCGAAAAATGCAAAAAAAAAGTGGGTGCAGTAATATGTAGGTAATGAAATATAAAAATAATTTGGCAAAAAATTAAAACCTACTAAAAAATTGAGCGGGCACCAATTCAGCACTTTATTGCCACTATAAGCGACCCGCAAAGTGTACCAAGGTCTAAATGTAGACCGACCAATTCGGCACTTTATGACCCGCGAACTCGACCCTCATTATAATTTGGTAAGGTACCTGTTAAAAATCAAGTGCTGTGACAATAACTATTACAAAATATTTAGTTTACATAGTTTATGTACAGGGTATCCAGTTTTCGTGTTTTCATATACCAGCTCCTTTATTATAAAAGAAGGATAAGGTTTGCGGCTTACGTTTTTATTATTTTATGAAACTGTCATTGCCATAAACGAGATTTTCATAGCCCTCTCAGTTTCTGACATAAAAATAAATATTTTGAAAATTTGTCATTTTTGACGCTTCCCTGTATCTTTATTATTTGATAACTTATCAATAAGGCAAAAACAGGTTATTATAGAGTTTTTTATGTAGAATCCAGAAATGTAGTTTTTTTTTTCTAAAAAGTTTTGTTTTTGAGTTATGACCCAAACTTTTGTTTTTTTTAATGGGACGCTCTATATATTATTTCTATGTCTTATCCCTCTTTTTAAGAGCTGTTTGAAAATATATAATAGTCGATATTTATTTCTTAGGGATACTTTTAACATTTTTTGTTTAATTAATCATTTTTCGTGTAGAAGGCTATGCCTGCAAATAAAAAAACAAAACTAACAACATTATTTGTGTTAAACAACTCTATATATTATAACATAAATTTAAACCAACAATAAGACAACATATTATTTTAATAAATTACAAAAATTGGACTTCGTTGTGTTCTAAACACTTTCGACACACCGTTTCGATTTTTCGCATTGCATTTAATAAAATCCTGCAAAACCATAAAGGTTTGATGGGTAGCTTCTCGAAGTTGATCAATATTGCGGTATTCTCTCTTACATCACTGATTCTCTATATGCCTCCATAAAAGAAATCTTATACAGAAAGATCAGGTGATCTTGGAGGCCCCCTGACAGGTCTATTGGTACCAATCCATTTATCGGGAAATGTGGTTTCTAAATATTCTCTTACTATATGAGAATTGTGACTCGGAGGGCCATCTTGCTGGTAATAAATATTATTTAAATCGCTTAAAGGAAGATCCTCTAATATTTCCATTAATACATCTTGCATTATATCTAGGTGTCTATTTCCGGTTAGAGTTCTTTCATAGATAAAATACTTAATTTTAGTGCCGAAAATAAAGCAGGACACGCTAAATCCAAGTTGACGTTAACGTTCTCGTGAAAATATTAGTTGTTGGTTCTCTTGCGACCAGTACCTTAAATTGTTTCGGTTTAAGATACCAGAACTCGTAAAATACGCCTCGTCGGACCATACCACTCTTCCTTCAAAATTTGCGTTTTCCTGCAACATTTGTCGTCACAGGGATGCAAATGTTGAACGAGATGGTATTGTTGTGGTTTAAATTTACATTTTTTTAGTATTAACTGCGTTCTTCATTTTTTAATCCCAACTTCATCATACACTTTTCTGCATGATATGGATGATTGTACCGTGACAGAGGCCAAAACATGTATTTCTTCTTCTTCCCTGTTTTCCTTGTTGTAAAATGTAAGCCTTGGTTTTTAAAAAGATCCGTGACCAACGAGATTGTCTGGATTTTTTGAAATACTTTTTTATCAGGTTGTCTTTCTGGATATCTACGAAAAATTTAAATATGTAACAAAAAGCTAGTTCATAAAGTTTTAAAAGCAGCCCGTCGCGTCGGGCGCATCCCCTTAAGAGCCCCCAAGCCGATAGTGCCGGCCAGGTCGACACCACCATGGAGACATACTGGGTTTCCTCCAGACTACCTGGCAAACAAGATATAAGTATAAATAAAAGGGTCTGTGTTTTTTCTAGCCAATGTTTTCATTTACACCCCGTTAGGGAAGCTACCCCCAACTTGTGACAATATTAAATTTATTCCAAACTTTATGACTTCCCTATATAATAAAATATGCCTCTTCTGCCCAGGGCCATAGTATTTAAAGGATGTAGAATTCATAAATGGGGTTTACCCATAGCACTCTAGATTTTAAATACAACCTTAACCATATTATTTATAATGTAGACCTATACTTAGTTTAAATATTTACTAGGTATGTGACACGATTAACTAGGTAGGTATAAAAATAGGGGAATAAAATTGATATTATTTTTTTTTCTCGTTAAATTCCTCAGACGGATAAATATGTTCGTCTGAGTTAAATTCTAATTTCGGCCGACCAATGTCTCAGAGTGTGCATGCTTGGAATTGATACTATTTTATCAATAATTTTCACTTTACTGCTAACCAATTACCATGACCTCATTACCTGAATATTAATCGTTAAATGGCACAGCAATGGCGTAGTCAAAACAAATTTACTTTAATATCTAGATCTACAAATCAGGTATGGATGTATTGGTATTAGGGGTGTCAGTTCAACAAGTCAGCCCCGAAGCTTTTTCCCAATCCCGGGATTTTCGGGATAAAGAGTATATAATCCCGAAAAAAAAATCAATATGAAAAGTTAAAGAGCAGTTTATTGTTTAATAAATAGCCTATAGGGGGCCAGGGGGAGCTATCGGCCCTCCTCCTGGCCTCATGCCGCTTCTATCGGTACTTCCTAATATGGAAATTTTACTTGTGAAAAGATAAATTTATTATTGTAACATGTACACTATCGGACAAAAGTAAAGCAACATTTTCAAAAAATGAAAGAAATCGGGATTTTATAATATTAAATGCATGATATCGTATTTAAATACATTGTGTCTTAAATATCAAAGTAGGCTGCTGTTATCGGCGGCAACAGCTTTTCCAACAATTAAAACAAATTAACTGATATTGATGTAAACTTTCAAATACAGTATTGTAATGCGTCAAAAGTAAAGCAATATTTTAATATTTTCCTAAAAACGAAAGGTTTTAGTGAAAGTAAAGGTTAACTTGTTTTTGCAGAGTTTATTTTATGTTTAATTAATATTTCTGTGCTGTATTAATCATGCCAAGAGGTATTCCAATTTCGAAAGAATTGAGGCAGAGAGTAGTGAATGCACACTTGGAAGGTACAATACAAGCCACAATTTCAAGACGGTTTGTTTAACCAAGATACAGCGTATCCAAAAAATTTTCAAGTTACATTCAAAGGGGACATTTAGAGAATCTACTGAAATCGGGAAGGCCGAGAAAAACAACAATTTGGACAGACAGACGCATTAAAAGAATTTCTCAAAACGATCCTTGGATGTCTGCACCTAGAATTATTGCTGAAATTCCCGAAATTATGGTTAGTCCACGGACAGTTCAAAGAAGGTTGGTAGACGCAAAGCTATTTAGTAGACGCCCGGCTAAAAAGCCCCTTATTTCGGCAAAAAATACAGTGGCTAGGCTTGAATTTGCACGTCGACATGTAAATTGGACAGTAGACGAGTGGAAAAAAGTTTTATTTAGCGATTTAAATTATAAAATTATTTCATATATATATATTATAAAATTTTCAATTCTGATGGAATGAAGCGTGTAAGACGGCCAATTAATACAAGGTTTATTCCTAAATACGTTACACCCACAGTTAAGCATGGCAAAGGCAGTGTTTTTCTATGGGGTTCTTTCTCATGGAATGGGGTGGGTCCTTTAAACTTCATTAATGACACCATGGATCGATTTGTCTATAGAGATATAATGCAAAATGTAATGTTGCCTTATGCAGAGTGGGAAATGCCGTTGCGTTTTATTTTTCAACAGGATAACGATCCAAAACACTCTTCACGAATTGTTCAAGAGTGGTTTCAAGAAAATAACGTTCGGGTTTTGCAGTGGCCGGCACAATCCCCAGACCTTAACCCCATTGAAAATCTATAGGAATAAGTTGAACGTGGAATTCGTACACAGTTATTTCCAAATAAACAATCATTGGTAAATAAAATCAATGAAGTTTGGACAAACCTTTCCGAAAATACTGTTCAAAAACTGATTGCCTCAATGCCGCGACGTTGTCGGCAAGTATTAAAAAATAATGGATATTCTATTAACTATTAACATAATACTTTTAGCTATTGTAATTATTAAATGTGTTTAATGTTTTTTTTTTATCGTAATGTGTAAAATAAAATACTGTTGACACAATTTGTTGCTTTACTTTTATCGCACTTCATTTCGTCGATTTTTATAATTATTAATATTTCTCTTCCATCATTTTGTTTAAAGTGTATCAAAATATTGTGAAACATTACTAATATTGCGGGGATAATATTTTATTAAAATTAGATGGGGATCACAATCATATAATTAATTTTTTAAATGCAAAGAAATAAAAGCACTTTGTTGCTCTACTTTTGTCCAATAGTGTATATGCTGTCAGATTAAATACTTTTAACCTACAACAATGGCTTTTAATGGCTAGAAAGAAGATCCATATGATGATGTATTAAGATGTTTTTTTTTATGTGAAAACCCTAACAACGGGAATAAGTAAGTATTTCCGCGTTATCCATTACGTAGTTGTCATGAACGCTATACTGGTAATATACTAAATGTTAATCTTGTCAGTCTTCAACTAGAATATAAAATAAAAATTAAAGTATTGAGCAAGTAAGATTTAAACATGACAAAAGTTAGTAAAAGTACAAAATAGACCTTTCACCCCTAAACATATAAAAACATTTCTGTGAAAATGGGCGACTAAATGCTCTAGCTATGATGTCCATAAACAGAAATTTAGTACATGAAATAAATAACCTGAAGAAAAATCTTGGATACATTTATTTCCATGAATGGCCGTAGAGCGGATTTTAACTTTGTTTGGGGCCAGACATCCGTTTCCAATGGAGCATAAGAAAGGTGAATTCCTACGAAATTTGGGCATGGTCTGAAAAAATTTTTGCCTGCGGCACTTTTCCCCCATACTCTACACCTCCATAGTTCGCCAGCCCCCTCGCTCCAAAATGCTGACTAGGCCACTGAACCAGCAATCTAATTCAACACCTGTTGGGCGAATTATTTTTAAAAGCTCGTATGCCTGTTGAAGGTTGCGCCCTCGCATTCCACCAATGACTAATAATTCCATTTCTTGCATCACAATATCGGATAATCTGGATATTTTACTAGATTGTGGCTGTTCGGAGCACATTTCTAAAACTCTCTGCAATTTTATTTTTTCTTGCACTGACAATTACAGCTATCGTTGTCGTCGTTATTTTCAGAATTCTCCTGTTTGGAACTATGTACTTCCACTAACTAACCTAAAAAGAAGTTTTTACAATTCAGATCTAATTTTGAAAATATTTGGAACACTAACGCATTCATTTGATTCAGTATGTGTGCAATTGGGGGTTGGAAAGATATTTTAAGAGCCCGGAAAAAATGGTTCGGCGTTCGTTAATTCTTATTTTGAGTGATCTCTCCAAATCCGCCCTAAGAAGTTACCCAAGTTTGTAAATTTCATGTAATATAAAAGTTAATGCTGCGTCAGCTATATTTAGATCCATATTGCGTTGACACAACGCCTCTATTACGACTTTCGATATTATTAAATTAACTTATTCCTAAGAATTCGGAATTTGCAAAATCTGTAAGCTGATTTCATAATCCTCGAAATTAGTACCTATCAGAATCGCTGCTACATTCTGTACCTTTTGGCCTAGGGAGGGATGCTCCAAAATCAACGTCTTGTTAATAAATTATGTCAATTACCGCCAACTGTATTCCATGTGCAGAACACAACTGCTGCCCAGGATCAATAAGCTTGCCTACTTTCACCATAGTGCTGGCTTCATCGGTAGTAATAGCAACGAACATTAACAAGACAAGAAGGGTCACACTCTGTCGGATGGTTATGCTACTCTTTGTCGGAACCTTGATGTCCTGCTTACACAAGCGCGCCGACGATTTCGATAAATTCCTGAGGCAGTGTCCCTGTTCTTGCTTATACGAGGTTGATGCAAACGGCTAGCGATTAAAACGAATAAACGAGGGTGACTTAAAAACATCTAGTAATAATTTTATTGTTATTGTGTCCTATTCTGCTTTGTGTGAATTAAAAGAAAAATGGGGAAATCGTCAGGTTATTTAATTGGTAGATCTTAACATAATTATAAAAAGTACTGGTAGTAAAAATTAAGGGAAAAAGGAAAGTTTCTTCCAAAAGTAACAATGTAGTAAGCTACAAACGAGATTAGTAGGTATAAAAATTAACAATCAAATATTTGCAAATGCTAACTGAAATAGGTACTTATTCTAATTACCTTATTATTACATAAAATATATACAGGTTGTTCCAAATTCGAGGCCATCAAAGAGTACCTACTTACTTAACAGTAAAATACGGGTAGGAGTAGTTATACTCTGGGAAAACAAATTATCGCGATTTGTATGGAAAATTGTGAAAATCGATAAACGAACCATTCTAAGCCAAAGGCGTTTAACCAAATGAGTTAAAACCTCTGAATTGCTGTTCGATGCCTTTAACAAATCTAGTAGCCCGTTAACAACTCAATTAAATAATGTATTTAAATGTTCTGAAATAAAATTTACCGGCCGCTTTTTAAAGATGTTTTAAGATATTTAATTTTATGTTAGGTTTTATTGATTGTTTCAAAGAATATCTTTTTTTTTATATCCCGGTTAGCAAATTTAATTGTAAAATAAATACGCACCCTAATATATAGGTTTAAAAAATATTTATGAGGAAACTCTTTACAGGGATGTGTAAATAGTACATTTTCATATAATATCTTAAGGGTTGATCCAACGTTCTCGTGGCAACTAATTTTATTAAAATTTTCAACAAAAATTATTTCTAGCTGTTTGACATATTCTACAATATTACTAGGAGGTACATTTAGACCTCCATAGTTTTTAGAAGTCGAATATGCTTTATGCTCTAGAAATACAGCAGCTTCTTTTGGTAATGTCTTTTCATCATTATACTTTGTGCAAGCACTACAAGAGTGTTGCAGCAAGCATTTCCTTAATAGATATCCTGTAATGTAAACTATAGCATTTCCGTCCGTACTAGAAAGATTTCTATAGTCGCATGTAAAAACTTTTAAAGAACTATTATTTGTCAATATAGGTACATCGATATTTTTATATTCTTCTAGAATATCAGGAGTTACATTAAGCAAAACTGTATTAATATCTTTGATACAATTGGAACCTTCAACCTCATTAAAATATTTTAGAGAAAATAATTTCTTGAATGCCCTACAAAATTGAATTGGGGTTGGATTTCTCGAGTTTCCGCAACAATTTCTTACCAGACCAAAAAAATTTTCGATACAATCCTGATTAAGGTTCCTTGTTAAAAGAAATGAATAGTTCTTGCATTTTAAGGTTTCCCATAAAGACAGACTAGAGGTAATAGTAATTTTCCAGCCATTTATAAAATGCATAGTATTATTTATTTTATACATTTTTCCACGTATGTTACCTTTCCATCGTTCTGTTTTACCTGTACTAATTTAATTACCTGTAAGTCATCCAACAAACATTTTATTTTTCTAAAAAGTGCAATTGTTTTTCTGTGCCCATAAATGCGTTAAAGTTGTTAAGATGGGACGAGTTTAACAAATCAAATAAATCATTTGTTGTTTGTAGGAATTTTGCAGTAAGCGTTGCTTCTAAAGGCAAAACCTTAAAATGTATGTAGGTATATTGGGCAGCTGAAAGAGAGTGACTAAAGACTTGCGAACCATATTTTACCTTTATTCTTTGAAAGCTATTAGGAAACATATGCTCGTCAGTAAGTTTAGGACAAAGTCGACACATTTTTTTTTGTCGTGATCATAAAAAATGTCTAAGTAACTTTCGTTCGTTCGTGGCATTTTATTGCAGAACCAAACACAAAACACTACGTAAATGTTTATTTTATTTTTAATGGAATTCACTCACGCCGACACATAAAGACAACTGGTACATATCTCTACGACGGACAACCTGTTTATGCATATCGCGCGTCGGGGGCTTACGGTGCTCTAGATACGGTAGCATCCGATATTTGAGCGAGATAGGCATAACGAGGGGAGGAGCTTGGAGTGATCCTTCTTGTCTCTTGTTAATGTTCGTTGGTAATAGCCACAATATCGGTTCATAGACATAACTTCAAAGCTAAAAGGCGATTTTCTATTATTTCAACACATACAGCAGCCGCCATTGAATGTTGGTATTGGACTAGCACTAAATTCCAACAATTTCCCTGCTGGTCATGCATATAAGTAGTGCTCAAAAAATGTTTATTTGAAGTCGAGGTCCACTTATCAAAAGTTAACCTAAATTTTTCACCACTCGCTTTCAGTTGTTGATAGTACGCGCACGAGTTTTTTTTACAATAGTTCATATCGTAGGTTTTTATGGTTTCTCGAGATTTTGGAATTTGAAATTCTCTTACTTCCAGCAATTCTCTTAAATCGACTTAATCGACTTAACAAAAATCGAAAATGACGAACCATCTATAGCGGTTCTTCTTGCTAGTACAGAATCAAAGCTTTTATCTGTTGGCGATACAAAAATAGTCAGTGAGTTTTTGTTATTTAAATTGTAGGAATTATTTTGTCAGGGTTACTCGTTCCGGCACCCTCCTCACTTCACTAATTTTTTACCTGTTCATACAACATGCCAATTTTATTAGTTTTAAAATGCGTAAGGAAGCCTTTAGTGTGCCCACCTTTGCTTTTTAAAATTGCTGCATTTTCGTTTTGCAGTTTAAGTACCGCCTCTCTCAACAAAACCATGGGAAATTACTGTCATTTCCTACCTTTTCTTATGGGGGCCATAGACAGCAGCGGTTTTTAAGGTAGATGTCACAGTTAAGAAATCTGAGAAAAACAGACTTTAAAGATTCTTATTGGACTTCTATATGTTTTTATTTTTATTTTTAAGAGATAAGTGTATAAAAATGAAAACATCACTAACGCGAGATCCACAGAACTGCTGCGAGTGGCGGCTGGTGGATTTTTAAGCACTCATAACTCAGGTGTGACACATGGGACCTACACAAAATTTAAGGGGGTTACTATTGTGGGTGAAAAGAAAAATATATGCCTGCCTAAATTTTGATTTTTTGTATATATTCTTATGGGCAAATTTTAAGTTTGATCACAAACAAAATTTATAAGCTATCCCGGGATTTTCGAGATTAATTTTTCCTCAAAATCGCGGGATCCCGGGATTGGCACCCCGAATTGGTATAGTATTTTTCAGCTAAAAAAAATGTTAGTTGAAGTCAGATTTTTATAACATGTGTCACTTTCTAGTTACTAAAGAAGGTAACACAAAAATCCAACCACTCTGTTGTTAAAAACATCAGAGTCAGCTGACATCACATAACTTTACGTCCATCTTTTTCTATAGCATTAACCATGCCATATCTCGATCTTTATTCGCGTATTATAATTAATATTGGGCATTGGGGGAACATCAAATGTAGTAGGGTTATTATGTTGTTTATTTTCTGCTGCGTAAAATGCTGGGAAATCGCCAAAAATAAACTTTTCATGCGTGAAGTTTGACAATTCAATATTACTTCATTTCCATGGTTACAATATAAATATTTCATAGCATCCTTTATTTGTGAAAAAAATTATTAATGCTTATTTTAAAATCTTAGCAAGTTGATTTGTAATAATTTATGTAATTTTAATAATTTTCGATTTTCGGAATAATAGTATGTATTCTGTCGATAGGCAATATTTACAGTCGTCCGGGAATGTTCAGGTTTTTCCACTAGGTATAATATAATGTATTTCGGCAAGTTACATCTGGCATTACAGAATTGAAAATTTTGAGTTCACTGTAAGTTTGGTCCTTACATTCAGCAATAACTTTATAGCGATGCACTATTATAGCGATATAGAGCGAAGTTACAGAATGGCACCATAAGCCTCATTATAATAAAAAAGTAAATTTGTATTGTGGGATCAATGACATTACAACGCAATGTCTTTGTGTGAGAGTGATAGATGTACTCTATCTGATTTACCATTATTAATGTAAGTATTAGGCATATTTGTTAAAATGGCAGACTTCCAAATTTTTGAACGTAAGTTTTCATAACAAATCATAATCTAGCAAATGACTGATGGATGTAGGTAAAAGCATATTGTTTATGGTAACATAAAATTTATAATAGATTGAATTAATGAATATTATACAAAGATGTATACGTTAAGGTTCTGTGTTCTGATTTATGTACACAAACATTCTTATAGAAGTCTAGTCTAAAATTTATAAATACTTTTAAATATATTATATTAAATTTATTATTAATTAAAGAAATCTATCAACAATAATGTTTGTGGGAGGGATTATTATACAGGATGCGTTATCCAGACAGCACAAGTATATCCAATGGATATCCACTGGACTTCCATAGCTGGACAAACCGGACGTCCATTGGTTATCTATTATTTGTACAAGAACCACCTTATGGATGTTCATAGGACTATACGATTGACACACGCGTGGACTCCATAAATGAACCCATTTTTAGGACAAATTATGGATATTAATGCGCTTCTCTTGGAAAGAGCGAGTTTTAAATCTCCCATTGTTCTTTTTAATACTATGTCCATTTTTATCAAAGCGTAAGTTTGTGAATTTGATATTTACAGTAAAAGCTACATTTGCCACAGGTTAAAAAAATATACACTTACCTACTTCACAAGGGATAATATAAACTTATCTAAAAAAAAGCAAGCGATTAAAGACTGGTTCAATCTAAATTGTTTTGTTTTGGGTTAGTTTTCGGTTACAATTAGTTTAAATAAAAAACAAAAGCAGGCTGAACAAGTTTAATGAAATAAATTTTTTATTAAAAAACAAACTAAAAATATGAAAACAAGTATAGTACGTTGGAAATTATAGGACTTATGTCAGAACCTTCCATTGGCCCTTCTCAACCATTTCCGAATAGCGCTGAATTCTTATTAGGGGAATAATTAACATATCGTCTGGCACACCTGTAATGGCTTTGTTCAGATTTAGGCATAATCAAATTATACAATATAAATATACTTAGCTCGTTATATCTTCTCCAGGATTTGTGTGGTGGTGGTGTGGTTTAGACAGGTTACAAAGTTTACAGACAAAATAAAACTTACAACAATAATTAAACTCTTGGAAAATATTCTAAAAGAGAAAACACAAGATGAAAATGACAAGACAAAAGTGACAAGACTGGCAATTGACATGCGACTAGTGAAAAAAGCAACTGTAATTATATCGGCTCAAATTTGTCTTATACAGTTAGTCACCACAAATAACCCTAAAGCCCATAGTTGACTTATTGCAATGAAAACAATCGAAAACGCAATCGGTTTAGACCAGGAATATTATCCGGCAAATGCAAAATAAATATGATAAAATTATATATTTGCATGGTATTCGTTGGTTATGGTTTTAACCTTTGTGGTTTTTAATGCGCTAGCAATATTTAATGATTTTTGCAAGATTTATCTCATCTTCCATCAGTGGACATTATAATGATTTACATCAGACGTACCATAACGGCTATCCATATGTGTAAAAGTGGATATCCACTGGATGTCCTTACAAGGTCCATGGACTCTTGGGACATATTTTGGACTAATTCTGAATGTCCAATGGACATCTTGTGCTGCACTTAAATTACAAGAGAAACAAGAAAACAGTTTTATATAAAAGCTGTTTTGGTTTTTCTTTAATGAAACACCCAATATATTTTTTAGCTGCTTGATTCAGTAAATAAATGCTGTAATATTCGTCTTTTTGGGTTTTAGTAGGTACCTAATTAATTTTTTCCGATATTTAAAGAATTTAAGACTCGTTAGAAAAATCATAGCGATCTATGCATTCAACTTAGGTAAACAAAATTTATGACATAACTACCATAATATACGCGCTTCATATCCATACTACTGATTTTGATATTTATATTATATATATATTATTTATTCGTGGGACATCTTGCATTTTTTTTAACTTATCGAGTTTATCTTTTAAACACCTATAAACAATTATTAATTTTATAACAATTCAATAAAATACGACTTCAATACGAACAGTGTATTCTCAACGAAATGTAAACAGTGAATAATCCCTTAGATAACCCAATCACTGCGCCTTCAACTGCCGTTTGATCTGAGTTACCTATTTTCACTTTTATTGTTGCACGTAATCCTGATGCGTGCCTTCCGCGCTTAACACACTTTCATTTTTTATTAAACAAGGCATTATCTAAGTCTCGTAGTTATTGAAATAATTTAATATTTATCCTGGGCTACGCAGAGTAGGTAGGTACCGTCAAATGGGGTGACTTCGAACACAGCGGGTGACTTTGGACAAACCGACATTTTACCCCTTTTCCCGCTTTCAAGGGCAAATGTCGCGTCGTCTGGCGATTTACTCCCTGACAAGTTCGGACAAGACAGTTTGTTTAAGACGTTCGTGGAAACGTGTTACATTTGCTGGTAAGTATTTACGTTTTATTCACATTTTTTGAAACAACCATATTTTATGCGTCTAGGAAATTATGAAAAATTAACTGATGCACAAAGTATACCATGTTCTTTTTACTTTTTCCATATTTTTTTCTTAAAGGGTGTATGTCTTAAGATTATATTGACCTTGGATTTGTTAAAATATCTGGATTTCTTTTTTTTATACAGGGTGATAACCAAAAAATTTTCATTTCAGGGGTCGTCGATATTTAGTACTTTAGTAAGTACTGGGCGGTCGCAGTTACCAAAATTACAGTCAGGCAGCACTGGAGAATGCTGTCTGAGAAGTAAAAGCAAAAAAAAACACTTTAACGCTTAACGCTTAAGCTGCTGAGTTTTACGGCGTGCCAGAATCAACCATTAGCGACACTATCGGTGCCAGGCATTATTTAAAAAAGAAAGAATTGTCTTACCTCTAAGTACGGCTGCCGAATGGGGGTTTACACTTACTGAATTACTATAATATTGGGAACCAAACCATTATAGGAAAATCGGAAATTTATAAACGTTTTCTTGTCCTACAATCCCGTAGGGATAAATACACAATTACAAATATTCTTAGTCATATAAATTCTGAATAAAGTTTCTTGTCGGTTTGTTAAAGTTTAAACATTATATATTTAAATAGTTTTAATTAGTGTTTATTTTTGTAGTTCCTAAAAGGTTTAGAAAATAGTAAAGTTGCTAAGTGTTCAAGTCAGGTTATAGTTCCTGAAAAGTTAAATATATTTTTTATAAATACAATAATAAATTTATAAAGCATTTGTTTTATTTGTTTTACTTGTTTTTTAGCGTTTATATTTTTTAAAAACAAAAAGTGTGTCCGAAATCACTTATAAGCAAGTAAGTCTTCGATTTAATTCAGTTTTAAAGGGGTGTCCGAATTCACCCCACATTGTAGGGTGACTTCGGACAGAAGTTAGTTAAAAAAATCTAATATATGGAAAAACATAAAGAACCAAAATTAATCATTAGTCACCCTATTTGACGGTACCCAATTTTCACATCTTATATCAAAAATGCCATAAACAAAACTAAAAGAAATTAGCTCAATAACACATATTTATTAAGAAAAAAAAACTTCTAACAACAAAACTAAAGAGATTATTAATTTTATTTCTGGCCCTCCCCCCTCTTGTTGCGCCTATTGGTCCAACTAATTTGTCACTTAGGCTACTGAAAGAGGTTCGTACGAATAAAAATTAAAAGCTGGAAGTAGTAGTAGCAGGTGTGGGTACGCATAATGTCCTTGCAAGGAGACCAAAAGCGATTATTTTTCTTACTCCTCAGGCTTCTTCCAACCACTCAGGCCCTGGTCAAACCTTCCTGACCTTCTCATAAGGCTCGGGCCCTACTGGTCCCCCCCCCCCCCTTGTTCTACGCCACTCTTCGGATTAAGTAATAAAACGTTTTATAAGACAAAAAAAACGTCCTCAATATATTCCGTGGAATCGGTCACGCATATCTTTAATTATTACTCTTAAAAGGTAACCGAGGTAAAGGTGAATGGGAAATAGAACTCTCATTACGGCAGAACAAACAACTTTTGTGATGAAAGCTACTTTAAATATGGTAGAAGAGTTGACGACCAGTGGGATAATTCAACACGGGACGCGATTTAGGATTTTCGAACAGAATTTCCACACACAGTCATGGATTTCGACCAGTTTTGCTAAGTTTGGTTTACTTCTGTGGCTTTGTTTGGAGAAAGAGGAAGCGTGAATAAAAAGGAAGGCAGTGGGAGATCCAAAGCTTGCACCGGACAAAAAGTAGAAGAATTGAGTCAAATTGTTATTAAATACCTGCAAATCCCTATTCGGCGTTTAAGTCAGACTCAGACGACGCGTGTAGTTGGCGAATATGCACAATAATTCAACATTTAACAAGTAATCGAATAATTTTCCAAGTAGACCACTCACACGACTTGTCGATCTCCAAGTAACAAATAATTGCCAAGTACACGAGTCGTTTGAATCCGGCTATAAGCCAGCAAGTCTGTGTATCCTACGAAACCTGCAATACAATCTTGAAATGTGTCCTGCACGCTAAATTCAGTCTAAGAACTGTTACCAATCTACAATACGCAGAGAATGCAATTTTCAGAGCGGTTTACCGGTAATTGCAGAATAAAGTCTTTGAAAAAACGGTTTTACCTCCCTGGTTTTTTAAATTTTCAATAAATGAGAAGTTTTGAAAATCCAGCAAGCAAAAATTTTTATAAAGAATGACTTTTCCTCGAAAAATGAAATTGTTGGTCCGCTTGCCCTCTTGTTCACCACATCGCCGGATATACTGTATATGTTATTATATATACCTTATCATGAATTCTTTGTTTATTTTACAAAATTGGATTTTTTTACAAAAAGTATTTTTAAGTTTAAAATTATTAAAGTTTAGGAGAGTATGTCCCCGAAATTATGGTGACCCTAGTATACTTTTTCCAAAGTCAGTTTGATGAATAAAAAATTCGATAAAAAAGCTTCGACCGGGCTTCAAAAGGACCGGCATCATAATCGGGGTTGTCAGATCTTTTTTTAAAAATTCTTTAAGTTTTTATTATTAAAAGTGTTCTTTAATATCAGTATTTAATTGATAGTCAATAACTTTCTTGTAAGCTGGTTTGCAAATCTAATTTAAAATAAGAAATTTCCAATGTCAAAGAAAGAAAGAACAAGCCATTCATGAATATTATAATATTTTTCTTATTACTTCAAAAATAGCATTTATACAAAAATAATTTAAATCAAACTAATAGGAATTTCACTGTTGTTAAACAAAAAAATTAAGAAACTCTTATGTTCCTCCTACACTTATGAAAACTTTGTAGAACTGGCAACACCCCAGCGATAGACCGTCGAAGCTCACCCGCAATTTAAAGTGCGAAATGAGACTCAGACTCAGAAAATCAATAGAGCAGCGTATAAATACAAATTTATATGCTGTAGACAAGAACAGCAAATAGTTAAAGGTTCGCCAATTGGGTGATCCCTTATAAGCTTTAAAATCAGTTGATGCTTCAGGCATGCTATATTGAAAATCGGACAGTGGCGTGGCTGGTTGAAACGATTAAGTAAATTTTTAGTTGTTACCTATATTTTATTATATCAGTATGACTTTTTGGCGACAATTTGAAACAGCGGGTCAAATTGAATTATAACAGGAATATAATGAGTCGATACTAGAGTCGGTCATCGAAAGCGAAATAAGTCCGGAATTAAGAAACAATTTTAAACAGATTTACATGTTCAATATCAACGCATTATTATAAATATGTACGCGTTTTTAAAAAAGAAAATCAGTACTGAAAATACGCTTTGTACAAGAATGTACCTGTAATGAGTTAACACAACTAGAGTTTTATAAGAACTTATAACGTTATTAATTTAGGGACTGTAACCGGTCATTCCATAAAGCGCACACCAATAAATCAAAAATTGAAAACGGCTGACAATACTAAAAGGGATTTTATTCTGCGAACTATTTACAGCTTTTACAAGGATAATATAGTGCCAACTTTAGAACTGGTTCGTGATAAATTGCGAGGTTACAAGAACATTGCGCGATGTTTTGTTAAAATGTGGCTTTAAACATAAAAAAATTAGATAATCTAATGGTTATAATGGAATCCCCGGGT
Organism: Polydrusus tereticollis; assembly: GCA_963920685.1. NCBI lineage: Eukaryota > Metazoa > Arthropoda > Insecta > Coleoptera > Curculionidae > Polydrusus > Polydrusus tereticollis. The sequence goes on along the minus strand of OY987333.1, from coordinate 72,838,734 downwards.
ATCACTGAACTACGAGAGGGTTATTTGCGCAAAATAAAGGTATACTATGAATTCGATAAAAGTATAATGTATTTAAATGAAATAACTTGGTTTGATACTTATGATGCTGTTCAGTATCTTTGGGTAGACAATACAAATTGTACTTTTGGACTTGCCGGATTTGGGACACTTCACGCACACATGGTGACACTTCAAACTGCCTGATAAACTTGTACGGAAATCTTGATCATGCATGTTTTTTTTATGATGAGGTATAGCACTGCAGGATAAATCTGTTATGGCGCTATGCGAGCGGTGCATGTGAGCGTTCACATTGGTCTTAAATATTTGGATATTGTACTCTTTTTGGAAACACGACCTCAAAAAGGTCGTTTCAGAGTGATAACCGTCTCCAAATGTTGCTACAGTAGTTTATCGTGTATTTGTACTATGCATCGATTTAGTTGGAATCAAGCGGACAACCTCACTTAAACACTTGCCATAAAAACACTTGTAAAAGAGGCTCAACTTGCCAACCTGCCTTTGATGTTCTAGGCTTTCAAGGTTGTTTGTGAGCATGGTCGCCGATCAAGAGAATGGCTCTTCTTTGAACGGAATCCAAAAGTTTCTGGGTATGTTTGGGAGCAGAACCCCAAATGTGTGAGCAGTGATGGCTGAATTTGAGCAAGCTTCTTCGAGGCCGCTTCAGTCATGGCGGCAACGTGACTATACCAAGGTATGTTATTATGTTGACTATCCAAAATGACGCTCAATAAATGAATTAATAAAGCCAAGGGAATCGAATGTCCCGCCATAGCTATATCTGGTTTTTCAACATTCACTTTTTTAGAAAGAACTGCAGCCGGAACTCCCTATGACGTTTTATTGCATTGTTGAAGCCTTCCAGGTACTTTAATAATTTTCGGTTAATAGTCCGCTCCATAAGTTTTAATATAAGCGAAAGCAACGCCATTGGTCGCTAGTTCCTTGGCAAGGTAATAATCCTATCTTTTTTGTAGGATAGGTTAAAAAGCCCACAAGATATCTGTATCAATTCATCTGCGCATGTCTTAATAACGATGACTGGAATTCCGCCAGAATCAGAAGCCATTCTAGTGTCATGACCCTTCACGATGCGTTCAACAGGGCGCTGCCGGAAAATAATCTCAGACATTCTCGATTCTACAGTGGGAATATTCGGTAGGGTTTTCTTGAAAATTAACCGTTGAATGTTCAAGTTTAGTCTTCTTATATAGCAAAAGTCAATTTGTGGCTTATTTTGGGTATTTTTATAATTCCAGGTATCACACTATTTCTACTAATAATAAATAATAATCTCGCTTAATGAGGCGCCAGGACCAACCCCCACTCGGACTCGGAGATCTGATCGGCGGCGAGTTCAACTCTGGAGCATACAACTCGATCTGGGAACCATCATCATAGCGTTTTTTTAATATTGCCCACCCTGCAAACAGGAGACATCGGCACAGCGACGAAACGCTAGCTCAAACAACAACTTCACGCCACCTAAGTCTCCATGTAGGGCTGATGCTTATAGTTTTACTTTAACTTCTACAGACTGTCGCATCCTGGTATAATTTTATTAATAGCAGTAAAAAGACGGAAAATAGTATTTTGCAATATGAAAAACTTTATTTCAAAAAATATTACAATATTTAACATTGGAATGAAAATAGTACCGGGAATTTTAATGGGGCCATGGCCTCTGTGTCGAATCTAACAACACTTCCTTAAATAATAAACATTTATATAGGTAGGCACCTACCTACCTATGTAACTTTTTGATCAACAGATAATATTTTTATTTAAAAACCAGTTATTGTTAATATTAATAGGTACCGCCCTATTTCTGAGCTGTCTTATTCTGCATCAGAAAATAGTTTGTAAGAAATACATACAGGGTGTTAATGAACAACCAAATTTTAAGAAGTAATATTGGAACCAAATTATAATATAATAAGTAAGAATGACCTATGTGTAGATTGAGAAATTACAAGTTTAGTGAATATTGCGAAATTTTAACTGAAAAGGCTGTAGGTAGTAGCAGTAAATTTATAGTAGGTGTATCGACTTATTGCTTAGAGTAAAACAGGTAAGCCACAGTTAAGATTTCGGTTTATCACTACAACTCCAAAAGGAAATATGTTAAATTCAGAGAAACCTCCATATGTAAATTCCTTTATTTTTCCCCAATATTAATTAGAAACTCCTCGGAGTCCTTTATTAGTTGCTGCAGTCTTTCTCTCGTGGCAGACGTTTGGTGCTCCTTAAGTTTCTCCCTGGAATGGGCGATGGTGCAGCGATATCCGGTGACGTTGTGAAGAACCCTGATCTGCTTGTCCGATGCAACGAAGAGATATTTCCCCGAAGCGTCAAAGAGGATAGAAGCTATGTTTTCTGTAAGAAAAAATTAATTAATATAATTTCTGCCGTAACTACTTTTTTCAAATTAGGGACATTTTTCATCCCCCTTCCATAGTATATAAAGGAATAAGATATTATTATTAGCATTAGGGGCTGCGACTCTCGGTAGGTTTGCTTGGATGGTCGCGGTGAGATGCGAAGCCACTCGTCGAGTGGGCGGTGACATTATTCGTCCAGGGTCGATGTTCTTTCTGTTTGCATTTTGCTTTCTGTATTGCCTTATGTGTTGCAACCATTGACATAATAACACACGCTGCGACTCGCAATTAGTGCTTATTAAAAATCTTATTGCTACGAACGCGGATGCATCGATAAGGAAAAATTGTCAGCACGTACGATTTTCAATAGGAAAAATTATAAATATCGAAGGAAACGGAGAATACGTTTACCCTCTCGGGGGAAATTGGGTTTTGCAAATAAGAGAAGACAAAAAGTAAAATTTAATTATGTCATACGGTGTCTGCTTACTGATTGTGCATGTATGCATTAAAGATTGACGATTGGTTTTTTACTAACTATATTAATTTTCAAAACAGGAATACGGCTGTTGTTTTTGAATTAGGTAGGTATTATACAGGGTTGTTGGTATGTATGGAAACGGTCGATTATTTCTTAAAATAAAACAGTTAGCAAAAAATATTTGAGATAAAAATTTTAGGGGTTTTTAAGGTGTATTAGAATTAAAAAAAGATAAGTATACAGGTTGAGTCAGAAAGCCGTAGAGAAACAAAGATACTTTTTTTTTAAATGGAACACCCTATATCTTAGAATATTTTTAAATTTTACATAAAATAACAATTATTTTTCAATACATGCATTATAAGTCTAAACTTAATAGTTTCCGAGATATCGACTTTTGAAATAAGACATTTTTGAAATTTGACAGCCTCTAGCTTTCTAACGGTACCTTTTAGAATAAAACGGCTTACATGTCCCTATCTTACTTTTTTATTATCTTCCCAAAAACATCAACTTCCGGTTAAACCGGATGTAACTCAAAGGCCGGAAATACAGTACTTCTGGTTTAACCGGAAGTTGATGTTTTTGAAAAGATCATAAAAAAGTAAGATAGGGACATGTAAGCCGTTTTTCTCTAAAGCGTACCGTTAGAAAGCTAGAAGCTGTCAAAGTTGAAAAATGTCATTTTTCAAAAGTCGATATCTCGGAAATTATTAGGTTTAGACTTATAATGCACTTATTAAAAAATAATTGCTATTTCATGTTAAATCCAAAAATATTCCAAGATATAGGGTATTCCATTTAAAAAAAGGTAACTTTGCTTCCCTACGGATTTCTGACATATCCTGTATACTTATTTTTTTAAAGTTCTAATACACCTAAACCCTAAAACTTTCAACTAAAATATTTTTTGCTAACTGTTATACTTTAAGAAATAATCGACCGTTTCCATACATACCAACGACCCTGTATAGGTACCTAATACTGTAAATTTCCTTGTTACTAATTTTTACTGGCATATTATAATTATATAGTATTAATAATTTAATTATGTAGAGTTATAAATTTTAACTGTCAGTTTAGGAAATGCCTAGAATAATTATTACACCTCAGTGGCGACTCGTGAGTTATCATGACTTAGAAACAGGTGTCGCTGACAGGCCCGCCGGAGGCGAAAAATTTTTAGCAGTTACACCCACATTTTGTTAAGAATTCACCTATTCCTCGAGCGGGCTCGGGTTTCGTGGAATTATCAATTGAAAGCACGTTTTTGTTTTAAATTTATCTGCTTCTTAAACTTTAAAATAGATATACCTATGCTCCATTCCACAATAATTCGTTGATTTCCCGACCGAAATAAAATTTAAACCCAGCCATAAATAAGTGCGTTTTGAAGCGGTACAGGTCCTGATTACCTACTAATTTGAATAGTTTAGGTTAGCTATTTTTAACAAAACAATAAACAGAGCTAAATATAGAGCTAAATATAGAGTAGGTTAAGTTAAATTTTGTATTATTATAATATTTTAGATTAGTATTTTTGTATAAATATTAATAACTATTTAATTACATGATTAAAATAAAGATACTTACCTATTATTTTATATTTGTTGTTTTGTTGAAAATAGCTAACCTACACTATTGAGATTAGTAGGTAATCAGGACCTGTACCCTGTCAAAAGGTCGTGTGCCTACACAATAGATATTTGTCAGGCAACTTATTTATGGTTGGGATTACGACTAAGGGTTGTCATTTAACTTTTATTGCGGTCGAGAAATCAACGAATAATTATGGAATGGAGCATACTTACAATATTTGTTTCAGTTTTAGTTTAGTATCTATAAAAAAGAGGACGGTCAGACAAAAACGAGGATGGCATAGAGGACGGTTGGCAACCCTAGGTTCACCAGTAGCGTAAAATGAAAATAAAAAACTGCCGAAGACGAAAATTTTTTAGGCTTTCAAAATTTAGAGATAAAAAAAAGGAATTCTAATAAAAAGCGCTAGATGTAACACTTAATAGAAAAATATATAAATTAAATAGGCATTATAATAATAATCATATTTTAAAGAAATTAAATAGGGCTAATTTATTTTTATTAGTGTGCACATTGTTTGAAAGTAAAGTCCATTCGTCTGTTCTTATTTGCAGCAAACTTGTCAATAACAGCCTCATTAAAGTTCGGAATACTCCCTATAGATCTTTTTTCAATAGATAGCATTGCTAAGGCTGTTAGTCTATCTTGATTCATAGAGCTTCGCAAAAATGTTTTTTATGCGCTTTAATGTTGAAAAACATCGTTCCGCTTCGGCCGTGGTCATTGGTATGGTAACAATGATTTGTAACAGGGTAAAGTTGAAGAAAATATGAATTATTTTCCATCAGGAATTTCAATAAATTGATAGCACTACTTATATTTCTGAAATCGGGTCGTCGGTAAATTATTTCTAATCCGGTCTAAAGCCGAACTTTATCTAAAAATGGGTATACTTCTACTATAATTTCTAAGTGTTGCAATGGAAAATCCTTTTCAAACTGTGTAAACTTGTCAGAGAAAAAGAGAATAGCGGCAAAAATAGTTTGTAAAAGAACATATGTCCTTTACGTGTGTAATTATAGCATCACGAACTTCCTTGGCTGCTACAGTTCTGTAAATATGTGGGTCTTCATTTACACGGCGTCTTTTAGTTTGAGTGGTATGTTTAGCAATTTCATTTTCAATTGTCTCCAAACCCTCTCTTTCTTTTTTAATGGAATTTTCGAAACATGTGATAGCTGTGTGTATTTGTACAGGGTCTGTAAGAGTTTTTTGCAATTGATTATATAAAATATCAGCATGTGGCAATATTCGATGAAATGCAGTCAGCCAGAACACAAACTTTGAATCCTGCAAGATACGGCCAATTGATTGATGGTAACAGTCTGTTTCGAAGTAATTTCTATTTTTTCCATACATTCAATTAACAATTCACGATACGCATATACTGTATTTATAGCTCTGCTTTAAAAAAATCCATCTTATAGCAGAAGACCGGGGAACCCTTTGACCAACAGTTTCATCCAAAACTGCTACTCGTTGTGGGGAATGAGAAAAAAAATTTGAAATGTCGCTTAAGTTTGAAAAAAATACTCGCACTTCTTGATTTTGACTGGTTGCTTGGGACAAAATTAAGTTCAGCTGGTGGGCGTAGCAATGAACAAAAAAAGCATATTTAAAATCACGTTTAATAAGGGTTTGAACACCTCCATGACGCCCACTCATTACACTCGCGCCGTCATAACTTTGCGAAACGAGTTTCTCTACTTTATCTAACACTTCTTTTAAATTCGTTTTTATGCACACACTGAGATACTAAGTGCATCGTGATCAGGCGGATTAATAAAATTCTAAAATTATTCAACCGGTATACCATCTGGTAAAATGTACCTAAATACTGTGGTCATTTGATAACAGTTGCCACATAAGGTGTTTCATCGGCCATAACAGCAACATACTCAGCGTTCAAAATTTCTTTTTTTATATTTTCTTGGGCCGCTTGTAATATGCAATCTAACAATTAATTCTGAATGATTTTCGAACCTCCTTTAAATAGAGTAGATTTTTCAAAGTGATCTTTAAGTGCAATATCTAACTCAGTTGTGAAATTTATTAAACCTCTTAAGATACCGGAAGTTATTTTTGAAAGTACGTACCGGTTCTTTCTCACTTGTTCGTTTTGTTGTTGAACACTCGCCTATATGCACTGTCTAACTGTTGCCGTATATCTACTTTTCCTAACAGTTGCATATCCAACTGAGCAATGATATGTTATATGCTTATATGATATGCTTGAGTGTTTTCATGTTTTTTCATTTTTTGTGCTAAATGTCCCAAGTCGGATATTCTATTTTTTGTCCAGGCAACCTCCACAACACCACGACCAAACAACACGCAGGAAAAGCAACACAAACGATTAGCTGTGCTGCAACCACAAATCTAGTCATTTTTATCGTATATTTCTATTTTAAACTTTAAGTCCCTAGATTTACACTTTGTGGTCTGCTTTAAGTCAATATCGGGTTTAGGTCTTCCCGCATTTTTAATCTCAATTTTCTGCTCCAAACTCAAAGAGCTGAAGTTAATTCTCAAATAATATTCAAGAATAAAACTGTTCATTTGTATTTGTTGTGTAGTGGATCCAAACAGATCGCGTTACCTTTGTAATAAATTAAGTACTCTGTATAAGTGTAATCATTTTATTTAGTTTAATAAAATGGTGGGCGAGTGTTTGCCTCTTCCGACGCGTTGTCTATGAAGGTTTTTAAAAACATAAAACATAATCTTATTCTCTGCCTAAAAACTAACTTCAACTGTTTTCCACTTAAAAAAGGTCTCGGGTCACACGCTTATCGCGTCTAAAGTGTCACTGTTAATGTCTTTCAATAACTCGACCCTGTGGGTTCTTTACGTAATAATTTTTAAGTGACAAAATATAATCACCTAATAAATACAAAATTGTACATCCCGCCCACCTTGAAAGAGTAATTTCAATGATATAGGTTACAAGATGTATACCAACATACAAAATATATAAAATTAATGTATAAAAAAAAAATGTAAACATAAAGTAAAAAATAAAATAGAGTCCTTTAGTCCATCTCAATCGGTAAAACACTTATTTTAGTAACCGCACGTTTAAAAACTCCCGTCTTAGTTTTTACGGACACTACGCGGATGACATTGTCTTTTCCGGGATGAACTTTAATGATTCTGCCTAATGACCATTGCTGAGGGGGAAGGTTTTCCTCACGTAAAAGCACTAGGGATCCGATCTTGATAGGTGGCCCCTTGTTGCGTCCACACTTTGCTCTTGACTGCAAAGATGTTAAGTATTCGGATGACCATCGTCTCCAGAAATGCTGAACTAATTGCTGAAGACGTTCGTACAGAACCAATCTGTTAGTAGGTACCTCGGTGACATCTCGCTGTGGAATGGAGGTAAGTAGGTAGACATGAAGATCATCGGGATCATTGGATAATGGGGTCAGAGGTCGAGAATTTAAAATAGCCTCTACCTGACACAATACTGTATAAAGAGATTCATAAGATAAGTAAGCCTCTTTTAAGACTCTGGTTAAGTGAAATTTGGTAGACTTTACCGCAGCCTCCCAAAGACCTCCAAATGAAGGTGATCGTGGTGGTATAAAATGCCACTTAATATCGTTTTCGAGTAGAAATGTTGATATTTTATGACCCTTTGAAACGTCCTGTAAGAATTTACTAAGTTTTTGTAGTGCAAAGTTAGCTCCTACAAAATTTTTTCCGTTATCAGAGTAAATATTTTTGCATAGTCCTCTTCGAGAGACAAATCGCTTTAATGCATTTAAAAATGAATCGGTACTTAGATCTCCAACGAGCTCAATATGAATAGCTCGTGTAACAAAACAAATGAAAATACAAATGTAGCCTTTATTATCTTGCGAGAACGTAGTTTACCATCCTTTATCATTATAGGACCAGCAAAATCGCAGCCTACAGTTAAAAATGGACGTGAAGGCATTAGTCTTGATTGAGGAAGATCACCCATCATCGGAGTGCTCACATAAGGTTTAGATTTGAAACAAACAAGACATTGATTGATAGCACGCTTTACTGCATTTTTGCCATGAATAATCCAATATTTATTTCGCAAAATTACCAAAAGAGCTTGAGTTGCTGCATGTAAGTTTCGTTTGTGCTCATGCTCAATTAGAAGTCTAGTAACATCATGATAAGGAGGTAATAAAATTGGATGTTTCATATCAGGAGTCAAGGTCGAGTGTCGAATTCTTCCACCCACGCGTAATATACCCTGCTCGTCAATAAATGGATTCAATGAAAACAGTTTACTGTCCCTAGAAATTTGTTTGTGTTTCCGCAAATCGTTAATTTCTTTGGAATATTCATAATATTGAACCATTTTTATTAAAGTGCTTAATGATTGATCTAACTCATTTTGAGATATTTCCGCAAAAATTCTGCTGGTTTTATGTTTTGTTTTAATATTTAGCATAAATCTTAATATATATGCAAAAATTCGAAGCAGTTTATTGAAATTTGAATATCTTCTAAAAATATCCTGATCCTGATAAGTTGTGTTAGTCATAAACGATAGTTGAATTGTCCGTTTTCTGTCCGGTATGTTGTCAATATTAATTTGATCTAAAACGGGCCAGAAGTTTTCATGTTTTGTCAGAAATTCTGGTCCGTGCCACCACAAGTGACAATCAAGTAATTGTTGCGGATTTAATCCGCGGGAAAGTACGTCTGCTGAATTTTCTTTGGAGCCAACGTGTCTCCATTGGAATTTGTCAGTCAATTCATGTATTTGTGTTACCCTGTTAGCTACAAAGGTATTCCAGTTACTCGGTTCACCCGCGATCCACGACAGTGCAATAGTGGAATCGCACCAAAAAAATTTATTTTTTATGTCAATTTCGAGAGACCTTTCTACATTTTTTGCCAAACACGCTAAAAGTAGAGCCCCACAAAGTTCCAACCGAGGCAATGAGATTGTTTTTAAAGGAGCAACTCGACCTTTAGCGCATAATAACTTTGAATGACGTAACCCGTTAATATCTGTCGTAACTAAATATATACAAGAACCGTACGCGGCTTCGCTTGCGTCGCAAAAACCATGCAATTCTATAGTTATATAATTTGGAGTGACTACTTGACGCGGTATTTTTATTTTGTCAAGGATTGTTAGTTGTTCAAAAAATGAAGTCCAAAGCGTGTAAATATCTAAGGGCACCGATTCGTCCCAGCCTAACTTACACTGCCAAAGACGTTGCATAATTATTTTTGCACGTACAGTAATCGGGCCTGCCAGACCTAAAGGGTCAAATATTTTTGCGATAACCGATAAAATCTGACGTTTTGTTACCGTTGCGTAGTTCTCAAAGTTAATTGAATAACCTAAAGTATCTTTATTTGGTTGCCAAAATAATCCAAGTGTTTTGCGAGTTTTATCTTCAGATAAATCATAATTTTCTAACTGACCCTGATCGCAATCAGCTAACACTTCCGGCTTGTTCGAATAAAATTTTCGTAATGGAAAGCATGCACCATTTAGAATCTGAATTATTTGGTTTTTTAATGTGATAGCATTTTTAACAGAGTCGGATCCAGTTAGCAAATCATCAACATAAAAACAATTCAAAATTGCGTTACTAGCATTCTGCAAATTTTTAGCGTTATCAATAGCAGCTTGATTTAAAGATCTAATCGCTAAAAATGAAGCAGGTGCAGTTCCATATGTTACAGTGTTTAAAGTATAAAACTTAAGATCCTCATTCGGACTTGAACTCCATACAATACGCTGCAAATGTCGATCACATTCCCTTAATTGGACCTGTCGATACATTTTTTCAATGTCCCCGGTAAAAACTACATTATGAAGTCTAAAGTTTAAAATAATAGTTAATAAATCTGGTTGTATGACAGGACCCGTCATTAGGATGTCGTTTAAAGACGACACTCCGCTATCGCTTTTTGCCGAAGCATCATACACGACGCGTAATTTTGTTGTAGTACTGTCAACCTTGACAACACCGTGATGTGGTAAGTAATATGTCGTGTCAATCGTGTCTATATTCGAACTGATTTGTGACATATGTCCCAATTTTTCATATTCCGACATAAAATTAATATAATCGCGTTTTAAATTTTCGTCCCTTTGTAATCTTCTTTCGAGACTGTAAAATCGATTGATAGCTGCATTTTTCGAATCACCCAATTCGAAAGAATTATTTGATAAGGGTAAACTTACTTCAAAACGACCTTGCGATACGCGTCTATAGTTTTCAGTGAAATGTTTTTCGCATGCCAAATCTTGTGGTAAAATGTCCCGTTTTTTAGTGTCGCAATTTTCTACAGTCCAAAATTTTTCGATTTGCCTATGCAACTCATTATTTGTTATTGAAAGGTTACAAATGGTGTAATCAAAAAATAAGGTTCCTGCAAAAATCCAACCCAGTTTAGTTTTGTTTAAGATTAGTTTGCCTTTGCCCAATTTAATTTGTCCTACACATAGTATGTCATAGAATATGTTTACTCCTAACAAAACATCTACAGGGCGCGACAAATTAAAATTTTTATCGGCAAATTCAATATTGTTTGGTAGGTCTATGTTAGACAAGTCAAAAGAGGTTTGCGGAAGATTTTCGGTAATTTTGTTTACAATTAAAAATGAATCTTTCATTTGATATTTTTCGCTGACAGAATAAAATGTGGCGTCAACCTTTTTTGAAATTTTGCTAAGAGAGTTATTTATCCCAGCCACGGGAATACTAAAATTTTTAGTTTTTAGATTGAGTTGCCTAGCCAATGAATCGGTAATAAAATTACTTTGAGATGCACTGTCTAGAATGGCCCTAGCTTCTATTATTTTTCCATTGCAATCTAAAATTTTAATCATGGCTGTTGCCAAAAGTATTTGTTTGTTGTTTCCAGTCGATAAACAATGCATTGTTATGTTTTGATTAGAAAAATCTTGGATCTTGGAAGTTGAGGCATCATTTGAGGTTTGTTTATTTTCTCGACTAATTTCCGTTGAGAGTAAAGTTTGAGTATTATGGGTACTTTGTGACCCGCCATGGGATTTGTTATTATTGTCGCGATCGACAGTGTTTGGGTTATTAACAGAGCTAATGACGCCGACAACGTTACCGCTGTTATTAAAGAATAAATGTAATAATGAATTATGTTTTCGACCGCAGTTTTTACAGCCTGCTGAATTGCAGGAATTGTGATCATGAAAAGGTCTTAGACAGTTGATGGATAGTTTATGTTTTTTAATTTCTGTGTAAAGATCCCTTTTCGGCATTGTATGTATTTTTTCGCATTGAAAGCTTAAATGATTTTTATGACAAAAGGCACAAGAAATCTTTCCTGTCGTCACGTGTGTTAGAATTTTGTTGTGTTGTTGTCCTCTGTCTGTCTTATTTTTGCTTTCCAGGGTTTCTAAGAAATTGCAACGCTTGGTTAGAAATTCCGTTAGTTGAGAAACCGTAGGAAAGTCAATTCCTTGTTTATTTAAATGTTCCTCCCATTCCCGTTTAGTTACAATGTCAAGTTTGTTACCCAATATGTATATGAGAAGTGTATCCCACATATCTATGGGCTGCCCAAGTGCCTTTAACGCACGTAAATTTTTGTTGAAATTATCCAATAAATTTCTTAGTTGAGAATGTGACTCGTTTTTCATTGTGAAACCATCCAAAATATGTTTTATGTGAGTGTGTACAATCAATCTCTTGTTTTCAAACCTATCCCTTAACATATCCCAAGCAATTTGATAGTTTTGATTTGAAATTTCAAGTGACTGAATTAAATGAGCAGCTTCGCCTTTCAGGCATGATTTTAAGTACCAGAATTTTTGTACATCATTTAACTGCGCATTTGAATGTACTAAAGAATTAAAAATGTCATAGAATGTCATCCATTGACTGTAGGCCCCATAAAATTCTGGTAAGCTAATCGGTGGTAATCTTACCGGACCTTGTAAATTAACATTTGTATTTCCAATTGCATTATTAACACTAAAAATGCTTGCACCAGGATTTGGTGGTGTATCTTGCGTTTTTAAAAAATCTGAAAGCATTTTCTTGGCTTGACCGATAGCCTTAAAGAATTTTGATTCGAAATCATCTCGCTCGGCGTCCTGAGAAATATTTCCCGATAAGTATTCAATTTCGGTTTGGATGTCATTAAATTGATCCAAAAGAAACGTTGTTCTCTCTACGCGAGCACTAACTTCTTCATAATTTCCCGAAAAAGATTCAAAATTATCTAGGTATGTAATAAATCTAGTTAATTGGGATTTGACTTGTCCCCGTTTTAACTTTAATTTGGCTAACATATCAGCTAAATCGAGTGCATTGTTAGTATTTTCAGAAGCCATATTTTTTTTTTAAATCTCTAAACACACTAAAGTATCAGATAATGCAATTGAATATGTAAAGGAAATGGTAAAAAGGAATATTGACGACTTACCAATCGACGCTATTTTCCTTGGTTGTGGTTTTCTTTCAGCTGTGTTGCCAAACAAACTGTTGTAGGTATTTGGTTTTCCGACTGTGTTGCCGAAAAGTCCCTTTGACGACCGTTTTGTCGCACTTGTATATTAGCTTTCCCGGTTGTGTTGCCGAACAAAGCCGTTTTTACCGACCGTTTTGCCGATTTAACTATCCGGCTCGAAGGACCAATGTTGTGTAGTGGATCCAAACAGATCGCGTTACCTTTGTAATAAATTAAATACTCTGTATAAGTGTAATCATTTTATTTAGTTTAATAAAATGGTGGGCGAGTGTTTGCCTCTTCCGACGCGTTGTCTATGAAGGTTTTTAAAAACATAAAACATAATCTTATTCTCTGCCTAAAAACTAACTTCAACTGTTTTCCACTTAAAAAAGGTCTCGGGTCACACGCTTATCGCGTCTAAAGTGTCACTGTTAATGTCTTTCAATAACTCGACCCTGTGGGTTCTTTACGTAATAATTTTTAAGTGACAAAATATAATCACCTAATAAATACAAAATTGTACAGTATTAAATTAAGTCTTTAATATATAAATATTAATAAAAATATAAGGGGGCAACTCGGAATATGACACGAATTAACCTACAAAAAGGCAACGGAGCACACCAAAAGTGTGCGCGTTTTCCTATATAAATTCGTGATATCCCCGGCCGTCCCTGCTAGTACCCAGATACAGAGAAGCTGCTTAAAAGTGCCGCACTTTATCGCACGTGCGATTCCTTGCGACGCGACAACGCCGACGACGGCTCGGCGAGAATCGAGAGGTATTACACGACATGCTGTACTTTGACCATAGGTTTTGTTGGATCGTTTGAAAGGTACGATAAAATATTAAGGAGATTCTGACATACACAGTATAAGATTAATAATATTAAATGAACATTTTATTTCTTTTTCTTGATGGGGTTTGGGGGTAAACATAATACGGGGCACAAATTTAATTTTAATGTTATATTAGTTATATTTCTAGTTTTTTTTTTCAAGAAAGAAAAGCATAATATTATATTATGTTTATATGTAGGTATATTAAATAGTTTATTCCAACAGAAGAATTCGCTTAGCAGGCTGCTCACCAGGATTATGAAAATTCATAATCGATTAATCGAAAAACAAGCGATTAATCGAAATAATTTTGCCCACCGCAATTCACTCCACGGGTCCCGAAAGTTTGTTGTTGAATGATTAATTAAAGTTTTTTAAAATTTACTAAATTGACAGAGAACGGTATACTGCATAATTACTTTAGTTTTATCTGACAATTGACAACACACAAGTACACGTAAGATTGAAAAAAAACAAATGTCTTCAAAGTATGACTAGTAGATACTTACGACTGAGCTTTCAAAATGGCGAAGCGGCCAAACATCTACAGGGTGTTAGTGAATAACTGCCACAAACTTCAGGGAGTGATTCTACATGAAAAAATAATGATAGTTTGCTATAATACTTTTGTCCGCAAATGCTTTGATTTCCGAGATACAGGGTGTTAAAGTTTTTATTAAAAAGTGACGATTTATTTATTGCTCTGAAACCCATCGAGATATGCAAATGAAATTTGGTAGGTTTTAAGAGGTAGTTATTGCGTATTTTCTGACATGCAATTAAGAATTTTATGTTTATCATTGGCGCGCATAAGGGCAATAATCTCAATTTTTTTAAATAAAAAAATGATACGTCACTGAGATATATCAAACTAAAAACAATTTTTGAATTTCTTATTCAATTTGTGACAAAAAATCTCTCTTGCCTTTTTTTCGTATTGAGCGCCGTTTTTATGCAAAAAAATAAAACATCTTAACGCGTATTTTTCATTTCTTTAATACATTATTAAAAGCTATCTAATACAATAACATTAAACCAGAACAATAACAGAAAATAACACTAATAAATAAATAGGCGCAAAGCTACAACAAATGTTGAAAATGACCTCCCTCAGACGTGATACAAGATTCAACTCTTCGCCTCATTGATTGTCGTATTCGCGCAAATATTCCTGGTGTATTTCTTATTGTCTCACAGCCGGCTATAATTCGATTCCTCAGGTCTTCAACATTTTCGACGGGAGTGGAATAAACTAACGACTTAAGAAAACCCCAAATGCAAAAATCTAGAGAATTTAAAACCGGCGATCGAGCAGGCCAATTTTCCGTACCTCCTCTACCTATCCAACGATTTGGATATACTGTATCTAAGTGATTACGTACATTAATGCTAAAATGAGCTGGTGCCTATGTAAGAGTCTTCAAGAAATATTCCCTACGTTGGTAAAACGATGGCCACCCAAGTTCCCTTAATGCAGCACTTGGACTAAAGGAATGAGAAAAATTCAAATAAACCCAGCGAACAGCCCTTCTTTGGACCATCGCCAACTGGGTAGTCAGAGTCTGCTGATGGGGATACCATATGGATGAGCAGTGCTCTAAGGATGGTCTGATGAAGGTTAGATTCCTAGCTTTAATTCTATAGGCGTGACTTGCCTTTTTCTAGTTGCGCATCACAAAATTGAACACCCTGTAAGCATTAGCTACCGTTCTGTTAACATATTCAGACCAATTCAAGGATAGAGTAAGATATACTCCGAGATATTTAATAACATTGGTTGTTAAGATGTATTCATTATCAAGCACGTATCCAGGGGGGGGGGGGGGGAATCCCGAAATTTGAAAATTTTTTCCATTTGAGAAGTCTTCAGTATAGAAAGTTTTTAGTCGACGCAAAACAATCGGCGTCAATCCAACGTATCCCTATACTTTTGAATTATGAAAAGCCTGCCATGTTCAGTAATACAACTTTTTATATCTCACATGTGGCAGCATTGAACATTATTGTTCATTTGTCACATAATGATTTAAGTTTTAATGTGTGATTCCCTTTGACCTGAATTAATTAAAATAAGTCCACATTTTTTAATGATTTTTGTCCTTGAGCCCCCCCCCCCCCCCCGAAACGAATTTCTGGATACGGGCCTGCTGGTGCGCCATCATGCATGAACCAGAAGTGTTCTCTTAGCTGTAGAGGGATTTCTTCTAAAAGAGCAGAGGTAGCTCTTCCTGTAGGAAATTAAAGTAAGAGTCGCCTGTTAGTCATTGTGGGAGGAAATATGGACCGACTAAATGATCATCAATTACCCCAAGCCATACATTTACTGAAAACTGATACTGAAAATGAGCTTCACAGATTCCATGTGGATTTTCCTCAGCCCATAAGTGATTGTTATGGAAATTTCGTATACACTGTCGTCCAAAATTAGCCTCGTCACTAAACAAAACGCCATTTAAAAAATTAGGAATATGAGCGATTTGATGAAGAATCCAATGGCAAAAAACTAGGCGCGGAAAAAAGTCTCTAGGTAGTAGAGCTTGCACACGTTGAATGTGAAACGGATACAATTGCTGTTCTTTAAGAATTTTAAATACAGTGAAGTTGCTTACATTCAATATGTTGGCAATTTTTCGAGTACTTGTTTCAGGTGACTCCGCAATTAACTCGAGAACTGCTTCCTCTAGTTCTAGTTGCACAGTTCGTACTTCTCGAGGGCGTCCGCAGTCAGCCGTTTGTTTCTTAAATGTACCATTTTCGCGCAAACGTTGGTGCAGACGAGCAAATATTGTGTGATGGGGTACTCTACGTCCTGGATACAATTCAGCATACAATCGTCGAGCTTGCCGACCATTTCCATTACTTCGACCATAGACAAAATGCATGTCTGACAATTCCGCATTTGTATACTTAATTTTCCATTCTTTTCGATAAAAGAAAAATTAATTACTTATTAACATTAATGCTATACCAAACTAGAAGCTTAAAAATGAAAAAACTCTAATAATTTGATATTTCGTTGAAATATTCGTATTTAACAGAATGTTGACAGTAGCGTACTAGATGATGTATTAAAGAAATGAAAAATACGCGTTAAGATGTTTTATTTTTTTGCATAAAAACGGCGCCCAATACGAAAAAAAGGCAAGAGAGATTTTTTGTCACAAATTGAATGAGAAATTCAAAAATTGTTTTTAGTTTGATATATCTCAGTAGCGTATAATTTTTTTCTTTAAAAATATTGAGATTATTACCCTTATGCGCGCCAATGATAAACATAAAATTCTTAATTGCATGTCAAAAAATGCGCAATAACTACCTCTTAAAACCTACCAAATTTCATTTGCGTCAACCGTCACGTTTTAATAAAAATTTTAACACCCTGTATATCTCGGAAATCAAAGCATTTGCGGACAAAAGTTATATAGCAAACTATCATTATTTTTTCATGTAGAATCGCCCCCTGAAGTTTGTCGTACTTATTCACTAACACCCTGTATAGTAAAGTTAAATAAGTCTGATGCCCCGCGTAAATAAAGTCACGTGGGTTAAAATGTGATTAAAATATTCTATAGTCGTAATATGCCAGTTAGGCGGCCACCATGGTCATGCGATCTCACGCCGTGCGACCTCTTTTCACACATTAAAGACTCTGTTTTCAAAACCCCTTGCAAAAATTTAGAAGACCTGCGGGCTAGAATTACAAATACATTTTCTTAGGTAGCATGAATTGATGGGTATTAAATGATAATTTCATCTCTTCGATGAGCTGAAAGAGAGGTAATTTAAAACCATTAGTCTGCCTTCTAATTACATCTAATTTCTTCATTAGTCATCGCACATTATTTTTGGTTCTATATTTTATTTTATCAGACACAGGCATTGCAGGAGAAATCGTCGTAGACCATCTCCATCATCTCTGTATCTAACCGCAATATGCTTGTTTTATATTTGTGCCAACGATTCTTATTCGCTGTTTACAGATAAAATATTGGATCTGAATTCCTGTACCTACCAGAACAAGTTATTGTAAATTTATTTTATTTTTTTCCTCTTACCATTAGAAATATTTTCAATAGTATAATCCAGTTCTCCTGTCAGGGCCGAGAAAAATTGAAGATCAGATGCAGCAGCTATAACAATCACCTCCGAGTTGGGAGACAAGGCGATAAGGGCGTGATTTCCAGCTAAATCATATTTTCCCGATCTCTCCAACCTAGCATCCTGCCCTTGCTTATAGTTGACTAAAATAAAATAAAAACGAATATAGGTAATTTGATTACTACAAACTTTTCCATTCAGCTTTTATTGACATTGCCTAAATTACTTTATTTCTTGTTGTCCATAACATGCAGTTCCTTTTAATTTTTACTGACCGTTGGTATCAAACAGCCTCCAACTACCATCTTTGGACACTGTTGCCATATGTGAAGAGTCCACATCAAAAGCGACGTCGTAAACTCCAGAAGAATGACCTCCAAGAGTCAGTTGGGGAATCTGCTTGATTTCTTTAAAGTCGCCAGATTTATCGAAAACTACTTCCCAAGTTTTTGCCTCAGGCGTGAAACCTAAAAAAAAAAAATATTGTATTTTTGACTACGAGTGCATGTTCTAGAATTCAAGGAATTGATTATTGATATTATATCTTCAACCAAAGATGTAGAGTCGCAGGAATGTAGTCATAATAGAAATCAATATTTTGGGCAATGGTACAGTAGTAGAAGTTAATTGATTCGACTATTCACAATTTTCCAAATCTTCCTCTGTCTGTTGCTGCCGAATTATTTTCTATTGCTATACTAAATGGTGATGCTTTCGCTCGAAGCTTCATTTATGTTAGAAATTAGGGCAATAAGGTACATATTATATGTATTACCAAAGTTGCCGACTAATATTTAAAACACTTTAGTTTGACTTTTTGCTGCATTCTTATAATTATAAATTGCATGCGTAATTAATAAAACGAACTATCACCTCCTACTCATTATAATATGCGAAAATCGTTTTTTCTTAACTTACCGATTCCTAGATTCGAAGAAATCAAGATATCTTAAACTTATGGTTGCAAGAAAATTTTCAATCATCTTGCACTTAATTAAGAAGTCAACAGTGATAAAAAAATTTTGGAGGTTAACAAACAGTTTTTTAAATTGAAATGCATATTACACCATTAAAGAGTTCTTCCATGATCGGTGTAACTTAGACATTTTGTTCTTTTAATTCATTTAATCAAAGGTGTAGAGATGCAGGAATATAGTCATATACTTAAACTTAAGTAGGTAGGTATAAAAGCCAAATTTTCAAGAAGGCATGGTTTTAGGGTTTTATTTTATTATAGGATACTTTTTAGTTATTATTTTCCTGTAATGAAACTGACTTAACTGTCAATATTACTGAAAACTTCAAAATTAGTTTCAGCGTGTAAACTTTTGACAGCCAGTAAAGCATATGCTATATAGAGCGTTTTCATAAATAAGCTCGCGCCAAAATATGTTATGGACAAGTTCATTCACCGCAAGCGCTGATATCGACCATTGTCGACTCACCGGCGACATGCAGGTTACATGACGAGACCAGCAGTGGGAGCACGAAACTCAATACGAAACAATCAAACAATTATATAACAATAAATTTCGGCAATCTTCGGTTCTCGACGATTTTTACTTCGTGCCATCAAACAAATTACGCTGCAAAGAAGAATGAAGAAGAATATTTGAGGTTAATTATTTGGGTTTGCCCATATGTATATGTATTAGTACTATATGGCGCCTTGCCCATTTAACCAATGTAAACGAAGTGAAGCCGAGGTTCGTTGACCCGTCAGGGTCATTTCGCGCAGTGCGCATGCGCGAAAAGGCGTTTGTTTTAACGGAAAAAAAATGAGGTTATCACATTTGACTTTGACTACTGGACAGAAATTTGTAAACCAACATTAAAGTCCTTGATTTGTTTAGGATTTTGTATAGTATTTCGACTGAGGAAAAAAAAAAGAACGCAGGTAAATATATTAATAAAACTTTTATTAGATATTTTACATTTATTTTTAGAGTTCAACAGGTAAAATAATAGGTTTTTGTAGGATTCTTTGGAATACATGCAATTTTCGGTAAAAATAGGTAGGTACCTAATTATATCAACAGCAGCAAAGGAAATTATAATCTTTAGAAAATGGACTACCTAGTTATTGTTCCCTCACGAAATTAACGTAAGTGAGTTAATAGAAAGAAACATTCGATCTGGGTACATACCTGTAGAACGATAAATCTTTGTTCAAGCTTTTACGCCTGTTTAAAATAATGTTAAATATTCCGTTTTGCCTCGGCATCATCACAAAATGGTCATAGTTCACACACACAATCAAAATTTGCAGAAAAGTAAAGATAAACAGTACACAAAAGCCGTTAATAATAACAAATCAACTCGATGAAGCGAGCTGTCAACCAAATTAACATTTGCTAAAGATTTCGAGGTTATGTCGAGCAAAAATGAGACGTTGTCACGTTGTCACCCTCTAGTCATATGAAATTGTTATTTGACGCGTTTTAGTTTAGAAATGGAAACAAATAACTTGAAGACACTTGGAAGTACGGACTTAATGCTTATTATGCAATTTTTTAGCAAGATTTTTGGTAATTTTATCATTGCTCTAATTTTCTAATGCTCACTCTTCTGCCCTGTTCTAAAGAAATAAAAGTATATTTGGCAATACCCTTACGGCGCATGCGCACAAGTCGAAATGACCCTGGATCTTCTATATCTGTTGTTGCTTCAAGATATTCAGGGTAATAGCCATATAGTACTAATACATATATGGGTTTGCCGCTATATTTTCAAATTTGAAATGCCATTGCAATTTCGACCAAAAGAGAAACATTGGCAGATGATCCTGAACTATGTACTTAAAAATTATACTATGACATTATATTATTATAAATAGATGGGAAACCTGTACCTAGAACGGGCAACGTATTTATATTTATTATTTATTAACACAAACAACTTAAAAACTTAACTTAACCACATGCAAAACAAGAAAAATATAAACAAAGGCATTGAAAAACTAAACATTATACTAAATTTAACCTTAAAATCTAGGGACTCGACTGCCCATCACAGAACAATAAGGATTGGCTGCCCAGCCGCTATCGAGAGATTTTGATGGAATCAACTCGATTTAACGAGTTTCATGTGTCCAATTTCGACTCTTCTGTCAAAGAAAGTGGACTGATCGAGTTTCGTGTTCCCACTGCAGTATTGCCAGACACTACCAACAGAACTGTGTACTTCATTTTTGGCATTTCACTTTCAAGAAGTGCTTAGGCTTAGACCTTAAAAATGTATGCAAAGAAATACTGTGTACCGGGATGTTAATTCTATGTGTATAAAACATCGCGTTTCTAAGCCAGAAGAATGCAGAAATATTTGCCAATGAGTGACTTATATCAACAATCAAAACCTTCTAGGCATTGTTAATAAAGTAAATTCTTGTAATTAGAAATTATTATACTATTAATTTTAGGTAGGATAACTTTGCCCTATATGTATACTCTACAGTGTACATTTTTAGCATATATTTTAGCTGTTCAGTAACTAGTTGTATATAGGTAAATAAAGTAAAGATTTTGGGTATTTTTGATTTTTGTTCTTGAACGGACAAGGTTTTCTGTAATAGCCACAGTAAAAGGCTGGTTTGTTTATATTAGCCAGATTTAATAGCTTCATGAATCCTTTTACGTTAGACACACTGCACTGTCTGTATCTATGGGATTTATTTATACTTTACTACAAAGAACCGAAGAACACATCTTGTGTTGCAATACATGCATGAATGTCGCACACCGACGGGAAATGACTACTTTAATTATTCGGAAAAGCCGTACAGACTAATAACGCACCTTCGTGTTTCACACTAGAAATATCGTACAACGACGGAAAATGAACACTTGACTCGTTCGGAAGAGCGGTACGGAATCACAACGGACCTTTGTGTTAAACACACCAAAATTTTGCCATACTAAGCCGTAGATTAAAGAACTAGTTAGAATGCCGAGAAACAACACAAATTTTTGTTCAGAGAAAGAATCATTCCCCTGGAACCCATCGCGGATCGAACCTCTATCGTCAAGTCCTTGTTGAAATTCACCGATGCATTAAAGTGGCCAACCCACTTTCCTCGGCGCCACCGTGGGGATTCAATCAAAAGTGACCAAAAATGCAGGTTACCGGCCCACGTAGACCGTCGTCGTGACTACCAACGCCGCCTGCCGCCATGTTTATACAGAGCCAATCCGAAAATAGAGCAACTTATAGAAGAATATGTTTTCACTGCGGTGTGTCGGCGCTTTACAAAGACCCTTATTAGCATATTATAATATCCAACAAAGGATTCTAAGTTATAAATCCATTTACTTTAGACTATTTTATTATAGTCGTCTAAAACCAGTACAATATTTTTGTAGGCGTTTGGGTGCAATGTAGTTTAATAATAGAATTACTCCGAGGTGGATTTCTTTGTTATTTGCCGCTTACAGCTGCGTATTGAATATGGTTAAGGTTTTATTTAATTTAGCAAAATATTTCTACTGGGAAGAATAGAACATTATGTCTGAATTTGACACACGTTTCTAAAGCAGTTCTCTTCAGTTCAAAATTTAGGTGCAAGTGCACACCAGTGTCAAATTAATGTGTGTTGCGAGATCTGTAAAATCAGGATTTTACGGATAATAAAACACAATGTTATTTTGAGACTCGTGTGTTTTTGGCCTAACTCAATAGGAAAATTATAAAACCTTAACATAATTTCAATCCACCACCTCAAAAATGTAGTTCTTGTTCCATCCACCACTGGCGCTAAAAATTATTTAACTAAAGTATTGTGGGTTGTCGCTATATAGAGTATGCTTTGTGACTGGCACAACATAAATTTATCAAAATTCAAGATCTTAAGAGAACCCACTATGCACAGTGGTCTCGCCGCACAGCAAAAGCGGTCATAAATATGAAAATGCTTTATTAATTTTTGCTTTAGTGAGCAAATAGTTGGGAATCTTATAAAAATTCATAATATGTTCAAATGTACTAGCTGATGCCCGTGATTTGGTCTGGGCGGAAAGACGTTTAAAATATTTCGAAATTTTCATACGTACTTCAACCCCTTTTTTCACCCCTTCGAGGTTGAATTTCGAAACGTCCGTTCTTAGCTGATTCCTAGGTCCTATCAGGAGCCTACTTGCCAAATTTCGATTTTGTAGGTTTGGGCTCATGGGTAGCTCCAGAGATTTCGTGATTAGTGGTATTTCGCTCTTATATTATAAAATATTTAATCATATTGGTGTATATTTGTTAAACAACAAACACTGATAAATCAAAAGCTAATTATCACCTCAAACAAGCTGAACTCGTAATGTACCTAAAACCTGCCTCGATATTAGACTCTTTTTGTTACGCTTACAGAAGTTTAAATATCAAAGAAATATGTTCTTGAGGAGGAACACTTGATCAACCTAAAAATAAAGTTTACAATTAATTCAGCGTTTTGTAGACCGTCCTATGCTTGAGCCCATGCAGGTGAAGAGGCTCTTTGGGCACAATAATGCGCAGATCCAAACTAAATATATTTAAAACATACAGTTATACGTTTAATTTAACGTACGTACGAATGCCTGAAAATGCCTGTAATTTTTTGTAGTTCCACATGAAATCAACTTAATGGCAAAAATATTTAAGAAATCATGTGTGGCATAACAGACAAATAATACAAAGAATAGGCAAAAATAAGTTACAATGATAAAACGTAACAAACATTCCTCGTTCTTTAATCTCCATTTCACACAACCAATACAAAAGAACACAACTTCGAAAATTCAATAACACTAATACCTTGCAGAAAAGTTGCTGTTAACGTTGATTGCAAAGTCACACTACAATCATTTTTGAAGTTCCGAAGAAACTGACAGTAAAGACAACTAGGTGACATATTTATATCCTTAGGTAGCTTGATTGGATTTGTCTAATGAAATGTGTGATTTAATGTAGGTTATTTGACTGTGGACTGGATTTGTATACCTTATACAGTACAACTGTGCAATGTTGCCATAATTATGTTATGATGCTAGTTTTGGCGAGAATAATGCGCAATATATCGTCGTTTCCGTCGCCAAAGGGCGGATCTAAATATTTGGAATTTTTCAGTAGAGCAGTTTAGAAATTTTGGTGAAGCGTCAAAGTTCGTGTAAAGGAAAAATGCGCTAAAATTGATTGAAGTTTTAACGTTTTACTCTTAGTCCGAGGGAAATCAACATTTAAGCCCTATAAATACTCCTTAAATTATCATAGGTGTGTTTTGTTTGGCCTGCAAAAATATAAATAAAAACTAACACCAACAACAAAATGAAAACATTAAGGAGTACAAGAATTAGGTATATAACATCCTTTAATAAGGTAAAGAACGGTAAAATTCCTTATGTTCAGGCAGTTGAACCACAGGTATGTCAGTTGTACATAATGACATTGAGTCATAATATTTTGCAGCCATAACTGGAGGTGGAATATTTGAATTAAAAGCAGATGATGTTTGCCGTTTTTGTGAAATGGATCTATATTCAGCTCTCAAGTGACTTGTTTTAAAAAAAAATTCATAGGCTCATTTCTCCTAACTGCGAATTCTACCATTTCTGACCAAGCAAATTCCTGAGAAGCCTCATCATTTTTAATATTTAAAATTCGAAGGTCTTTGGAAAAGTCTTGAAATCCAAAAAAATCTAAAAATTTTAAATTATAAACCTCATGAGGATGTTGCCTCCTTGCAAGTCGAAAATCTGGATTGAATTGACTGGGTACCATCGAATCTATAGATAGAACGAGAAATTACGCTGTGGGCAGAATCCCTTTCGTTCTGTCAATAGTTTGGCGTAAAAAAAGGGGAGATAAATTTCTTTCGAGTTTTTACTGTTTTCTAAAGTTTAAGGTAAGGTCAGAGCTACAATCTCGTATACTTGGTTAAAAATTCAAAAGGGAAGGTGGGTTAATTATTCACTTACGCCTCTTCAAATCAAAGAATAAAATACTTTCCGTGCCCAAGGGGCTTACCTGAACTTACGCCCCTAAGTCGCCTACAATTATCCTCACAATATGTTATACCCCGCAGCTTGATGGTAAAAGCAGGCACGAAAGGGAGCGGTTTGCAAAGCGTGGTATACGGTAAAGTAGTTTGAGGCCTACGGTAACGTAGTGCTTAAGGTTATTCGGGTTCCGTAAGATAAGTAAAAACTCTACAAAAGGGTTTTCAAAAATATTATATTTCCAATCTAAGTTAAAAGAAATGATGGTAACAGCAAATCACAATGTTAAATATGGCAGATTTCAGCAATTATTCAAAGTCACTGACAAAATACATTTAGTAAATATGGTTCAATACGAAATATGCATAAAATAAATGGGTTAATTCAACTTTTATTATATAAGCTAGCATTTCTCTCTTACACTCGATGGTTCTAGGTTTATTTGCTCTGTACAGCTCGGTTATTTACCCAGACCTGAACGGTTGGGCTGAAATATAGGTCGTTGAGCTCTACTTTCACGTACAGAATGCCTATTTCTGAGAATTGGCCAAAGATTTAGATAAGTTTCGCTTGCGAATGTTTTAAGTCTATTTTCCACTGTAAAGTTTGTAAGTTTACGAGAAAAGCTTCACTGTAAATATTAATCTCGAACTGAGTATGTTTTTGGTAATTAAACTGTTTTTAAAATACTGTAATTCTAACTTTAATTTATTTGGTTAACTCGGGGTCTTAAAAGAATATTTATAATCGTTCTCTCGGGGACTTGGTTGGTAAACTTTTGCGAGAAGCGGTGTATGTTTTGACTAATTTTGATTTAGGTCGCAGCACTATACTTGGATATACTTTAATGAAACTGTCTCTTACTTTTTAATACTTTGACTGTACTGTGTGGCGTAGATAGTTTTTTTTTGTTTTCAATTATTTTGTAGGAAACTGAACTGCACTGAACTGAACTTTCTACTTTGAACTGCACTGACTTCTTCTGGACTGTTGTGAACTGTAGTGAACTTTTTGTATACTGTTGGGAACTTTACTTGAGTCTTGTGAACTGGCTTTTTCTAGGCGACTTAGCGTTTTTATATCTTTTCTAAATTTGCGTAGGTGTAAAATGGGACCATCCCATCCGAGTAAGTAAAGGAAATTTTTAAGTCAAACTCAGCCTTCAAGAGGTGGATTGAAATGTCCATTTTACTTGACTTAGGTGGTATGCGGTCATCAGTTACGAGTTCTTTTCTAAGAATTTAATGTGAAATCTAATAAAATTTTATGTAAAGCGATTAATTTTTATGACCGTCTTCCGTTTTAAGTTTCCAGTTCGGAGTTGAGTAACCTTGATTCGCGATGATCTCATTTTTTGTGGGAAGGCATTAGAATACTTGAATTTTTTGGTGGTTTGATGTATCCAATAAAAATTTAATATCTTGATCGACAAGTTCATTCACCGCAAGCGCTGATATCGACCATTGTCGACTCACCGGCGACATGCAGGTTACATGACGAGACCAGCAGTGGGAGCACGAAACTCAATACGAAACAATCAAACAATTAGGGAAGAGCACACTCACCCGAAAGTGCAGTCGCCCGAATCAGTCGGTGGCCCGAATGACTGTTCGTCGTCACTCGGAAAGTGCAGTCACCCGACTTATTGAAGAGAGATAAAGACATGCCTATTTTTGATGTGTAACAGAAATAGAAGGTTTGACATGTAACAATGTACGATGTACCGCGCTTAGACCATAACCTAATAATTGTCAAAACAAACAGATTTTCCAAAAAGTGTTGTTTTTGAATTGTTTCGCTATCCAAAACTCCATACGGACAGCAGCCGCACTACGTGATATACGCCTATTACGTTGCTCAATCACGAAACATCCCAAAATTGGAAAAATATTTCCACCAAGAACCAGGTTCCGACGTTGGAAGAAAAAGTAGAAATTGGGGCCCTAATAACAGTAATCGAACCCTATAAACCATATCGTACCAGTGCCTCCAAGTCGTGCCAGTTTAAAGCAAGTGTGTGTGTGTGTGCTTCAGCAGACCAGCTTTAAGAAGTTGATAGAAAACTGAACTATAACGACCTCCTACTAGTCATAAACAGCATCTGCAGCAGCAAATAAGGATCTGAGACACGCAAGAACATCTTGGAGTAGTGCTTGCAACCTAGGTATATCAGGTAATAAAATATATGCTATATCCATTTAAAAGTCTTGCAGCTACTCAATTTGTCATTTTTCCTCTCATTGTAGATTCATTGTCTGCTTTTTGGAACTAACTTTGTGACTAGACTGATAAGAGCACCAATCCACAAAAGTGTTGGCAGTATTATACAGTGTTTCTGCAGTGTGTTCCCCAATCTATGCTGATAACCACCACAGCAAGAATTTTAAGGTAAACATATTACACCTACCAATATATGTTAAGCTTGATATTAAAAGCCTGCCACTCAGTGCCACCAGTGTATATTTATACTTATATTTCTTTGCTTAGTGTTAATACCTAATAGGTCTATTCTTTTAGGATGTGCATTTAATCTGCCCAGACCAATTCCATGTACACACAGATCAATTGAAGCTAGTGAAATACCTACAGTGTTTCTGCAGTGTGTCCCTCGGTGTGCCCTTTTTCTATATTGATAACCACCATAACAAGAAGTTTAAGGTAACCATTACCATACAGTACATGTAATTTCATAATATATTTACATGATTTTTATTGTTTAAGGTACCATAGGACACAACTCGAACACTTTACGAGCACCTGTTTGGAACTTCTCATTATGTAAGGTCCGGAGCAGTTTAAACTAACCAGTAGCAGAATACTGATTGAGTAGAGCAGCGAGAAACAGGCCTGATAAGCATTGGAATACAAATTTGAAACATTTCCTTGTAAGTTAATATATCAATAAAACAGGCAAAGCTTTATTCGAGTTTTATTATAATGCATTTGTACCTTCAAGACACAATTGCTGTCATGTCAGGTCATGTCATTTAGTCCTGTATTATATTATGTATGTTTTGTTGATTACTAAGCGCTATGCTATAGAGATGGTACAGTAATAAATTCTGGATTTTAATAACTACTAGTGATGCACAAAACTTGTATTACATATGAATACTAAACCGTTTTAATACTTATTCTTGTTCTAGATAATGAAACTAAAAAAATTGGGTGGCAATGATTTTTCAGATTTCCTTAAGAGAATGCTTAAAAAATTAATGACCAATGATGTCATGCAATCGTACAGCCTTTCCGGCCACAAAGGCAAAAAGAAATTTAATTGAACAAAAATTTTTGCAGCAATTAAAAGTAAAGTAAAGTATACCTATTATTCCATAAGTTATTTTTTATCTAAATAATTAAACAAAACCAATCACTTATTAGTAACCCTTTAATTTGTTTCTCTCCTTGTAGAAGCTGTGCAATCACAATTTGTAGACGTAACAGAAAAGCAAATTGAGCTGAAAACCAGCATCTTTTTATCAAAAGCAAAGGAACGAATAGGCAGCCCAACGAAGAAGAACGAAGATACTGAATAAGGGTTAATAAAAGAAAAATACTTGAAAGACAATATTTTTGCAGAAAAATAAATATATACAGGGTCTTAATTAAGTATATAGACAAACTTTAAGAGGTAAAACCTTATATGATTTTAATACAAGAAGTTTATATAAATGTATATCCTAAAATGGTTTTCTATATACAGGGTGCTAAAGTTTTAATTTTTTTGTTGCTGTTTTAATATTTTTTTTGACAGTTTTAGGGATAATTAATCAAATTTTGCACAAATAATACTTTTACAGTACCTATAAAACACCGTTATTAACATTGCAAATAATCTATATCAGGGTCCTCTTTGTTTTCATAGCCCCTCTACACACCTCCCCCCCCCCCCATCAATGGTACTTATTGAATTATTTTAGATGTTCAGAACGTTGTATTATAGGTACTGTGGTAAATGGATCATTTGTGCAAAATTTAAATTAATTACCCCTAAAACGGTCAAAGAAATATATAAAACAAAAAAATAAAAACTTGAGCACCCTGTATATCGAAAACCAAGCAATATAGGATATACATTTATATGAACCCCTTGTCTTAAATTCATACAAATAATTGCGTCTTAAAGTTTGTATACATACTTAATTAGCACCATGTATAGTATAGTATATGAATTTCTTTTTTATTCCTCTGCAGAATCCCCGTTTATGCATAGATTATTCCTTAATAATATTCTTAGAATAAGTGGAATAATACTACTACAAATATTCAGGGATGAATTGAAGAATAATCTAGAATATTAAAGAATTATTCTATTAGAATATTCTATGATTAGAAAAAAATATTCCCAATTGGCTAGATCTAAGAATATTCGACAAAGAATGTATGTATATATATACAGTGCGTCCATAAAGTCTTGCACAAATTCATTTAAAATTCAGGTATTTACTTTTTAAAAACGCTCGGACACGTCAATTAGTACTTTTGTTTGCGCATTTTTTAACGTAAAATGTTTTTATACAGGGTGTCGCACGTATGAGGTATGAAGTCATCAATAAATGTGCTTAAAATAAATTTTCAAACGTCAATATTTCGGAAACCGTGATTTCCAGAGGTGTTAAGTGTTCATCATAGAATTCAAAATTGATATAATATACAGGGTGTTCCATTAAAAAAAAATCCTTGATGACCTCATACCTCATACGTGCGACACCCTGTATAAAAACATTTTACGTTAAAAAATGCGCAAACAAAAGTACTAACCCAACAAACACCCTACGTACTAAAGACGTACTTTTTGTGTTCGTTTTATGTCCCGTACGTACAGTAAGTAAAATGTACATTTTAAGTACGTATTTTCTCTGACATATTGTGTATGTACAACGATCATTCTTGATTGTACGTACAATGTATCATCCTTAAATGTACCAACGTCTAAAAAACGGTTGGGATGATACGTTGTTATGTAGGTATGTTTTATTACATAATGTAACAATGTTTTACCTTATGTAAAACTAACTTACTAATAAAAAATAATTAAATTAGACCTTTTTCAAACTTGGACATTTTTTGTTCTGTGATTGTAAGGTTAATTATTATTATCCGCTACCGATTTAAATTTCGCGCTTGCTTACGTCGTAAAAATCCGACACTATTCGGCGTCTTTCTGTGCAGTTAAATTAACTTAACCAAACTTTTGAGTTTGTAAGTGTGGCGTCTTTTTGTTGTATTGCCGATGTTTCTCAACGAATTGGCGAATTTTACCAGGACGTTTTCCTCTAAATGCGTTAAGTTTTATTACTTTGTTCGTTAATTTATTATTTGATATACAATTTACAGGTAAATAGTAACTTGAGTGGTAGAAATGCCTCTTAAACAGTTTCGAAGCTTAAAAAACCTTAAATGTACTTAGCTATGTCGATGACGGTTCGTTTTATTTTTAGCTGAATTCAATGCTGAAATTTTAAGACAGCATTTTTTTCTGAGAGGCTTGACATTCCAAGTAAAAAACTTTAAGGTATCAAATACTGAAACTATTAGTCCTGGGGCGCTTAGTCAAGTAAAAGTTACTTGTAATCGAGCTTGTAATAGTGAAGCAGATCTATATACTGGCACTTGAAGATTTCTTAAATCTACCAGAACATTTCAGAAAGTTGGTAAGATTTGACCACCCATTCTATTTAAAAAGTAGTATAGTAAAACTTGATATACAGATACCTATATGTATTTTAAGGTAAAATTCAATTAACAATTGAATAAGACCTTAACAGCCCTTTACGTTAGGTATTAATATAGCAAGAATGTTTATTTTTGATAATGTTTAAGTACATTTACCATTTTAGGAGTCTAAAATGTGCAAATTGGCAGGAAATAATTTGCAAGCTTTATTAAACGAAGCATGGGAGCATTTATTTGGAATCACCAGGCTAAAAAGATACCAGAAAAAAAGATTTTCGCAGTTTTTAATTGCAAAAGTTATAATAAGTAAGTACTAATTTAAATGATGAAACGGAAATTGGACGTTTTCAACTAGAGGTGTAGTGTATAGTAGTCAAGTAGAGTAGGATATGAGTGTATTTTGTATCTTGATATTATTTTTATTTTATCTCCCCTAATTTTTTGTTTTAATCATCTTAAAGTTTCTTTAAAATATGGCTTATTTTATTTAATTGACTTGTATTTGTATATACTATAAAATATTATTTTTTCTGGGTTGTAATTAAAGTCTTTTCATTTAAGATGCCCTTCTGTGAACAGAAAAAAGCTGAAATAAAAAAGAGGCAGAGCAGGAAATAGCCAAATTGCTAAGGAGGACCCCCGATTGACTAAAATATAAACAAAAAGCGAAAAATAATGATAACGATGGGGAAACAAATAATAATCCCGGGGTATCAGATAGATAATAATACATTCATATATACACAATATATTATATAGAATGTTACTAAATATTAACCAACAAATTTATTGTAATATATTATTGTAGATACTTTATCAGTAGTTATTATTTATCCATTGTAGGTACAAACAACGTACTTCTTACGTATGTAGTACGTACATAGCACGAAGTGTGCGTACATCTTTAACACGTACAGTAAATGTCCGTACATTAAATATACGTTTATCGTACGTACATAAGATGTACTTGTCGTACGTCTTAATTAAGTACAATTGTGTGGAAAATTTACGTACCAAGTTTGTAAAATGTACGTACTACGTCCAATAACGTACATGCATAAGACGTACTTTATGTCCGACTAGTACGTACTTAAAACGTCTTATGTATGTATTTATGCTGGTTGGGAATTGACGTGTCCGAGCGTTTTTAAAAAAAGTAAGCCCCTGAATTTTAAATGAATTTGTGCAAGACTTTATGGACGCAGTGTATAGAATGTTCAAAGCTTAATTGAATATTCCAATTAGGATATTCGAAGAATTTTCTGAGAATATTGGTTGCTATCTGGGTCAATGCTTTCTAAAACCTTAAAAAAAAGAAACCAATTATTTGTTCTTCAAACGAGAATGTACTTAGGTAGTTATTGTTTATATGAATTAAAAAATTTATTATCTGTAGGTACTTACATCTTTTAAATTATATATTATGTGTTTGTGCTTTATTTTTATCGTTATAAGTTTTGTTAAATTTATTATGTCCATTAGGATTGTGTAATAATAAAGGATAATGTTATTATTTATTTTATTATTTCTGTTTTTTTTCCTTTATACCCATTACTTCTATTTTCAATACTACACGAACTTACTACGAAAATTACTTAACATTTTTGGAAATTATATCACAAACTATATTTGGAAGGGAAATGTCGATGGAAGAAGTCATTAACCTCAATATACAGGGTGTTAATAATTAAGTATGTAACCAACCTTCAGGAGGTGATTCACCACCAATTTGTATTATTAAATGTCTAGGTATATAAACATATATGTCCGGAACCTTATTTTCAAATATTTCATTTTAAAAATACTGGACATTACTGAACGAAATACTTAACTTAAAGTAGGTAAATTATAAATACTGATTTATGGAACGCCGTTTTACTACATATTTATTCTTTAATTTGTGTGTATTATGTGTAACATTATAGGTACACAATATTTCTTTTAAAAACAATTGCAATGTTTCTTGAATATCCTTTGCATTATTAGAGTGTTTGTTTTACAAATTTTGCAAATATAAAATGTTTGTTGAATAAAATTGATTCATTTATAAAATAATGTTTCTTTCAAACATATAAATAAAACAAATTAAAATGGATGTCTTAACATTTTTACCAAATCTATTAAGCAACGTTTTAAATTATTAAGCATAAAAATGGAAAACACTTGGATTCAAATAATAAAGTAATTACTCAGCATTGGTAAATTATATTGGAAATACAAATTATCAACAATCATCAACGTTTCAAACTGATATGTTTTTCCATCAATTTATTTGCTATTTAAAGTATGTACATTTAATTATAAATAAATATAAAATTTATTATGACCTCACAAAATGGGCTAACCAGTCTGACCGGACCAAACCAATCACATAACCAACTTGAAATGAAGTCGCCCAACCAGCAAGTAGGTACGAACACAGTATACGGAACTATATTTCCGTATACTGTGGTACGAATAAAAGTTTTCTCACGTATACCTTCTGATAAAATTCTCTTTACGTATCCCCAGCGCCGAGCAATTCCGAGACGCAGTCGGACGACTACACTTTCGGGTGAATTGGCGAGTCGGGCGAATGAACTTTCGGGTGACTGAAGCCATCTCAACAATTATATAACAATAAATTTCGGCAATCTTCGGTTCTCGACGATTTTTACTTCGTGCCATCAAACAAATTACGCTGCAAAGAAGAATGAAGAAGAATATTTGAGGTTAATTATTTGGGTTTGCCCA
Organism: Polydrusus tereticollis; assembly: GCA_963920685.1. Taxonomy (NCBI): domain Eukaryota; kingdom Metazoa; phylum Arthropoda; class Insecta; order Coleoptera; family Curculionidae; genus Polydrusus; species Polydrusus tereticollis. The sequence goes on along the minus strand of OY987333.1, from coordinate 72,805,501 downwards.
TATGTATATGTATTAGTACTATATGGCGCCTTGCCCATTTAACCAATGTAAACGAAGTGAAGCCGAGGTTCGTTGACCCGTCAGGGTCATTTCGCGCAGTGCGCATGCGCGAAAAGGCGTTTGTTTTAACGGGAAAAAAATGAGGTTATCACATTTGACCTTGACTACTGGACAGAAATTTGTAAACAAACATTAAAGTCCTTGATTTGTTTAGGATTTTGTATAGTATTTCGACTGAGGAAAAAAAAAAGAACGCAGGTAAATATATTAATAAAACTTTTATTAGATATTTTACATTTATTTTTAGAGTTCAACAGGTAAAATAATAGGTTTTTGTAGGATTCTTTGGAATACATGCAATTTTCGGTAAAAATAGGTAGGTACCTAATTATATCAACAGCAGCAAAGGAAATTATAATCTTTAGAAAATGGACTACCTAGTTATTGTTCCCTCACGAAATTAACGTAAGTGAGTTAATAGAAAGAAACATTCGATCTGGGTACATACCTGTAGAACGATAAATCTTTGTTCAAGCTTTTACGCCTGTTTAAAATAATGTAAAATATTCCGTTTTGCCTCGGCATCATCACAAAATGGTCATAGTTCACACACACAATCAAAATTTGCAGAAAAGTAAAGATAAACAGTACACAAAAGCCGTTAATAATAACAAATCAACTCGATGAAGCGAGCTGTCAACCAAATTAACATTTGCTAAAGATTTCGAGGTTATGTCGAGCAAAAATGAGACGTTGTCACGTTGTCACCCTCTAGTCATATGAAATTGTTATTTGACGCGTTTTAGTTTAGAAATGGAAACAAATAACTTGAAAACACTTGGAAGTACGGACTTAATGCTTATTATGCAATTTTTTAGCAAGATTTTTGGTAATTTTATCATTGCTCTAATTTTCTAATGCTCACTCTTCTGCCCTGTTCTAAAGAAATAAAAGTATATTTGGCAATACCCTTACGGCGCATGCGCACAAGTCGAAATGACCCTGGATCTTCTATATCTGTTGTTGCTTCAAGATATTCAGGGTAATAGCCATATAGTACTAATACATATATGGGTTTGCCGCTATATTTTCAAATTTGAAATGCCATTGCAATTTCGACCAAAAGAGAAACATTGGCAGATGATCCTGAACTATGTACTTAAAAATTATACTATGACATTATATTATTATAAATAGATGGGAAACCTGTACCTAGAACGGGCAACGTATTTATATTTATTATTTATTAACACAAACAACTTAAAAACTTAACTTAACCACATGCAAAACAAGAAAAATATAAACAAAGGCATTGAAAAACTAAACATTATACTAAATTTAACCTTAAAATCTAGGGACTCGACTGCCCATCACAGAACAATAAGGATTGGCTGCCCAGCCGCTATCGAGAGATTTTGATGGAATCAACTCGATTTAACGAGTTTCATGTATCCAATTTCGACTCTTCTGTCAAAGAAAGTGGACTGATCGAGTTTCGTGTTCCCACTGCAGTATTGCCAGACACTACCAACAGAACTGTGTACTTCATTTTTGGCATTTCACTTTCAAGAAGTGCTTAGGCTTAGACCTTAAAAATGTATGCAAAGAAATATTGTGTACCGGGATGTTAATTCTATGTGTATAAAACATCGCGTTTCTAAGCCAGAAGAATGCAGAAATATTTGCCAATGAGTGACTTATATCAACAATCAAAACCTTCTAGGCATTGTTAATAAAGTAAATTCTTGTAATTAGAAATTATTATACTATTAATTTTAGGTAGGATAACTTTACCCTATATGTATACTCTACAGTGTACATTTTTAGCATATATTTTAGCTGTTCAGTAACTAGTTGTATATAGGTACAGAAAATAAAGTAAAGATTTTGGGTATTTTTGATTTTTGTTCTTGAACGGACAAGGTTTTCTGTAATAGCCACAGTAAAAGGCTGGTTTGTTTATATTAGCCAGATTTAATAGCTTCATGAATCCTTTTACGTTAGACACACTGCACTGTCTGTATCTATGGGATTTATTTATACTTTACTACAAAGAACCGAAGAACACATCTTATGTTGCAATACATGCATGAATGTCGCACACCGACGGGAAATGACTACTTTAATTATTCGGAAGAGCCATACAGACTAATAACGCACCTTCGTGTTTCACACTAGAAATATCGTACAACGACGGAAAATGAACACTTGACTCGTTCGGAAGAGCGGTACGGAATCACAACGGACCTTTGTGTTAAACACACCAAAATTTTGCCATACTAAGCCGTAGATTAAAGAACTAGTTAGAATGCCGAGAAACAACACAAATTTTTGTTCAGAGAAAGAATCATTCCCCTGGAACCCATCGCGGATCGAACCTCTATCGTCAAGTCCTTGTTGAAATTCACCGATGCATTAAAGTGGCCAACCCACTTTCCTCGGCGCCACCGTGGGGATTCAATCAAAAGTGACCAAAAATGCAGGTTACCGGCCCACGTAGACCGTCGTCGTGACTACCAACGCCGCCTGCCGCCATGTTTATACAGAGCCAATCCGAAAATAGAGCAACTTATAGAAGAATATGTTTTCACTGCGGTGTGTCGGCGCTTTACAAAGACCCTTATTAGCATATTATAATATCCAACAAAGGATTCTAAGTTATAAATCCATTTACTTTAGACTATTATATTATAGTCGTCTAAAACCAGTACAATATTTTTGTAGGCGTTTGGGTGCAATGTAGTTTAATAATAGAATTACTCCGAGGTGGATTTCTTTGTTATTTGCCGCTTACAGCTGCGTATTGAATATGGTTAAGGTTTTATTTAATTTAGCAAAATATTTCTACTGGGAAGAATAGAACATTATGTCTGAATTTGACACACGTTTCTAAAGCAGTTCTCGTCAGTTCAAAATTTAGGTGCAAGTGCACACCAGTGTCAAATTAATGTGTGTTGCGAGATCTGTAAAATCAGGATTTTACGGATAATAAAACACAATGTTATTTTGAGACTCGTGTGTTTTTGGCCTAACTCAATAGGAAAATTATAAAACCTTAACATAATTTCAATCCACCACCTCAAAAATGTAGTTCTTGTTCCATCCACCACTGGCGCTAAAAATTATTTAACTAAAGTATTGTGGGTTGTCGCTATATAGAGTATGCTTTGTGACTGGCACAACATAAATTTATCAAAATTCAAGATCTTAAGAGAACCCACTATGCACAGTGGTCTCGCCGCACAGCAAAAGCGGTCATAAATATGAAAATGCTTTATTAATTTTTGCTTTAGTGAGCAAATAGTTGGGAATCTTATAAAAATTCATAATATGTTCAAATGTACTAGCTGATGCCCGTGATTTGGTCTGCGCGGAAAGACGTTTAAAATATTTCGAAATTTTCATACGTACTTCAACCCCTTTTTTCACCCCTTCGAGGTTGAATTTCGAAACGTCCGTTCTTAGCTGATTCCTACGTCCTATCAGGAGCCTACTTGCCAAATTTCGATTTTGTAGGTTTGGGCTCATGGGTAGCTCCAGAGATTTCGTGATTAGTGGTATTTCGCTCTTATATTATAAAATATTTAATCATATTGGTGTATATTTGTTAAACAACAAACACTGATAAATCAAAAGCTAATTATCACCTCAAACAAGCTGAACTCGTAATGTACCTAAAACCTGCCTCGATATTAGACTCTTTTTGTTACGCTTACAGAAGTTTAAATATCAAAGAAATATGTTCTTGAGGAGGAACACTTGATCAACCTAAAAATAAAGTTTACAATTAATTCAGCGTTTTGTAGACCGTCCTATGCTTGAGCCCATGCAGGTGAAGAGGCTCTTTGGGCACAATAATGCGCAGATCCAAACTAAATATATTTAAAACATACAGTTATACGTTTAATTTAACGTACGTACGAATGCCTGAAAATGCCTGTAATTTTTTGTAGTTCCACATGAAGTCAACTTAATGGCAAAAATATTCAAGAAATCATGTGTGGCATAACAGACAAAGAATAGGCAAAAATAAGTTACAATGATAAAACGTAACAAACATTCCTCGTTCTTTAATCTCCATTTCACACAACCAATACAAAAGAACACAACTTCGAAAATTCAATAACACTAATACCTTGCAGAAAAGTTGCTGTTAACGTTGATTGCAAAGTCACACTACAATCATTTTTGAAGTTCCGAAGAAACTGACAGTAAAGACAACTAGGTGACATATTTATATCCTTAGGTAGCTTGATTGGATTTGTCTAATGAAATGTGTGATTTAATGTAGGTTATTTGACTGTGGACTGGATTTGTATACCTTATACAGTACAACTGTGCAATGTTGCCATAATTATGTTATGATGCTAGTTTTGGCGAGAATAATGCGCAATATATCGTCGTTTCCGTCGCCAAAGGGCGGATCTAAATATTTGGAATTTTTCAGTAGAGCAGTTTAGAAATTTTGGTGAAGCGTCAAAGTTCGTGTAAAGGAAAAATGCGCTAAAATTGATTGAAGTTTTAACGTTTTACTCTTAGTCCGAGGGTAATCAACATTTAAGCCCTATAAATACTCCTTAAATTATCATAGGTGTGTTTTGTTTGGCCTGCAAAAATATAAATAAAAACTAGCACCAACAACAAAATGAAAACATTAAGGAGTACAAGAATTAGGTATATAACATCCTTTAATAAGGTAAAGAACGGTAAAATTCCTTATGTTCAGGCAGTTGAACCACAGGTATGTCAGTTGTACATAATGACATTGAGTCATAATATTTTGCAGCCATAACTGGAGGTGGAATATTTGAATTAAAAGCAGATGATGTTTGCCGTTTTTGTGAAATGGATCTATATTCAGCTCTCAAGTGACTTGTTTTAAAAAAAAATTCATAGGCTCATTTCTCCTAACTGCGAATTCTACCATTTCTGACCAAGCAAATTCCTGAGAAGCCTCATCATTTTTAATATTTAAAATTCGCAGGTCTTTGGAAAAGTCTTGAAATCCAAAAAAATCTAAAAATTTTAAATTATAAACCTTATAAGGATGTTGCCTCCTTGCAAGTCGAAAATCTGGATTGAATTGACTGGGTACCATCGAATCTATAGATAGAACGAGAAATTACGCTGTGGGCAGAATCCCTTTCGTTCTGTCAATAGTTTGGCGTAAAAAAAGGGGAGATAAATTTCTTTCGAGTTTTTACTGTTTTCTAAAGTTTAAGGTAAGGTCAGAGCTACAATCTCGTATACTTAGTTAAAAATTCAAAAGGGAAGGTGGGTTAATTATTCACTTACGCCTCTTCAAATCAAAGAATAAAATACTTTCCGTGCCCAAGGGGCTTACCTGAACTTACGCCCCTAAGTCGCCTACAATTATCCTCACAATATGTTATACCCCGCAGCTTGATGGTAAAAGCAGGCACGAAAGGGAGCGGTTTGCAAAGCGTGGTATACGGTAAAGTAGTTTGAGGCCTACGGTAACGTAGTGCTTAAGGTTATTCGGGTTCCGTAAGATAAGTAAAAACTCTACAAAAGGGTTTTCAAAAATATTATATTTCCAATCTAAGTTAAAAGAAATGATGGTAACAGCAAATCACAATGTTAAATATGGCAGATTTCAGCAATTATTCAAAGTCACTGACAAAATACATTTAGTAAATATGGTTCAATACGAAATATGCATAAAATAAATGGGTTAATTCAACTTTTATTATATAAGCTAGCATTTCTCTCTTACACTCGATGGTTCTAGGTTTATTTGCTCTGTACAGCTCGGTTATTTACCCAGACCTGAACGGTTGGGCTGAAATATAGGTCGTTGAGCTCTACTTTCACGTACAGAATGCCTATTTCTGAGAATTGGCCAAAGATTTAGATAAGTTTCGCTTGCGAATGTTTTAAGTCTATTTTCCACTGTAAAGTTTGTAAGTTTACGAGAAAAGCTTCACTGTAAATATTAATCTCGAACTGAGTATGTTTTTGGTAATTAAACTGTTTTTAAAATACTGTAATTCTAACTTTAATTTATTTGGTTAACCCGGGGTCTTAAAAGAATATTTATAATCGTTCTCTCGGGGACTTGGTTGGTAAACTTTTGCGAGAAGCGGTGTATGTTTTGACTAATTTTGATTTAGGTCGCAGCACTATACTTGGATATACTTTAATGAAACTGTCTCTTACTTTTTAATACTTTGACTGTACTGTGTGGCGTAGATAGTTTTTTTTTGTTTTCAATTATTTTGTAGGAAACTGAACTGCACTGAACTGAACTTTCTACTTTGAACTGCACTGACTTCTTCTGGACTGTTGTGAACTGTAGTGAACTTTTTGTATACTGTTGGGAACTTTACTTGAGTCTTGTGAACTGGCTTTTTCTAGGCGACTTAGCGTTTTTATATCTTTTCTAAATTTGCGTAGGTGTAAAATGGGACCATCCCATCCGAGTAAGTAAAGGAAATTTTTAAGTCAAACTCAGCCTTCAAGAGGTGGATTGAAATGTCCATTTTACTTGACTTAGGTGGTATGCGGTCATCAGTTACGAGTTCTTTTCTAAGAATTTAATGTGAAATCTAATAAAATTTTATGTAAAGCGATTAATTTTTATGACCGTCTTCCGTTTTAAGTTTCCAGTTCGGAGTTGAGTAACCTTGATTCGCGATGATCTCATTTTTTGTGGGAAGGCATTAGAATACTTGAATTTTTTGGTGGTTTGATGTATCCAATAAAAATTTAATATCTTGATCGAATCAGCCGATACTTGGTGGAGATCCATAATTAATTACGGGTAAACAGAAAAACAGGAGTTTTACTGGTAAATTTCCACACACTTTATTCTGAAGGAGCTACTGTGTAGCGAAACATGTCAATTTATTTGATGTAATACAGTGGAAATTTACCAGTAAAACTCCTGTTTTTCTGTTTACCCGTAATTAAAATTTAATATATTTTGAAATAGTAGGATACTGGGTTGTCTTTAGCTGTTAGAAATATTTTGTGGGCGTGGAGAGATATGCGCACTGATATGGTAATTGTCATTTTTTCTGGGCGCTTGTGGCAGGCGAATAACGTGATGCTAATAACCTTTTGAAAAGATGAACTTGTATTATTTTACATTTGATAATATGGATTCTTTTTCATTGATTTAGGTATCTTATTTGAAACATTTTTATTTAGAAATACATCAGGACTTCGCAGTCCGTCACAAATATATATATGCCTAAATAAAAATTCAATGTTGTGTTAAAAGTATAGTAGATTCAGACACGTCCTTTGGTCACAATATAAAGGGTATTAAAATATGTCCGAACGTGAACCTAACTACGAGTACATATCATAAAATTGTCAGATATGCTCTCTGGCGTAGGGTTACCATCCGTCCGGAATTTAGGAGCTTCCGGCCGGAGAAGCAAACCGGGTCCGGAATTTAGCCGGTCATGGCCGTGAAAGCTTATTAGTAGGCCAAGCACACTTAATATCGCGTCTACAATTTTTCCGGCCGCGCGAGTATAATAATATGCCAAGCATTACAGTTTTGGGGGGGGGGGGGGAGTAATGTGAAATGTTCTGATTGCTGTGGTGAAACTCAGAAAACGAGTCGAAAAGCTAGAGTACGAACGTTTTATCCGTTGTTCTTTTAAAAATGCCAAAGCGACATTGTCAAGTTACAGAAGACATGCTGAAGGAGTATCCTTCAGTTAAAAAAGGAAAGACTAGTGGAAAGTCGTGTGTAATATTTGCAATTGCTCTATAAGCCTAGTTTATAAAGGCAAATCTGATGTTGAAAAACATCTACAAAGCGAAAAACACAAGAAGAATATAAGAAGTCAGGCAGGCACGTCGGGCCTTACAAGCTTTGTCAGGGTTGAAAATCTGAGTACAATAAAATTAACTAGAGTGGCGAAGGCAACACTAGCTTACCACACGATAAAGCATCACCAATCCTACAACTCTATAGATTGTACAAGCAAGGTAAGTCACTTATAAACAATATATATGTACATAGCTTGTTTTAAATAATTTACTCTTATTCTAATAAATTTTTTAGATCAATAGAAGGATCTACTCGGATTCGACCATTGGTAAAACTATAACCTGTGGACGGACTAAAACTGAGGCAATTGTAAATGGTGTACTCGGACCATCTTCTTTAAAAATAATCAAAAAAGAATTAAGCAGTGTTCCATACATTGGAGTGTCTACAGATGCAAGCAACCATGGATCTATCAAGATGTGTCCCATACTCCTGCAATGCTTTGACGTTACTAAAGGTTTGCAAATAAGAGTGGCTAAGATAAAAAAATACTGACAATGAAACTGCTGCAACAGTGTCGGAGTTAGTACTTAATGCATTAAAAGAATTGCAGATTACAGAAAAATGCGTTGCCTTTTCAGGGGATAATTGCAACACAAACCTCGGAGGGGTTAAAAGGCAGGGACAAAATAATATTTTTAGCTTACTTAAAAAAGAAATTAAATAAAAATTGGGTGGTATACAGTAAGAGTGTCAACTCTAAAGAATTTTGGGATCTTGTGGGTACCAAATATGAACAGCGTTTGTATCATCCTAAAAGTAGATAGTTTTCCCTATTTCCCGCAATAGAAAAAGAATCTTAAAGATGTTTGAGCCCTTGAAATCATATTTTCTTTCAGAGGCTAACCCTCCATTTTTATTAAAATCTTTTTTTGAAAGTAGATTTTCTGAACCATATCTATATTTCATAAATTCGTTGATGTCTGTCTTTCATAGTAATATAGAAAAAATGGAGAAACAAGGTAACTCCATTATTGAAATAATGAAAATTCTAGAATTGGTAAATAATATTCTTAATGAAAGATTGCAGCAAAAATTCATTCCCTTTAAAGTTCAAGACATACTGAGGAAAATGAAAAATTTTCCTGTTTTAAATGAGTAAGTTTAAAAAATCTTGATAATCTGGACTGGGGAAAAGATATTTCACCATCTATTTCTTATATGATTGAAAAGGGCGTTGATGTAGACGATACTAAAATTTTTGATGAAATATGTCTTCTACAAAAAATAATTAAAGAAAAGAAATCAGGAATTCAACATCTACCCGCACACAAAAAATGGGTGGTGTTTTTTGAAAACTGTCGACCTGAAGAACAATATTCAGAACTTTTGAAGGTATGCCAATTTTTTTTTGCTATAAGAGCACCTAATGCAAATGTGGAACGAGTTGTTTCACTAATTACAGTTCAGTGATCTAAAGAACGAAACATACTTTTGCTGGACTCTGTAAAACATATTATCATGACGAGCTTTAATTTTGCAATGACTTGTAATGAGTTTTATGAATTTATGTCACTACCTGAAAATTCAGATATTTTAAAAGAAGTAAAAGGGAAGACTAAGTATACCTAGGTTACATATTAAACTTAATAATCGCATATGTCATTATTTGTATAATATATAGTAAAAAATGACAATTTTATATAAAAAAATAAATTTCGCTTTTCATTTGCTGCGCCTCCAAAGAAAAATGTCCGGACTATGTCCGGAATTTCGGGTCTATTTGTCCTGAAAAATACTACTTCACGAATACTGTGCCTCAACAAAATATCTAATTTTTTCACAAAATATTTTAGTACTTTAAGGCATGAAATATTGTAAATTTTTTTTGTGGCTCGGGAGAAATGGTATATTGTACAACAAGTGAGAAAAATCACATATTTCTCCCGTGCGCAAAAGTTTGTTGGCATGAGCCGAAGGCGAGTGCCGCAAATCAAGTGAGGGAGAAATATGTGATTTTCTCACGTGTCGTACACGGTACTTTTTCTACGAATGCGTTGTTTTTATGTGTTCAAAACGAGGTTCAGAATTAAAATACATAATACATAATAATTACATTAACTCATTTTTATATTTTACTTAAAATTGTAATTAACAGTTATATTTGAACAATTTTGGAAAGAATCAATATTTAACAAATCTGAACTGTTTTAGTATAAAAAAACAACAATAAAACTATTCCCGTTTGGCAAGGTGACAGCAATAATAATTGTGCAGTGTTTCGGTCGTGTTGTTATGGAAACGCCAGCAAATGGTTTCATGCAAAGACCTGGTAACTATAGATCCGACAAGCCATTCATAAATGCTATAAAATTGTGATGTCAAAATCGTTTCCTGGCGAGACGCTGTGAGGAGCTTGGTGGGGTCGGGAGTGGGGATTACGCTGTCTTTACTATGCATGTGACGATGCATTAAGCAATTCTTACCAGTGGCGTCTCGTTTAAGGGTTTAAAATAAAGTGATTTCAGAAAAAATTGGTTGACACCGTGGGTCTAAATAGAAAAAGTACAGAATAAAATATTCCAGAAACGATGCAAGATTAATGACGGATGCCAGGCGTTTTCGGTCTTTGAATAAAATATCATTATCTTTAAGGCTTAATCTAGCCAAGTAGAATAGAAACAAAATACCAAAAGTAAGGGTACATATGGAGCTTGGCATGTGTAAAAAATCGTGCACCGTTATTTATACAAATTTTTGCACTACCTATTTTATTCTGTACTATTGAAAATAAAATAGTTTATCAAAATATTTGTATGTTTGAAACATTTAATTTGCCAATCTAAGTTAATTTTTTTTTTGCTGAAGCCAATTATTTTTAAACGTTTACAAAAAAGGGTCCATAGAGCCGTGTAAAGTTCAATAGATCTTGATTACTGTTCTTTAAAATTATTAAATAGGAAAATGGAAGGTTGATAACTAAAAATATAAAACTGGGTAAACTGATTTGAATTTAAAAATAATTACACGACACAAAACAGTTTCTAAAATTTTATTAAAATTTAAACAAATAAGTTTACAAGACTACCAATATTATTGACGCAATGGTTGAGAAAGGTTACAAAAAATATGAAGCAAATCAAATATTGCTTTATTGTCTGAAGTATGTATAGGTATTCTATAAGTGTAAAATGGGCACCACTGTATAGAGCAAAATTGCTTTATATGTTCTCTTTTAAATGTTGTATTAGTGTAGCAGTAAAAATAATAAATCATATTTATAAACATCAATAAAACGTTTACACGTCTAAAGTAATAGAGAGCATATTATTAAAAAATAAATAAAATATATATTATTAATAAATAAATAAAATTCCTTATTCTCTCTATAAAAGTTTTGTAGTTGCACCTAGGAACTATTATAAATTTGACATTTTCTGTATCATCTTCTGGGCTTGCCTTCAGAACATTTAAAATCTTTTCCTCTCCTTCTGAGGCAGTGGCTGTGTATGAAGAACTCCTGTCACAAAGAGTTGTCTCCGAAGGTGCTTTCAATTGTGCTTTATCACTAAAAAAATAATATGTAGCTATATATTTTATTATTGATATCTTAGGCAATTTTATTCAAGATGCATAAAGAAAAATTAATTTTGACAACTCCAACAATTAGCTAAAATATACAGGCTGCTCAAACATCTTCAGAAAAACAAATACCTAGGAATTTAAAAAAAATTGTACAAAGAAGTTCCCATAAAGAAAAGAACAAAAGTAAATTTACACTTTCACGTGAATATGAATATCAGAAATGAGTCACAGGTTAAAATATTTTTTACACCCTATATATTGTTAGCTATTTAGAATCTCCTAAAACTTCTGAATTATTTATTTATATTTAGAACAGTATCGAAAAGTTTAAAGAAAGAGCTTGATGATTTAAAAAATACCTCGAATGGAAGGGTTCAAAACACTCTTAAAAAATGTGGATATAAAGCTTTCAAAATTAGGCCTCTAACAAAATTAACGCAGAGACAGCGAGAAAAAAGGGTTGAATTTTGCCAAACTATGTTGGAAAAAATTTATTTAAATCCTAGTTATTTCGGAAATGTATTTTGGACCGACGAGTCATCATTTTCAACTAGTGGCATGATACACAGAAAAAATAGCAGACAATGGGCCACAGTAAATCCCCACTGCTACGGGGAATTTAAATTTCAAGGTCGTCAAACTATCAATGTGTGGTGTGCTATTTTAAATTACAAAATAATAGGTCCCCATTTCTTTAACGGTACTTTAAATGGAGAACGTTATTTGAATTTTCTCCAACACCAGCTAGAGGACTACTTTGATGAGCTTCCGTTGGAACAAGAGCGAAACATCGTCTTCCAACAAGATGGCGCTCCACCTAACAGTGTAGTATAGCTGTAACAAACTACCTTAATCGAAGGTTCAATAAATGAAAACTTTTATATTTAGGTATAGGACATGTTATAAGAAAAATATTGAGAAGTTTTAGGAGATTCTAAAAAACTAACAATATATAGGGTGTACCATTTAAAGAAAACATATTTTAACCTGTGACTCATTTCTGCAATACCCTGTATAGTCATCTATTATTCTGCAAATAGCTTACATTATTCTGTACAACTTTTATATTTAACATTTTTATCTAATGCAAAAAACAAAAAAGTTAAGAGGGAGGGACATTATAAATGATCACGGTGTACAAAATGCTCTACCTAAAATTCAAAGTTATTAATTAATTTAAATAAATTTTTTTCTAATAACAACCCTAACTTTTTATCATAGGTAAAAACCACAAGAGCTTTTTTTTTATCGGATAAACTTTTATTTTTTTACGAAAACTAGATTGCTTACAAATTTAAGGAGAACAAACAATTTCAATCATTAATAAAACTTTTTTCCATATGTGGCTAACTTTTTGCCAGACAGATGTCTACATCAATATTTTTACTGTGGAAAACAAATCTTACCTGTCAGAAATTGGACTGCTGTCATCAGATTTTACAGTAATAGTATCGCTACCTCTGCTTTGAGTGGATGTAGTAGGCAAGTCTATCAAACCCAAGTTTGATTCAATATCAGAACCAGAACTAAAAAAAATAATATTACATTACAAAAATTATTAATACCTAGTGTGGTAGAAAATATCCTTAATTTCAACTTACCTCGACTGAAAAACTTAGAAAATATCCTTAATTTCAACTTGTGTGTGAACTGGTTGAGGTGTTGCACTACTCTTTAAGTACTTCAACCCATTATCTTTGTACTGAAAATCATCTTTGACAAAATGATCCGAGCATATGTGGGGACGCTTTGGCAATAGTTTGTCTTTTTCGAATCCTAAGAGAGCAAACCAAATATTTCTCTTCTGTGGATTTGCAGGGATGCTAATAATAATAAAAAATATTTTCTACATTATTTTACATAGAAAGGAGACCTGGTATAGGGGCTTTGAAAATAATTGTGTCTTAGTTATTATTTTCATTTCAGATAATTTATTTAAATTAAGCCAATGAAAAGGTTTGCATAGTGTTCAAAATTGTTCGATAATTTTTTACAGTTCCGTTTTGCTTATTATTGCTAAAACTTAAAAAAATAAAATAGTTTTGCCACCTGTACCTACGCATATGAATAGCCCAACCCCAGGCTCAACCGAACCTATAACCCAACTTTCTGTTTACTTACCTGTGAAAAGTAACTGCAGGACAATTATACCCCGATTTGTTGCACACTTGACACTTACGACTCATTTTAATTAGTCTCCAAATAAAAATATCAGAAAACACTGAAAACACAGCAATAATTTCACAAAATCCGTAAAAACTCAAAAACCCTCAGAAAAACGCTGTCACTTAATGAATGAAACATCCGTCATGCCGAGTAATGCCGAGTCGATGCGGATGGCTACGAAAATGGTGGGATCTGGGCGGATCCTTTTATGCTGCGTTGCCATATTACAGATTTTTTACAAGGTTTTAAGGCAATGTTATATATTTCCCACTTCATGTTAATCTAGTTAATAGAAGTTAATACTTTTAACAGAGTAAGCCCAGAAATCTACGTTTTCTGTGGCGTAAGTTTGACAAGCCAAGTGGAGGGGAGCAGCTTGTATGTTGATTTACTTTACACTGGAATACAATGATGACATCACGTTTATTTGTTATTGTTCGGTCTAATAGTTACCAGGTCTTTGGTTTCATGGCCTAAGTAGATATTGCGCGCTAATCGTCGGCGTTGCGTCGTTATGGCTGACTTGGGTTATCATAATAACAGTGAGAAATTATTTCTCACTATAATGGCGGATATTTCTCCGTTTTGAACGTATGGAAGCGATGAGAAAATTGGAACATTTTATAGCATCCGTAGAAAAACAAATATTCGACCTTAATGTTGGCAGCGAACGTGTTAATTATCCTAATTTTTTTGCTTTTATATACTGTCGCCTTAGATATTCCAGACAGTTGCATCAGGGTTATACAAATAATATTAATTATTTATATGATTTTTACGAGATGCTTATGTATAAGTTGCTATAATAGTAATTCATAATTTCGACAAATTTGGATTAAATTCACTCAATTTTCTTCAATGAAACACCATGTATATTTTATCAGAACTGCAAACTCCAACTAAGTTTGCTTATACCTATAATATATTTTCAATACTGTCTGCGGCGTTGCCAAATAATGATTATTTTCCCCAAACATTTGATAAGTTGTCCAGCTTTTCTAAAATACGCTGTATATTTGAAAACAATTTCCATATTATTAATATTATCATAGGTATTATCCTATAGCAGATCGAAATATGTACCTGTAAATAGTAGGTATAGAATTTAGAGACAAAGGAAGCTGAGTTGCAGGACCCTGTATACAGGGTGGGTGATAGAAAGTGTAACAAAAGGAAGACTTTTAATTCTTCATAGACTAAGTTTTAATAATATATCTCGGAGTAGATATATAGGTCACGTAATATATTTAATTTGGAATGAAGAAACGACCGGAGTAGGCAAATTTTTTAACCTTACACTTTTCATTATAATATTCTTATTATTTCCAAGATAACAGACCTTATTATTATTACATTAGCCAATATTTGACATTTTATAGGGTGCTTCGTAAGCTCCCAAATTAAATCCGGAGCCAGTTGATCACGTTTTAAAGGCTTTAACAAAGGATTAAAATAACGCCACAGATTCACTCTCTTTGCTCCAATGAAAATATTATAGAACGGAAAACAGCAAAAAAAAAAAGATGTAATAGGCAGGTTCTTGAACATGCTGATTTTAGCGAAGAAAAATCATTTTTGATAAAAAGTTTTGATTGGTTGAAATCCTCCGTCGAATATCCCAAATAAATATTGTATAGAAAGGTCAAAAAATAAAGAATCAATTCCTCATATTGCAAAAATACGTAGAAATTTGTAATTTTTAGAATGGGGTTTTCTATCCAAATATGGACTCACATACCATTATTTTGTTTAATTTTTAATATCAGAATATTATATTAAAGGTACTATAACAAGCGCTGTAGGTATTTAATAAATATACTAGTTTTTCTTGACTCTGCTTATTTTTTGGTCCGTTTTATATTGCCAATTTAATATTTATAAACAAGATTTAATCATATTTTATTTTTCACACTAACTCCGATGCCTATATGTAAATATGTCCAGAAGTGTAGCTATATTTTGAGGGGTGTCCCACTAGGTACAATTTGTACACCGACTGCCGATTTTGGCAGTCAACTGCCAGTGATTGCCAATGATTGCCGATGACTGCCAGTGATTGCCGATGACTGCCAGGGATTGGCGATGACTATTTCTGATTAGTGGCGCAGCCAGGAATAGGTTCGGGGGCGGCGGGGGGGGGGGGGTTGTCAATATTGTAAATGTTGTTTGGGAACATTTATTTGATCTCTTGGGAGGGGGGGGGGTTAACCCTAAAACTTCCCCGGGGCCTCGCCACTGCTTCTGATTGCCGATGGCACTGACTGTCAAGGATTGCCAGAGATTGCAGTAAGTCGCAGCAGCACGACAGATCCTAATACGCTTGTGAAAGTTCAGAAGAAAAATAATTTTGAAACTATCTACTTAAGCCAATCAGATTAAAAAACGTAAAATCCGCTCGCGTTGGGTGAACAAGTGAACATGCCGGCCGCCTTCATATAATATATACCTATGCATATAATATATATTTTCTTTTCAAAATTTAAGGAAGTTCTAAAAACCTTTATTATTAAACAGAAGAACTGTATATGGCATGGTGGCAATGGAATGGATATTGTCAAAGCCGCTGTAACTTAATAATTTTTTCAAATAATTGGGAAGTTGAATTTTACATTTAGTTTCTAAATATAAAAGTATATTTTGCTCCTCCATAATCTATGTTTAATTTTCGGGATGATCCCCAGGATCTATATTTTTTCAATGTTTTCCTAGGAACAAAAAGAATACTGTATAATTTATTGAAAATCTGTGTGTTGGATTTACAAGCATCTAAAACTGCAATGTACAACAACCTGGAACGAATTTAAAAATGCGAGTCAAAAAGAAACGGGGTTTTCCAGCCCTTAGAGTTAAACATATTTTTTTAAACAACCCGCACAGTCTGTTGTTCAACTCAAGCTTGTCGTTTTATGCGTAAAACTACCTAATAACGCGTTATAACGCTTTAAAACGCTGAATAACGCTTCAAACATTTTTTTATAACTTATCAGTTCATTATTACAAAATTTTGTAACTTTGAAAAATTAAAAAACATTACAGAGGCCTCAATAATATATTTTTTCCTATAAAGCTGAGCAAAAAAAAATTCTTTTACTTTTTAGTTTCAGAGAATAGTGTCAAATTCAGTCTTTAGTGCTGGTTTCTCTGTCAACGATTAAAGTCTGAAGTGTGGTTCTTTATTTCAGTCGCCAACCATAAGACTGAAACATGCTATTTATAAGTATTTTGACAGTTATATGGTTGCGTAATTAGGTTCGTACTACCAAAGGACTAAACTGAACTGTATGTATGTAATGGATGTAACATAAATTATTAAACCACCTAACCTAAACGACATGTCATATTGCCACCTGATGCGCTTAAATCGCAGCCATATCCATACGCTGAAAAATATGCGTTCTTATTGGTCACACCAAAATGAATTGCGATGAATGCCAGTGATTGCCGATGACTGTCAATGATTGCCGATGACTGCCAGTGATTGCCGATGACTGTCTAGAGTGAAGTCTAGACATTTGTACACCGACTGCCGTAGTGAGACACCCCTCGCTATATTCACTTAGTTTTCTTTTACAATATTGCTTATTTTGCGTTTACTTAAAGTATTAAGTAATAAATGAACATAATAACGGTTTCTAAATAATAAGAACACTAGCTACGAAATTTAATGAATTCTAAAACAACTACGTAAAAATTAATTGTTTACAAAGTTAAAAATGTATGATAGTTTATTCAATAATTAAATGATAATTATAAAACATTAATGTAATGTGAAAAAGAGATTTAAAAAGAGATTTGCGGAAAATTATTGTTTTAATTATCTGTGTAACTTTTCCGTTAAATTTATTTTTATAGGTGGTTAGTTGGTTAGGTACATTATCATTAATAATTTAATTGTTTTGATTATAAAATAATTAAAAATGTATCCCATTAGTAATTAATAAACAATGAAATAAAAATAACACGTGGGCTAAATTGTTGTGTATTATGGTCTTGGGCGAAATTAACACGTTACTTGAAAAATTATACTATGTTTAATGTAAATTGAGGTAGCCGGAATCAGTATAAATATAGATTTAAAGAAAAACGGATTATTTATCAAGAAAAAAATAAGACTTCTCTTAAGCTGCGTTAACATGGGTCGTGAATCACGAACGTTAGCTTTGCTTTCGTAAACTACGCGCCATCTCAACAACTAGATTCGTGAAATACGAATCGTAAATTTTTTTAACGAACCAAAATACTCCGGTCGTGATAAAGTCAAACCTGTTTGATTCTTGTTTCGTTTCGTCGTTCATGAGCAGAGCAAGAGGAAATCCTTTTACAGCATCACGCACTGCATCCCTAACTATGAATCTAATTATTGATGATTTGGGAACCCCAAATAAATATTCCAAGCTTTTCAAAGAGTCTCCAGTCGCTAAATATCTAAGTGATATTTCAAGTTTCACTTTGGCGGATAGAGCTTCCCTCATATTAGTTTAATTTTTTTTTAATCTTGAGGCTATTGAGTTCTTAATAAATATTGAAACTGGTGTTCCGACATTATAAGTAAATTATTAAATTCTTCAGGATACTCGTCAATTTATTTAATTAAATTAGTGTGACTTCCTTGTAGAATTCACTTTCTTGTCCATAATCGTCTGGTATCTCTTGCCGAAAGAGTTTTAAAATGCTGCTTGGTACTACCCCACACATAACTTGACACGTTTCTGCTACTAAGCCCTGCATTTTTGCGACTAAACAACTACTGAATTTGCCGTGTATACCTTTTGCACGAACGTAAAATGGCTTTAGTCGTAAAACTACTAGACTCGTGATACCACGAGGGTGGCTTACGTTTTACGTTCCTCATTAGCGACCCATCAACGCAGCTTTATGTTAATGTTTTAAATCGGTTTAATCATTAATTGCTCTTGTAGCGGTAACAGGGGTTTTCTAATTTATGGAACAGAATCACAAATTATGACGCTACCTTACACTACTTATAATGTTTAAGTTTTAAATATTTCAACGACAATTAAATACACCCTGTGCAAAATAATATTAATATAAGCTGCAACAAACACCATTCAATATTTGATAAAACAGTTTGTTTGTTCTAATTTGTAGCAACAAGCTTTAACACTAAACATTGTATGGAAGATGTTTATATATGATTTTTTAGTTTCATTTAGGACTTTATAATTATAGATATTACAAAGATCTTGGAAAAATTGAACAAGGGGCAAAGATTCTTGGAATCAAATATCACCTTCGCCATCTTGTCAGAAGTAAAGATTTCAATTCAGTTTCTTCAGTCCAATTCCCTGATAAGCATATCCCTTAAATTTCATTAATTAAACTTATTATTAGTAAATTTGAGTCCAAAGGCACTATAATAAATAACTGTAAATGCTCAAGTCAGAATGCCAATAGAGCTGAAGAAAAGGATAATAGAGATCTTGATATTTTACTGCACGTAGAAGAAAATAAAATGATTAGCACGAAGATTCTTGGGTAAGCCGTAGAAAAATATCACACCAGAGCGTTGAGCACTTTAAAAAAACATAAATATTTTCCCTACACGTATGAAAAAAATCAAGAGCTACGGCAAGATAATTAAGAACGGAGTATGGTATTATGTTTTGAGGTAATGGAAAGAGTAAATAATAATAGGGATTTATTGAGAAATATTTTTTTTACCGATGAATGTACAGGGACATTTATTTAAGTGTCTCACCCGATTGACGATTTTCCTACTGACTATAATAAAAAACAAATCACATATTTCTCAATGATTTTTGACAACAAAGCCGAATTTAATGTCAAAAAATATATACACTGAAAAAATTAAGGGTGAAATTACACAATAAATTGTAAATTTGAAAAGCAATATTAAAGCATCTACCTTAGTAAAAATAAAATTAGTTTTTACTTTTACAAGATCTTGTGATTTTATTAATGTTATTTAGCAAACTATTGTTATTATTACACAAAAATCGGTAATTTTACTTCACCAATTGAGAATGTTACTATAGACATTGTATAAGTACAACTGAATTTTAAAGAATTTTTTATTTTCTAGTGCAAATTAACAAAACCTTATTAATTTTACAAACAAAATTGCGTTTTTACTAAAGTTATTGTAAATTTACCTTAATAAAACTAGTAACCAAGGCGAAAGGCTAGATGCTTACTCCTTCCGGCGCCATTTATTCATTGTTAAACAACGGAGAGCATTGTTACGAGACGCAGCGGAAAATTTTTTGGTGTTTAGCTTTATTGTATTTGGTGTTGATGTTATTTATAATCGGTAAGTAAGTTATAATTTTTATTAAAATGTTATTTTGTACTTTTTGTAGATGTAAGTTAAATTATTTAACAAAATATGACCTGCACCTGTATCTTCATCGTAATTCGAATAGTTTTTTTAAATGTATGCATGATGGGTGTTTTATGCAATTTAGAACTTATACAGGCTTTTTTCCCATTTAAACAGATTGCACAGCAATAAGTGTTTAAAAAATAGCCTAATAAATAACCAAATTTCTGTGTAAAACAGGGTTGTGTCTTTAGAAGTAGTTACAGAAAAAGTTTTAACTCGCATATATATACCCATATTAGACAAAAGGGGCATTTGCAGTACCCCGTTAACCACGTGTGTGGCTTGATTGTAGAATTTAAATCTATCCCCATTATGCGGTGGTAGATACACTTATTTTCAACACCCTGTACATTGTACAGTACTTAAATACTTAAGTAATTTAAGATTGTAAGTCCTGAATCTTGATATAGTAGTAAATTTTAATTAATGAGTATAATTTCACAAAATGATGTACACTTTAAAAGATGTTCATTGAAATTATGAATTAACTAAACTAGTATAAGTATGTGGTTAAATTTAAATAGTTTAAGACTAAATAAGGTAAGGTACCTACCTTTTTTCATTTATAAGAATACTTTTGTAACATGTTTTTTATCGTTTTAATACAAATATTTTTTAGTTTATTATGTGTTTTATTTCTTCAACTTCACTTACCCACATAAATGTTTCACATTTTCGTTTCTATAGGTAGCAGTAATAAGTTGTGAAATTTTCCGCTTAATTTAATAAGAGGAAGCAGAGAAGCAATTAAAAGATTCGGTATTAGGAATCAATAAAAAGGAGATAAGTCAAGAAAGTAAACAGAGTGGAAAGAATTAGAAAAAAACACACCTTTCAATTCATTCCATACAATATATAATTAACAATAAAAAATTGCAAAACGCCGCACCGCACGACTTTTATGGGATTTTGACTCGCTGTCGAATTTAATAATGTTTTTGTGTCATAGATGTCGACTTCTTAATAACAATTTTTCATAGGTTCAACTTAATCATCTGACTAGTTAGAGAAACAGGGTGTAAAATATTGTCTTGCAAGTAAAGCAGTCAATGTTAAAAAATAAAAATTAATCTAATTGCACAAAATTAAAACATATAAAACAGTAGGTAAAAATAAACAACTTTTGCTAATACATTTTTATTTGGAGTCCTATATAGGGAGTTCCCCAAAATCTAGCATATACACTTAATTTATAGGACTCAGTTTAACCAATAAGTTTTTAAAATGTACAACCTATTAAAATGTCTTTAAATTCGACATCGAGCCAAAAATCCATAAGAGGTGTGTAAGGGTCCCTTATTTTTTAATTTCGCAAAAGAATTGTAAATTTCAATACTAATTTCGCAAAAATAATGTAAAATTACCCTGCGTTTTTACAAAAATGAATGTAAATTGCTTCTAAAAACGCAGTGATATCTATTGTAAATATGTGAAACATTTGTAATATCAATGTGTAGAATTACAAATTCGTTGTCTCTTTTAAGATACAAATTTAAAATATTTTTGTAATAATACTAAAATATGCGAAATTCGTTATTATAGATTCAGCAAATATAAACAACGATTACAAAAATACAATGATAATTTTACCAATTGTTTTGTAATTTTAAAGCAAAAAAGTAAATAATTTACATATTTTATAAAATAATTTAGGGTGTATTTTTACAAAATTGTTAGTAAAATTATATAACGCTAATAAATTTACTTCGATAGTAATTGGTAAAAAATAACCCACAATAGTTATAGTAATGTTACAAATTAATTTTTAGAGTGTAGGTTCACAAATTTGACAGATACGACGCCATTTTGAATTTTCTTAAATGGCAACCCTTATAAATAATAATAATAATAATAATAATAAAGTGCCTTTTATTTATAATCAATACATACATACAATACATAATGATGTAAACGGGTGGCGAGATCTAGCATAGCTATTCTATCTAACCACCCCAATGGTAATATTAATTTGTATAAAAACAAAATGCCTAAATCCAGAATTAATTTAAAACACCTATGCTGTAAAAAAAAGGTTTTATAACAACTAAATACCCTGATACTTACAATAATTATAATATCGCCAAAACGAGAATATTAATAAGAAAATTTAAACATCATAATTGAGAAAAAACGAAACATTAGAGAGAAATGAAAATTATATTTTATTAATAATATTAATTACTATGTACTATAAAGAATATAACATATATTGTGTACTACATGAGCCATTACCCTATGCTCAAAGTAAGAACAAATAGAGCACTATGTCACATGTAAAAGATTGATCCCTGTACGGAGTGACAAGACATACATTTTCAAATGTTTTTTAAAACTCGTTATTGATGAGCAGCATTTAATGTTCTCTGGCAATGAGTTGTAGGTTTTTATCGCCGTGTATGTGAAAGACCGCTGAAAAATAGCTGTGCTATGCCTAGGAACCTGGTAAAGATCTCTGTGACGAGTGCTTATCTGATGAACACTGCTACCTTTTCTCAATTTTTCAAACAAATACTGAGGTTGCTCAGTCTGAGATATCTTAAAAACAAGACACGCTAAATGAATAAAATGCCGTTCTGAGAGGTTAAACCATTTTGATTTAACGAAACAAGGCGAAATATGGTCAAATTTACGCAAGCTATAGGCAAACCTGAGACAACTATTCTGAACCTTTTGCAAGCTATTTCTATTTTGAATTGTTAAGGCTGGCCAATAAAGAATGTCACTATACGCCAAGCAGGAAAGAATTAAAGAGTCAGTAAGTCTAAGCTTCACGTCAGTGTCAAAATAATCTCTGTACATATAAAGTGTTTTTAGCTTACCATAGGACTTTTGTAGCAAATATGACACATGCTCGTCAAAACGTAAATATGTGTTAAAGAGCACGCCCAAGTTTTTGCCTACATTGGTTGCATTAAGAGTAATATTGTTTAAGCAAATTTTGAACCTATCATCTCCCACGATCTCGTTCATTTTACTCCCAAAGACTAACAACTGAGTTTTTGCATTATTAAGAATAATACCGTGCGCCTGTGATAAATTATAGATGCCTACCAAGTCTTCGTTAATTGAGGTAACAGCTCGGTCGAGTTGGCTGGGATGAAATGAAAAATATATTTGAAAGTCATCAGCGAATTGATGCGAACTACAACTTAAGAGATGTTTAGGGAAGTCCGATGTGTATATCGAAAATAAAAGGGGGCCTAGTATACTACCCTGGGGAACGCCTCTGTTGGTTGAAAGAAACTCGGATGTGGACCTGGCATCCAACAATACTCGTTGATTCCTCTCATGCAGATAACTCTCCATGAATCTTATAGCTGGAAGGCTTAAACCAAAATATGCCAACTTTTTTAAAAGGATGTCATGACTTATGGTATCGAAAGCCTTACTGCAATCCAAAAGAACTAAACAACAGCATTCACCTTTATCAAGGCTTCCAAAAATGTCATCGGCAACTGTAAGAAGTGCAGTTGTGGTACTATGCGCCTGACGAAATCCTGACTGAGTAGGAGGCAATATTTTATTGTTAGTAACATGCGCTCAGATTTGTTCATACATTATCTTTTCTAAAACTTTTGACAAAGTGCAGAGGATACTAATGGGTCTTAAGTTGGACATTTCAGTTGGATTATTAACTTTTGGTACCGGAATTATATTCGCTTTCTTCCACAGATCGGGATATTTATTATTGGAAATGCATTGGTTAATAATAAAAGTTATGTGGGGAATAAGATAAGGAATTACCAAAGTTAAAGTTTTACGATTAATGCCATCTATCCCTGTTGCGTTAGATTTAAGGGAAGAAATTATTTTTTCAACCTTATCTTCACTCACCTGGGAAAACGTGAACTCACTTATCAAGCCATTATGCAACTTATTAGCATACAAATTTGAAATTAAGTCATTATTATCACTGCTAGGAGTTGGAATGCTGTTAACAAAAAAATTATTTAAGTGATCAGGGTCAAGCCAAGAAGCATTGAACGAGCGTGGCGATGAGTTAATGTTAAGTTGTTTTAGGGTTTTCCAAAAACTTTGTGGGTCGACCCTAAATTTATGATTCAGATAAGCCTTTTTTTCGTTTCTTAAAGTCATTGTTACTAAATTTCTTAATTGTTTATATTCATTGCGTGCCCCCTCAGTCTTGATTTTCTTATATTTCGCTAATGCCTTTTTCCTCAATCTAATCATGAGTTTAAGGTTGTCTGTCAACCACGGAGCTGGCGGTTTTGTAAATTTAGAAGTTTTTAACGGGGCATGAATGTTGAGCAACCATTCGACACGAGTATTAAAAAACTGTAACATTTCGTCTACATCACTCAAATTGAACATTTCATTCCAATCCATGCTATGCATGTCATTCAAAAAATCATTATAAATAAAATTCCTGTACTCGCGGTATGTACAAACTCTAGCCTCTGGTTTACCCTTTTTAATATTTAAAGTACAGTCTAGTAAGCAGTGATCGGATATATCATCCATGTCTATGTTAGTAATGTTACATAAAAGGTTACTAGAAGAAGAAATAACTACATCAATAAGAGTTTCTGCAGTCTTAGTAAGTCTGGTTGGTTCTGTTACCAATTGATGCAAGTTATATTTAATTAAGAAATTGTTAACCAAGGCTAACCCATTATGATTTGAATTTTTAAAATCGACGTTAATATCCCCTCCAACCAAGACATAATCATACCGAGGTAAAAAATCAGAAACTATATTTTCAAGGTCATCTAAACACAGAGTTAAATTGATGTTAGGTGGTCTATACAAGGTTCCCAGGCATACGCTCTTGCCACTCACCTTTATACTAATCCAAATACTTTCTAATGCACTTACTCCAGGATCGATTCGTATAGCAGCTTAAATTTTAAGGTATTAGGAATGTAAAAGGCTACACCGCCTCCTCGACCATCACGATCCCTTCTTAGTAACTGATAATTAGAGATCTTTAAAGCTGAATCTAAAATATTATAATTTAACCATGTTTCACAAAAACCAATTACACCAGGTTGTTGCTCATCTATGAAATCCGAAAATATAGAAAAACCAGAACACAAAGAACGAATATTGAAATAAAATAGGCTAATCTTATCGCTGATAGGCATTTTGTTTACCGATATATTTTTGATTATTAGAGCAGTAAACGCATTTCTATGCCCCTTTAGTAATTACAAACAGATAAGGGTGGGAATAATAATGAATCATTTAAGAAACTACAAACCTACAAACAAGGAAATAATCACAATCACTATTTATCCAATAGTAATTTTACAATTACCCTATAATACAAGGTATAAAGTACGGTAATTATGCATATAATATAGGAAAAACAACTACCTAAATATATATATGTATATATATTTTACCAAACATAATAATCTTTCTAAACTAATCTAAGGCCTTTTCTCTTTAAAGAATTCAAATTTAATTTACCATAATAACAAAATAGAAATAATTATATTCTTCCTGCTTTGAAGCATGATTAAAAAGAAGTGAGAAATTGAATAAAACGTACTTTCACTGGCAAACCATACTGTCATGGGCAAAATATATCTACTATCACGGGAAAAATGTACTATCACCGGCAAAAAGTACTTTTGCCAACAAAGTACTTCATACCATAAACAAATGAAGAAGAAAAAAGGTATATTAAATTTGTAAAAAAATTGTATTTGCCGACGAATGGTAATTAGCACTACAACGTTGATAAAGCCGTGGAGATGAAATGGAATAAAATTATTTTAGATCGGCCATGGTATTAATTGCTTTTTTCTTCCCTGAGTGATTTAGAATGTAAATCTTGCCATTGGACGACCATGCTTTACTCTTCCCATATTTCTTCTTTGCTGCAGACAGTAATTCGTAGCGGGAGTGGGTTAGATCTTCATATATTACGTAGGAAGTATCCTTTAATTTATTTTTGGAGTAAAAAACCTCATTACGCTTACTGTTTCTCACAAAGTTTACAATCACTGTGCGAACTTCCTCATCGGATTCTTTTCCAAGTCGGAATGCGTAGTCAATTTCCATTGGAGTACATGAAATGTCAAGTTTCTCCTTAATAAACTCGGACACCACATTGGTCAGATCTTCGTTGATTTCATCCAGTCCGCAAATACGCAATGTATTACGTTTGAAACGTTGTTCAAGTGCATCGACCTGGTCTTGGATTTCAGTGATGGCTTTAGTGTTATTATTAACATTCAGATTTATATTTTTTAACGTGGAACATACATCACTCAGCTTCTTGTCCATTTTTTCCCATTTACTATCAAATTTCTGCTCAAGCTGCGCAGTGAAGTTAGAGCACACTTTGGTTATTAATTTTTCAATATCATCTTCACTTTTCCCAGATTTAGGCGGTGCCATTTTTAAAAGTCAGTTAGTTACCTGGTCACGACTAAATCGCTTTGAAAGAGCTAGAAATAGGGCACAAGGTAGGGTTCACGTGGAAATGCCAAATACACTTACCCCTTTGACAATAGGGTAGTTTTGACACCACTCACTATTCGCTGATGAAAAACCACACCGATTGATGTAAAATTAACTTGTTTGGTTGAAGAATTTACCACTATTACAGAAGTTTTTATACGGAGCACAATTTATACGTCTACTCACAAACGATACACATACTACTAAATAACTACACGAGTGAATTGCATTTCGGGGTCCGATTTCAAAATCCTACAGTTGTTGATATTTATTTTCAGTCGTTTCGGAAATACAGGGGTTCCAAATTTGCCTTTATCGATTTTGTCTTTTAAACATTATTTCAAATCAATCCGACAGATGTCAAAAAGTGACAGATACGACGCCATTTTGAATTATTTTAAATGGCAACCCTCATAAATAACCACACGAGTGAATTGCATTTCGCGATCAGATTTTAAAAACCTATAGTTGCATTTATCTATTTGTAAGAAATGCTCATAGCCACCTTTAAAAAAATGGAACCAATTTTGCTACATCTTCCAAATTACTAAGTTTCAGGAAAACGCTGGAACAATATAATTTATTTAATTTTTTGGTTTCTTTACAGAAAACATGAAAAAAAGATTAATGTAAATGCAGACAACTTATGAGCACAATTTGAATCCATCTTGAAACATACAGGTTGTTACAAAAAAAGGGATCCATGATTAAGGGAATAAGAAATGTTATAATAGGATCGCAAAATGCAATTCACTATTGCGGTTATTTATGAGGAATTCAATTTAAAAAATTCAAAATGGCGTCGTATCTGTCACTTTTTGACATCTGTCGGATTTGATTATAGCGTAGATAGCTTGGTCATAGGAAAAATGTTACTGTAAAAAAAATTGGAGTTTTTAGTTTAATAGGGCTATTTATTAAAGGGATCAGACACTTAAAAGACAAAATCGATAAAAGCAAATTTGGAACCCCTGTATTTCCGAAACGACTGAAAATAAATATAAACAACTATAGGTTTTTGAAATCGGACCGCGAAATGCAATTCACTCGTGTGGTTATTTATGAGGGTTGCCATTTTAAAAAATTTAAATTGGCGTCGTATCTGTCAAATTTGTGAACCTATATACTTTTTGACATTAAATATGGCTTCGTTGCCGAAAATCATTTAGAAACATCTAATTTGTTTTTTATTATAGTCAGCAGGAAAATCGTCAATCGGGTGAGACACTTAAAAAGATGTCCCTGTACATTCACCCTCAACAACCAACCAAGTGTACAAAATTGGCGGCATTGGAGCCAAGAAAATAAACATCGTCTTGTTCATACTCGGACGCCATATCCACGAAAAAATAAATTGTAGGAAAATGGAAGGGATAGGCTTATCAGGGAATTGAACTCAAAACATTTCAGACATTGCTCTTAAACTGTTTCCTGTATAATACCACTTAATCATACTTATCATATCAGTATTTAATGAAAATGTTGTCATTGACGCTACTTTTCGTCTTATCAATGGCAAATAACAATTTGCTGGTGTTTGCTGTATCGCCTAAATTATGAAAATTTCGTAATTTTGCCATCACATTTAATTGAATAAGTTAGGATTGGCTTATAAATATTTAGTCAAACTTGGCATATGGGTTTATTATATCGGCCTTTTCAAAAAATTATAATACAATTTTTCTCTAAAATGTACAGGGAAGCCAGTATTTAGCCACCTCAAAATTTACATGGAATTTCCTATGTTCAACTAAGCCATGCATCACCCGGTAGAAGCTCCGATTCCCCTACTACTTTCATGAGAAAATCAATGTTTTATTAAAATTAATTTAATCTATGCGAATTGAAATTCATAATACCCACCTGTTTATTTCTAGTTTTCTGACCAAATCCGGCCCTGCATGCCTCCCTGACCAACGCAATAAAAAGCTTACATTAAATACTGCCCTCTGATTTTCCGGGCAAAGCAATCTTTTCAGCCGTAACCTTTTTTGAGTGTCAAGATGGTCATCGGGGTCTGCAGCGCTCCACGAGAGTATCTATCTGATTATTGTTTTTGTGTTAATGAATTTTGTGAGAATTGGTTACTTTTGTACTTTGCTTTTGAGTTTTTTTTTTATTCTGTGATGGAATGGAGCAACAAAATGCTTTGTGTTTAACCGGCCATCGATTTCGAGAAACGGATCACCTAATTTTAATTGCGTAAATTGTGTGCGTTATGTGTGCAAGATATTGCAAAAAGGATTTTTAGAGGTTACTCTAGAATAAAAAATAATGTTATTTCCACAGGTTAGGTTTACAGCAAAAATTAATTTAGAGATAGGAGTAAAGGCGGCTTGTATTAGTTCCTATTATTAAATTTTGCTTACTTTTTTTAACGACTCTTAGGCAGGGTTGGGCCCGTAGAAAACAGTACAAAACTGGTGTTCGACAGGCAAATTACGTAAAACAATATCAAAAAACATAGCATTATTTAAAAAATAGAAAAAAAATAGAAAATAGGTACATAACCTCACATTTCTTAACAATACCTACCTACATGACAGTATCCTTTTTGGGACATTATAGACTGCATAATGAATTCAGGTTAGACTGTCAAAAACGTAACACGCCAAAAACAAAAATGTAGGTACTTAGATCAAATCGAATCAAATTAAAAGATGCTTTATTGTCATAAAGTATTATTTTTATCGACAAAGCCTTTTTTAAAATTAAATTAACAATAAAATATAATAATATAGTAGGTAGAACTTAAAATATATAAATAAAAAAAAAATGCAAATAATTATGACAGAGTATTACCAAAATATTCATCCAGAGTATAATAAGCTTTTTCAATTTTAACATTTTTTTTAAACATTTTAAGATTTCATATTTTCTTAATAAAATCTGGAAGATAATTAAAAATTTTTTTAGAATCATAAATTATGGATTTTTTTACAAGACTTAAAGAAGGAATAGGTAAACATATATGAAATGGTCTGTCTTGTATTATAAATATGTGAATTAATACTATCTCTATGCTTTTTATGAATGAAACAAACTGTTTCCAATATAAAAATGGAAGTTAGTGTTAAAATTTTTGTGAGATAGAGTTTTACAAGAATCTCTAGATCTTGCTTTGCACAAATATCTGATAGCTCTTTTTTGTAAAATAAAATTTGAATTTAGAAGATATTGGCTTGAATTTCCCCAGAAACAAATTCCACATCTCAAGAGAGATTCTATTAAAGCAAAATAAACAATTCGAAGAATCGCCATATTCATTTCATGAGAAAGTACTCTCAGGGCGTAACATCCTGAAGCTAATTTTCTACATAACTTTTTGATATGTTCATTAAAAGATAGATTTTGAGTAATATAGATTCCTAAAAATTATATTAGGTATTAAGTGAACATTTAAAAGTTAATATATTTGTTTTAGTGATATTAAATGAGAGTAGATTAGAGTCACACCACTTTTTAACATTTATTAAATCTTCATTAATTATTTTAATTAATTCATTACAATATTTACTATGCCAAAGTATTGTTGTATCATCAGCAAATATGGTAAATTTACAATTTATAAAAATTGACGCAAGGTCATTTATATATACTAAAAATAGTAATGGACCGAGAACTGAACCTTGAGGTACTTAGATACCTAACTCTGCTCTTAGATGCAGTTTGCCTCCACCGGAGCTACCGGCAGCGCTCTCTTATTTTTCTAACTCACTGCACGCCTCTGTAAATAACCAATACCTAAATCAGACAAAATTAAATATGCCTACAAATAAAAACACTCTGGCGCCATTTCGCACAGTTGCCTAATTAGTATTAGTATTTTATTTGATTATATACATTTTTTTACTTCCAACATTTACTCATTTTTTTTTGCAGTTAATAGGTGTATGCAATGATCTAGTAACCGGTGTATGCAGGTAATCGAAAACATCATTTTATAATGTTAGACTATTCACCAAAAATCACTACAATCAATTTCAAGAAATTTGTGAAAAACCAAGAACATTTTTATTCTACCGGCAAACTAAATGAAGAAATTTCGGATATAAGTAATTAGCTTAAATCCACCTGTTTTGACGTTAGGGATCATTTATAAAGCGCTGAACATGTATCTCCCTTAAATTTTCAAATCTATGTCAGAGTGCGCCGAGAAGGTGGTGAGGTGAAATACGCAATCATCAAGGAAGGTCATGATGCCGCCCTGCAATAACGCCTGTCTATCTAAAACACAACAATGTTGTCAATATTTACAAATACTCTAAAAATATCAATACAATAATTATATTGATATCGTAATTTGTTAATAAATTATTATTTACAGATAATAATATATCTGTTTTTTTTTTGGATAAATGCGTAATTTGTGAACTGCAAAATTAAATGCGTAATTGTTTTTATCTCTGTGACATCACTAATTACCAATTTAATTTATTTATCAAGTTATTAAAATTGTAAGCAATAACAATAACAGGGCTTATAAATAGTAAAATGTTTTAATGGGAATAAGCGGGATTTTTAAATAAATTGAAAACTATATTGAACGCTCCATCATGACCTGCAGAGGGATTCCATTCTGCATCGATCGAATCGATATCCAGATGACATTAAATTCTAACGTTTTTATAAAAAGCGATTCCATTCTCCAATCGAAAACAATACAAGAAGCAGCTCGTAAATACTATGTTATCGATAGCGAGACAGGCTAATTTGGCAGAGAAAAGAAGACGTGGAAATTTAGACCATTCAGTCCCGTTAAACGTCCCACGCCCAATTCCTTATTTTCCTCAATAAAACGAAATCATGACCTTCCAATGTTTCTCTCTCAATTTAAATGACATTATTATGTATAACTTTTGATGCAATTTCACAAGCACGAAAATTATTTTTTTCTTTGGACTTTGGAAACATATGGAGGTTAGATCGAGTAGTTCGACAGCTCATCAGCAGTCGAATTTAAGAATCGAATTTCGAACACGGAATCGCTGAAATCGAATAAAGATGGCCGATTTGACTCGAATCGAATAATGGAATCCACTTGCTGGTGTCTCTTATAGGGTGGTACAATAATCCACGCTACATCGGAAATCAAAATAATGATAAACTAAATAATGCTGAGAGCTGCCCCAAAAGACAAAGTTTAGATCTTTTCGATCAACCGGTGAGGAGTTAACCGCTAGAACATTTTTTCAACCTTGTAATGTAGGGGAAGGTTGTCTATATTGGACCAGTTCTAAGTTATTTCGCTCTGGTTTCCAGAAACAACTTTAGTGTTTTCAGAATTATACCTAAGATACGTTGCCCACTTACAGTGCCTTTTTAAGTATTTTCTAATACAAGCTTTTTCCTACAAACAAAATTATCACGACTCATTCTTACCTACATGAAGTTTATCAGCTGGTGTCTTTTACAATTTTTATACTTACTCTACCTACTACTACTACCTACTACACTATGCTTCTTTTCTTCTTCTTTTTTTTTATTAACTTTTTAGTTATTTCCTTTTCTTTGCTTTTTTATTGTCTTTTTTTTTCTTACTTTTTTTTGTGCAAGTTTTTTCAATTTGTGGGTATGATTTCATCAATAACTACCAATTTTTGTAGGCTTACAATAATTTACTTATGCACTGGATGGAATTTTCAGCATTTAACAATAATTTATATTTTAATTTGCGCCTGTATTATGTATTTGTATAAAATTTTTACATTATTTAGAGTGATTAAATGGCTTTTCACTTCAACCATTCAAACCGTTAAACACGTTAAAATATGATGCTCCATATCACCCACATCACCACACTCACAATTTTCGTGGTTGAGCAAACCTATTTTTCTTTTATATCTTGGGTATAGCGCATGATTGCTTCTCATTCTAGAAATTACTCTTATAACACTTCTATTTGTTACCTTGTAAAACCATGGTTTTAATTGAATCGTAAAGAACATTTCTTTGTAAAATAAGGCATTTTCTGAATTATTATAAATCTAGCTTATAGGTGTTACTATTGATGTTGCTTCTTTGATCTCATTTCCCACAATTCCTATGTGTGCTCTCACCCACACAAGAACGATGGTTTTAATTTGAGTTTATCAAAAGATGGTAAGTATTTGAGATGTCTTTAATCAGATAATTGGCAGGCGGAATATTTATAGTTGCTTAGTTTGCTATTTTGCTTTGCGCGTTCTTACTATCCGAAAATATTACAAAACGATTATTTTCTGTATATCCGAAGAAGTATTTAATTGCCTCGAGAATAGCCCAAAGTTCGGCACTGCATATTATTATTGAGTAATCTGTATATTCTGAAGATTTATTTACCTGCATGATAGAAAGCACACCCTGTTCTATTGTCTAGTACTGAGCCGTCTGTAAAAATATGTTCATAATTTGACCATTTCGTGTTCAAATTACTTTTTGTGATGCTAGGATTATCCTGGGTACCTAAGTTCTGATAAAATTGTTTTGGGAACATCATTTATGTAAGCGTAACATTTAATTATTATAACCGTAATTAGTATTTTGTAGTACAGAATTTAAAATCTTATATACAGAATATAATTTACATCAGTTCGATCAAAACTAATAAAAAGTTCTTTTTGGGCTATTAAGTAGGTTATTTTTTATCTTTTTATTTTATTGTATTGTTAATTTTAAGTGAATAAACAAGCTTACGAATTTGCCGTAATTAAATTGCATTCAAGCTTTATTGTAATTGGCCAAATATTACTAAAACTAACCAACAAACAGAGGCCAAAGCTCAAATAAATACAGTAACAGTTTCCAGAAGCGACAATTTTTCAATAAACCTATTTTGCTCGTTTAGCCGATAAAAATATCTAATAAATCAGTTCAAAATCATTCCACTCCCTTTTTAAAATCTCTATAATGCCTGTCATCTATTTAACATTCACAATATCAAGAGGGTCAAAAGAAAATTTGTTAAGTAATTAAATCCCTGCAATATTTGCCCTAAAAGTATTTTAATAAAATTTGAAATGAGCAAGTTATTCGAAAAAAACGAACTCATACTTTTAAATCAAGATGGCGGCTGACGCAGGGAGTTGGAAGTGAATCAAATTGAAATGACAGTAGCAATATGACAAAATCTAAATTTGCCTCTAGGATATCGAGGTAGTCGTCTAGCAAAGTCAGAATGCACTTCCAGAAACGTTTTATTTTTATACTTGTTTTACCTGAGGCAACAACAAAACGTCCACACGGTGATATTTTGGTACAAGTAGTGTTCATCAAAAACGTTTCAGTTTTAGCCAGTTTTTCGCCTTTCAGGTCCCAAATAACCATGTCCGTTTTGTTGGAACACGTCATGATGAATTTTCCATTACTTGCTATTCCCATGCCGATGACATCCGTTTCGTGACTCTAAAATAACAAATATTATTATTTTTTAATATAAATTTACTAAGGTTCAAATAAGGATGCTATTTTGGTATCGAGCGACTTAAGCACTAAAAAATTGTACACCAAAGTTGTACAGGTTAACGTAGTGCAAGTGCATCTGTTAAAAATAATTTTATGTACACGAGGTGTCCCACAAAATAAATGCAGGGCCGGCCAAACATATTTTGTTTTTAAATGAAACACCTATATTCTTGTCATTATATAGGGATCTCGTAAACAATGGAATATACAGAGATGATTAAATTAGAGAAAAGTTGCGCATTCGCATGTTTTCAAATTTCAAAAATTCCGAAGATTCCCGAAGATATTCGGGAAAAACCTAATTTTTGCGATATCGTTTTTATTGCTTTCAGATTCTATTTGAAGAGATACGTCAAAATAAATTTTACATTCTTATTGCCACTTTCTCTCCTCTACAAGATAATTTATTTAAATTTTCTATAAATTTTCGTTCTTTCACAACCATCATCAACATTCCAAAAATTGTATTTTACGCTTAAAAAACTCTACTTTTTATTCTGGATCCAACGACATATAACAATTATTATAGAAGATTTAAGAATTTTGGAAATTTGAAAACATGACGTCGCAGAGTTCAGTAATGCGCAACGTTTCTCTAATTTAGTCATCTCTCCATATCCCATGGATTACGAGATCCCTGTGGAGTGCATTCTTATCCGGAACTCATATATTATTGATTTATTTTGTAACATGTACGATTTTGATGTGTCGCTTATTTTCAAAGATATTTGCAAATAAATCTAAGACTTAATAAATTAGTGCCTAATTAATAGCTTAGTAGAAATACTTTATTAAAGGAAATTAAAAATATTACTGAACAATATGTAAATCTCCAATCCTAAAAAATAATTTAAACCAAATTAAAATATCAACTCATTAATTGTTCAAAGTGTCCACAATTTTGCAATATGTAAGCGTTAATTCGTTTGATGGAGGATTCCCTCACACTTTTCAATAATAAAAATATTAGGCGAAAAAGAATATTAATGATATTTGGTTTTTGAGAGTTTCTTCTTATCCACCGCTCTGAAAACCATTCATGTTCCCAAACATATCTGCTGTTGTCAGTAGTGCCCCATTGAGCTGAGCCCACATTATGCTCGTAAACTCTGGAAGATTATCAGTCTAACAAAGTCATGTCGCAAAAACTCCAAGAACAAACGGCCATTCAAATGCCCGTCAAAGAAATACCCTAAATATTAAATTTAAGCTTCACTGGTGTTAAAAATTATTTACTAGCAGGGCATGTGGGTTTGGGCACCATAAAACTGAAAATTATGCCTGTTGACAAAACCCACTTCTATGAACTATCGAACATGACGTATTTTAAAAAATCTTTATCTTAGCAGTGGAATTTTCCCATTGACAAAGTATTATTTTTGTTTTAAAATTATTGTCTCTTAATTCTTGATATAATTTAAATTTATAGGGATGCAATTTATTTGTCAATAAACAATTATTCACCTATTTGCAAAATTAGAACTAACTATTCTGATACTTATTTCTGGATTCTCAACCACCGTTAATGCAATGGCTAGCTGGTTATCTTAAGTAAGCACTGTTCTGTTTGTGAGCTTTCGTCCGGTTAGACGTCGACCTTCTGAAAACTTCTGAGCATATTAATGTGACACCATAACCCAATTCACATCACTTTATTCAGTTGCAGAAATCATATTTACTAATTTTAACAGAGAGTAAATAGAATTAGTTATGAAAGTTACCTTTCAAAAAGTCAAAACTGTTACAGGTTAGTTTTAGGCTTTTAATGTTGAGCTCCTGGTAGCGACTCCTGTAATTTAATATCCGGCTCGCTTGGTCTTTTTAGGAGTTTCCTTTGCGTTTTTTGACTGATTCTTCTCAGATGGACCAGGTAACGCATTTGATTGACACGAAATGGCGCTCTAAGCTACATCTACCGCGATCATCCGCCTTTTAGGGTCAAGTAGGCTCTTCGGTGTTGCTTCCTTTCGTCGGATTCTATAGCCTCACTAACGAGCCGTCATATGGCGGATGGACTTAACTAACCTTTAGGTTTCTAATTATTAGCACTTGGTCCATACACCCAATTGGCTTTTGATGCTGCGCTCCTGACGGCGACTACCGTAACGACCAGCTCGTCTGGTCCTTGCAGGTATTTCCTTTTCATTTTCTGACTGATTCTTGTTAGTTTGGCCAGGTGATTCATTTGGTTAACAAGAAATGTCGCTAAGCAACATCTATCGTTGATAATATCAGATCTCGTATCAGATCTTTTTTAGAGATTTATTAATATTTTTCAAAAAAGTCCATTGGTCGTTTCTTTGTAAATCGTATATTTTAGGAGAAAATTTCGTTAGGAAAACACATTTTTTCAATTTTACATGATTTTCGTTTGAACGCGAAATACATGCGCTTAGACGAAGGGCGTTTTTCTATTCAAATTTGATTTATATCCGCTTAACCAAATCATCGCCAATTTTCTAAAATAAATTTTTACGTGGATCACCCTATACCTATTTAACCTTGGATATTTTATTATAATTAAGCATAACCCAGTAAACACAAGAAGAACATTCACATTCTTAGAATGTTCTCTAATATGTCCATAAAGTGATAAACATTCTAAGTATATTCAGGGCACGCATATTCTTTTCATGATATTCTTAGAATATTCTAGAAATGTTCAAATTAAATGTACTTTCGCAGTATATAAATAGAATATCCTTGGAACTGTTCTTGTGGAATATTCTTGGAATATTTCTATTAGAATATTCTTTATACATCTATTGCATGAATATTCTTTTTGATAATGTTCTTAGAATGTTCTAGGAATGTTCAAAATAAATATACTTTGATAGTATCTAAATAGAATATCCTTGGAAATGTCTTTGCGGAATATTCTTGGAATCTTTCTATTAGCATATTCAATAAACGAATAAATCAGGCCTCTTGCCTAAATCGCGTAACGCATCCTGATTTGAATTTGCCGCGCAAAATGTGTCAATGTCAATTTTGGCTAATCGTACGACGCAATACGGGAATGTATTTTTTTTCTTGTTTTTTTTTGTGTAATCGTGCTCCCTTACAAGTCGGGAACTAACAACGGAGTTACCATAATATCTTGCTCACATTTGAATTTGGCGCGCAACTTATTTCAACGTATGTCATTTGCATTTTGACAGTTTGGCGTTCTCCAATTTTGGTTTGTTTTGTTTGGCGTGTTGAGCGTGGAACCTGTGCTTCGTGATTTTGCTGGGAAACGTCGATTTCCGAATTTGTTGTTACATTGAATAGATTGCGAAATTTTTGTGAATTGGTTTAAAGCGACTGTAAAGGGGTAAGTTTAAAATCTAAATGTATATATGCATGATCTTTCTAAAAATACAATTTTACCCACTGTTTCCATATTCCCCTGTTTTCTCTTGTTAAAATGTATGTTTTTAAAGTGCCAAGCATACGTTGAAAATACCCAGAAGCAAATAATGGGTAAAAAAACCATCTACGTACATAGTATCAAAGAGGATACAAACCTAACCTAAATTTGAGTAAGTCTGGTTTTACAGCAGTGTCACCAGAAGTCGTATGGGTTATCAATCGAGATTTTTTTCCTCGGACTTGGAATTTGTAATGCTTAAAATATGAGCTTTGGTGATGTGATATGAAAGAGGCATTGACCCTGTCGACCCTTATGTTTGTTTACTTGATAACCTTTAAGTGCTCCAATGATGCTCTCACTCCCTCAGTGTGTCAATATTTTCCTAAAAGTTTTGTTTACCATCCACTCTTGTTCTACTCTACCTATGAAAACTTGTGAGTACTATAAAATTATCTTTATTTTTAATATTTTTAGATGCAGTTAAGATGCACTTCCATCAGGCAATGGAATTGTGGCTTGTAAAAGCGAAGGAAAGAAAAATGAGGAAGTCAAAATTACCTGACGATTAGTTTGTCGGCACAATGCCAGAACCACAAGTGAAATGAAGTTGAAATGTCACTTATTATAATCATATTTGTGAATATAATTTTTTGTTACCTATCTCACTAAACCCTCGCGGTAAGTTACTCATGTTTGCATCAATCAGATAGACACTTTTAAATGCTTGCATCTGACAAGGTAATATTAACAACTCTATTGCAAGTCACCACAATCTTTAAATAAACTTTTATAAATTTACTTGTTAATTGGTGTTTGCTGTACCTAACTTAACATTAGTTAGGTACTATGTAGTAGACTTGCAAACAAAACGACGATTAGGGGAAGAGTTGCTGTTTGCAACATACTTGCAGGAAACTTGATGCAAGGAGAGTTGCAAACTTAATACAACCTTACCTTGCTTAGTGTGATTGAAAGCTTCAATGTCATTTGTCTCAATTTTAAAAATAAATATGTTTTTACCTTATTTCGTTGTATTTTTATAGCTGCTTTAATTACAAAAAAAAAAGATTTATCATTTAACTCATATGTGCTAAAGAATGTCATAGTTAATGTACCTAAACTTTATTGTTTTTTAATATATTTTTTGTGTTCTTATAACTATAATCGATTCTTATTCTCACATTCCGCCTGTATCGCGTTCCATGTTATTTGGGATCGTTAACACTCTGTAGCACATCTGAGGAATGCTCTTATTAAGACATAAGCCTAAATATTCATAGACTATTCTATGAATATTCCTGATTCTTCCCTAGAATATTGCCCTTAAAATGAGTAGGAATATTTTTGTTCCTGTAAGGATCCCTACTGGTTCTGAGGGATGTTCCTAGAATATTCTTTGATACGTTCATTAAAAAATTATCTCGTACATATGAGGAATATGCCAGGAATTTCTCCAAAAAATATGATAAGCGCTTACTAAGAATATACGATTTCATATTCCCAGCACATTCATATCACGTGAAAACACCTTGCGGTAATCTAACTATAGCATGTTCTATGAATGTGCATAGACCTTTTATAGAATACTCTTAGAATGTTCCAACCTACTAGAGTAATGTTCTTAGCATGTGCTATGAAGGTGTTTGTGTTTAGTGGGAAATGACCTCCTTTCAAGTCTACTATCTTCTGTTGCTGCATGACCGCTTAGTAATGGGATGCCCTGTATAATATAGAGAATTAATTTTCATACACAAAAACTAAAGAAAAAGCAAAACCACTTATCGTACCATTAACATGAAAATTTATTTTTCTGCATGAACAGCAACCCTGTTTTTGCTATATTTTTGTATCTTAAGCTAGCTTCATATAGACGCCATTTGCGAGATGCGATTCGCGAATATTATTCTCATTGGCCTATTTTAAATCAAATTTGGTGGCAAGAAAAGTGGCAGCACCCTATTTAATTTTTTACGAATTCACAAAATTTAAAATCTGATGAACGGAAAAAATTGAAATCTTTTTAATTTTTAGCGAATATTCGCAGAAATTGTTTGGTTCGCGCAAGCGCAAACCATCATGTGTCTACAGATTAATTGTTTGATTTTATATTTGATTTTGATTTGGTAGAATTATTGTGAGTTGTAGCAAAAGTAGCGTTTCAGAATGGAGGAGAGTGAGGAAGTCTGTATATATTTATCATTATTTTCTGTATACCTAATAAATTTTCTTTACCTAATGTTTTAGTATCGAGTCGAATTCATGTTTGTTGTACAACAGAATAGCCGATGACACAACTAAAGGAAAATAATTGAACGAAGAAGAAAATCTAAGCAAGACCTACTCTATAGGACCACACATTGCCGCTGAAAGATAGAGGAGGTGATATTAGATAGAAATTGTGGAAAGAAGTTACCTTAATGATGAAGTTTTATTTGTGGGAAGATATTTTCTTTCTTATCATTACTTTTACCCTTATCGATTCGAATCCAAAGATTTAAAAATTCAGAGTAACAAATTTGTAACAAGAAATAAATATAATAGAGCAAAACAAGCTTGTTTCAAAATGTATGTTGCTTCCTTTTAAGACTGATATCTGGGTTTTATTTCCACTACTTTATTCTGAATATTTTGTTAGTGTTGTACAACGCACAAGGCGTTTTTTTTATTATGATGTTACAGTACAACCGAAAACGAGAGGGATTGGACGTTTGTCATACGTCTGGATTCAAGGTTATTTGATTGTGACATTGTTACCTTTAACCTATGTAATCCAGACGTAGTTAATGACGTAACTTTACGTAACAGCTGACGTTAAAGTAACGTAAATTTGACGCTTTATTGCTGGCTGGGTGATATCATTTCTCCAGGGAAGAAAGGTTTACGGGAAAGATAAACTTTACAAATGAGTAGTTACACTGTCTCCAGTAAAGCATCAAAATTTTGTAAAGACATTCTGTGGTAATTTCTGAAGTTCTTCGTTCTTAAGACGCATTTCTTGAACTAAATTGTGATATGCACCTTGCTGCTTCGGTAATTTAAAAACTTCACAAGTTCCTACTGATCTGTATATTCTTTTTTGTCGTTATCTTAACAATATAGCTACGTATTCCATTTTTCAAGTTAAGAAGATTTGATGAACAAATAAATAAAACTAATTTAATTTACAGGATTTTTATTGCAGCCGAATGCGACCTTCTAAAATAAACAACATAATCAAGTGCTTAAATCATTAGAAATATCGCAAATATATGAAATACCACACATTTTGAAAACTACAATTTGCGTCTATATGAAACTAGCTTTAAGAATTGCGTGCGTTTGAAGAAATTTTTAAATTTACTTTTTGGCCTATTAGACAAGGGGTGCGACAAGGCTACCTTGAAAACTTTCAAAAGTATATAAATGCCTACACCAACAGATATTTTGTTTTTCATTTTTTGAAGCCTTGCGTTTCTAAAAGCATATTTTGCTTCAGGCTCGCATATGTAGTTTCCCAGGTTGTTTGAAAACCGGGTGTGCTAATTTAACACTCGATCGAAGACGTAAGCAATATAATGAATATCACAAGCTACGTTAAGATCTCCAATTTTATCTTTTAAAATATTTGACGATAAAAGACCCTATATGAAAAAGAAGTTGCAAAGATGATGCTAATTCTAAAAATCTTCTTTCACCTATAAAATAGATGACAAGGATGTATATAGGAAAACCTTACTAGACACATTGTCCATCACATTCCGCCAAATGCAAACACTCCAATCAAAACTAAAAATAGTGCCACAATTCCCCAAGACCAACGAGAGAAACATAATAATAGACCTCATGCTCTTACGAACTCTAACCGGGATTTAATAAGACAACATATAAACTTGTTTCCAAAGGAACTTAGCCGCTACTCAAGAACCAAAACTAAAAAAGAATGCCTCAACCCAGATTTCAATTGATGCAAGATGGAACTCGCCGATCTGACACATGCAAATATTGTGACCTGACATGCATGAAACAGTTCACTGTACAGAAGCAGAATATCGATTTTTAAAGGTCAAAACATTGCTACTAACAATGATGGTGTAGTTGCTTTATGTGCTGATCTTTAGCAAGCGTTGCTTTGTCCAACACTTACTTATTCCTCAATGTACTGCCAACGTCAACTTTCTTGTTATAATTTCAACATTCACAATCTTGGCACTCATAGTTCCACTATGCACTTGTTGAATGAAACGATTGGAAAGATGGTCTCGGCGGAAATAGCTTCCTGCATTTTGAAGTACATTGTTAAAGTTAGTTACACAAAACCACAGACAGAACTCAAATCTGGAGAAAAATTAACACTTATCATTTGGTCACATAGATGTGTCGGTCAAAATAATAACCGGAAAATAATAGATACCTTTGCTTTTTTATATAATACAGCTTCATTATTTCACAGAAGCTCATCAGAAATTTCTTTGCTCCGGCCATAGTTTCCTCCCGTGCGACAACTAAAAGGGTTAAAAAACTGCAAATGTAATGATACCCTTAGAATGGAAGAATGTAATAGCTACAGCATTTATTAATAAACACTTCACAATAGTGCTTATGAACCAAGATCACTGACGCCATGTAGATTAAGCTTTCTTCTCACGTCCCACTGATGGGGAGCTTCCGAATATCGCATAACATAATGCTACCATGGAAGCAATAAAAGATTTTCATAAGAAGCGTGGTAATCAGTCAAACAGGATTAATATTCCTTGCGTGCGAACACTATCACTTTTGTTCACAGAACCGCTGAAAATCAGTAAAGAGAAGCAAAAAAAACTTCTAGGCATGACTCAATATTTGGATGATATGAAATATAAACCTTTTTATAATACCTAACACTTATATCACAGAAATTATAAACTATTTACAATTTTGTGCTTATATTGAGGATCATTACTAAATATTGTCCTTCTTCGTATCAATAAATTGTTTTCGTTAATTATTATTATGCATTTGCCAGGTTTTCATGAAACAACGCTTTATGAGTAATAACATAAATCATTGTTCCATTGTAAAGACACTGTTTTGAGTGTTTTTGGCAAATTACAATGATCATTATATTGAATTTCAACATCACACGCTATAATTGTATGTATTAACGCATATTATTTTAACACAAAAAATTCCAAATAGTAAAATATACTTGACCAGGCCCCTTTTTTATAGTTTTTAGAAAACGGCTTAAATGTAACATAAATCATTGTTCAGTGCACGCTTCAGTGCAAGACATGCGTAAATTAATTCCACGGCATACTTTAAGGCCTTTTTAAATCTTGCGCTATCGTAGATTTAGTATAATCGGAGACCCTGGAAACAACACTGCATGCCATTTACAAATTTTTAATAAGTACCTAAAAATGCAATCGGTGGTAAGCAGCATCCACCAATGTTCTTATTGCGCCATCAAACAGGTAAATGATTTAAGCCAATGTATACAAGAAAATACT
Source organism: Polydrusus tereticollis (assembly GCA_963920685.1). Taxonomy (NCBI): domain Eukaryota; kingdom Metazoa; phylum Arthropoda; class Insecta; order Coleoptera; family Curculionidae; genus Polydrusus; species Polydrusus tereticollis. The sequence goes on along the minus strand of OY987333.1, from coordinate 72,762,935 downwards.
CTTCTAGTAAAAATGTAAAAATTTCTTGAATTACCAAATGCTGGCGTATTCATTCAGAAGAACATTCGCTACATTTCTAGCCAATAATGAATCGAACGTATTAGCCCTGAAACGACATGGGGCTGGAAGTTTACCTTTTAATCTTCTTGGTATTGAAATTTACACTTGTCAGCGGTACTCGTCATAGCACCGGTGACAATTTTAGAAGCAAAGATTAAAAAAGGACTTTGAAACGCCAAAGTGCGTCGTAAATTATTGTTGATGATATACAAAAATTAAAAACAATGTATTATTGCGATGGACATTAATGCAATAATCGATAAACAACTAATTTATGATTATGTTTTAAACATTGGCATAAAGTTAATTACATGCATTTTTTTTCTCTAATTGAAAAACATCATTTATTTATCTTAAACAAAAGCAAAAAATAAGTAATGAAAGCATGTACTTAATAGTCTTAATACATTTATTTTTTTTACCCATAAATCCAATAATTATTATGTACCCATTATTTTAATTAATTTCGTTTTCTAATTTCATCGTTTACCAGAAAACAAAGAAATTAAACTTATTTTTAGTAAAAGCCTGTCAACAATAAAAATGTTATATAATTAAGGAGAAAACTTTGTAAGCGTCAATGTTTAATTAATTATTAGATTAGGTGAACAGAATGTTATGATCATGAAGTGACAAAAATGTTTTTTTTCACGATGAGCTACTTTATAATATTTTCTAAGTTATGTGAATTATTATTACAGATTATACACTACTAAGCACGGGATGCGCACTCAAGTTAATTTTAGAAATTCCTTGACTTGACCAGGTTTTCCCTGATAATATGTGATATTTTCTTTGACTATTAAATCAAATTTTAATAAAACACCCAGGAAAAAATCCAAACCTGGTTAATGTCAAATAATGTAAATTCAAATATTTTATCCTTCGGAGAAAAGAATAGTGTACACAAAAATATGTAATTCACAAGAGGAGTATGTTCATGAAAAATTTTGTTTTTATTTAATGAAATATTTCCTTGAATTAGCCCATTTAAAATATCTTTACTAGATTTTATTTATATCTACATACAGTGAGTGAATAAAGTAATGAACAAATTCATTATTTAACAATATAAAATATTCAATAATATTAATAATAAATGACTTTTATTACCAGACTAAATAGTAAAATAACAGAGTAATTAAATATAAATTATTTAAAAACAAACGAAATAGGCAAAACCTACTTTGTTCGGCGAAGTCGAGCCTTCTGGCTACTCTCTCTTACTTAACCAAAGGTTTTTTTTTTTATGATAAGGCACAGCACTGCAGGATAAATCCTTTATGGCGCTCTGCGAGCGGTGCATGTGCGCAGGAAACGACTCACCTTGATCTTTGGAGATTATACTCGTTGGAGAATACGACCTCAGGGAGGTCGTTCCAGAGTGATGACGTTCTCCAGATAAAATAATTTTTAAACAGTGTGTGTTAAAAAGTTGTCGGGGTGTATTGAGGTTCTTAGTTCGGAAAAGTATTCCAAGCTTCTGAGAGGCTGCCTTAGCAATGGCCGCAACGTGACTATGCCAAGACATATGACTATCCAAATTGACGCCCAATAAGTGAATTGATGAAGCCAATGGAATCGAGTGTCCCGCCATGACTATATCCGGGTTTTCAACATTAACCTTTTTAGAAAAAAATGCCACCTGGGTTTTTTAGCGTTAAATTCTACTTGGTTACTGTCACCCCAAGACAGCATTTCTTCCAGGTCATTGTTGAGATTTTTTACTCATCGAAAAGTACCTAATTTTTCCTATACTATGATATGAAACACTAATACAAAATAAAAATTTATAACCTCAAAATAACAAAAACATCATATTTACGAACATATTTGGCAACATCGACGTATCGGAAAGTTCTTTTGCTTAAGAATTAAGGTTAATTAAGTAAAATATACTAAGGTTCAAAATGTCGACCATTTTTGTCAACGCATCGCTGACAGTTTTTTTTTAGAGATCTAGTTACACGATTAATGGTATTACGGTTAATATGACTAAAAATATTCCTAGTTCGCTGCTCAAGAACTTGTCGAGTTTCAGGGGAATTAAATTCGTATACCTCATTTCTGATAAATCCCCATAAATAAAAGTCCAATGGGGTAAGGTCCGGAGACCTAGCAGGCCAGCGCACAGGACCACTGGTAGATATTACCTTTTCACCAAAAGTCCCTGATAAAAATGTTTGTACTTGTCTGGAATTATGCGACAATTATGGGACAACCATCTTGCTGCAGCCACACGTTATTAAATTGATCATTGGGAACAACTTTTTGAAGTGCAGGAATAATTTGATTTTGCAACAAGGTATCTTGGACCGGTCAATGTTTGGTCATAAATATACTTGAATTTACGGCTCGTCTCGTCGTTCGACATTTGACAATAGACAAATGACAGTAACTAGCTGGACCAGTAACTTTGAAATATCCCCAACCCATCATAGATCCGTAATTAGCCCAAAGCCCACTGACACTGACATCAGTGACATCGCCACGTGCTTTTTTTCTCGTTAGGTGTTTTGCTGTGTTTTTAATTGTTCTCGTGTGTTTTGTATTTAAATAAGTTTATTAAAGACTTCTATTTTGGACGTACCTACCACCTACGTGTTTTGGTGTTTATTTACTACGGAACGGTAAGTTAAATACATTAACCGCAAACTACTTTTATACGGTATTTATCTTTTTTAGGCGTAAAATGATAATGGATCATAATTATTGTCTTCCAAGTACCTCAATGGATAATATTCCTAAAGAAAACAGGGTAAAAAACAGTGTTACTACTGAAAATAAAGGTAATATAATATGTATCGCTGTAAGGAAAAGCGGTAGCAGATTGATGTAGCAAATGTTTTATTAAATAAGTATTACAGGAAATATTTTCTTAAACAAAAATTAAATATTTTGTATGCAGTGCTGGATCCAGAGCTCGAGTCTGGGTGGGAGTAATGATCAAAATATTTAGAACCTACGCTATTGCAGTGAAAAGTATTGTCACAAAATATAACTTGGACTACTTAGAGTGTTCAATTTTTCTTTGTACATCTTATACGTATCTTAGGGGGGAGAACCCCATTACCTCGCCTTTCTATAAAAAAAGCCCCTGTTTTTATTCTGAAGGATATTCGCTTGGTGTATTGGGCGATAAGTTAAGCATAAATTGGTGTATCTATTTCTACCAGTGTGTCATGCGTCTGGATGAAACAAGTGTATTTTTCTGTAATTTTAATATTTAATATAACGCTAATTGTTCGTAGGAAAACCAGTTACAATAAAGAAACTGCAAGACCAACTCCATCGCAAGGAAATGTATCTTGGAAGCATAAGCAGTCTCCTAAGGTTGGTAAAAAGCTTAGGCTTTTTCTATAAGAAGGAAGACAATCGCCGTGCGCTTATGGAAAAGCCATGTATTGCGGATAAACGGCGAAGATTTCTGTCTACGTACATGGAAAACGCTGAGCTTGGTCCCGATAGAAAACCATGTGTTTTTCTGGACGAGACTTGGATTTTTTCTAATGGAACATTTAGAAAATCTTGGCAGGATGATAACATTAAATCTGTCAGAAAATAATCTGGAGAAGGGTACAGGTCAATATATGAATTAATAAATATAAGTTAACCTAAGTAAAGGTACAAAAAACCATAGTCTTTACTCTACAAGACCAAAATGAAGGTCCCCCTTCTGGAAATAAATTCTCTTAGTGAACACTAATCGTCATTTAATTTATATTTTTAGATACATTGTTTTGCATGCAGGGGGCGAATGTGGATTTATCGAAAATGCCAGGCTTATTTTTAAATCCAAATGCAAAACTGGTGCCTACCATGGAGAGATGAACTCTGACAATTTTGAAAAATGGCTGTGCGAAACCCTGCCAAACTTAGAAGAGCCCTCCATGATAATTTTAGATAATGCTAGTTTTCATAGCAGGCAAACGGCGAAGTGGCCCACAAAAAAATTGTTATCAAAATATCACTATTTTCTATGACATTGCAACTAATCTTTTGTTTGATTTGTAAAATATTTATTTTTGTAATAAGCATACTAAAACCAACTGAAATTCTTGCCTTTTTCAAAAAATGGCGACTCAATCAGAAATTCAAACAGAAGACAGATAGTAACCCTACTGGAGGAGTTCTCATTTATATAAAAGAGGAATACCACTTCAAAGAAATGTGTAACACCAATGAAGGCCTGAATTATTGGCTTGTAGGGATCGAAATATTACTACAAGTTGCCAAATACACTGTTTATAGTTTATATCATTCACCTTTTTCAAGCGATGTTTACTTGCAGTGAATACATATTATTCTAAGAAACTCTTGTATCTATATATACAGCAAAAAAACAACAAAAAATAACTATGTATTATAGCTTATTGGTTGTCCAAAAAATTGCTTAATGAATACAATTGCTTTCCATTTTGAATAACAAAAAACGGTGGTATAGTAACATTGCAAAACATTTTTGCATTGGGCTTAAACTCACTGAAGTTCTTTTCTCGCCTTTTTCAAAAAATGCCGACAAAAAGTATAAATCGATTTTATGTTCCAAGAAAAACAATATAGAATGAACTAATATTATTTCCTTATATAAATGAATAGTAATATACTGCACTAAAAATATATATCAGCTCTTAAAATATAACAATTTCTATGCCATTGCAGCCTATATTTATACTACATACACCTTTTTTCTTTCCCTCCTACGCTGATTTCACCAAACTATATATTCCAATCCTCCAAAAAAAATTGCACATTTAATGTGGTTTACGTGCTTAACAAATTTAGCTTAGTCCAATCCTGATAAATCTGAAATTTAGTACAAGCAACCTACCAACCTACAAAAACAAAATAGACTAGAAGTCGACAGGGTGCCATTAGTGACACGTGACTCGTCCACCATCTTGCGAGACGGTTCAAGAATCCGACTATAAAAGGAACAATTAAACAATAAAAAGTATGCAAAAGATCCATCGTAATCATTATAATTTTGCTAAATAAATTGTAAGATAAATAATTCAAGCATTTTTTGCAGTTAATTTAAACCAAAATAAAATATTTCTTACTAATTATTTCACGCCACACATTAAATCCAAATTGTACTTGCAATCTGCGTGGTTTTCAAAAGCCTGCAGTGATGGTGATTCTTTTTATTAAAGATTACAGAGTTGGTGAAATGTGTTTCATCTGTCCATAAAACATTATCCGAAAATGTGAGATTTTCTCGACATTTACCAAGATACCAATTACAAAAAACTCTCCTATCAAAATCACCTTCTTGAAGTCCTTGTATAATTATTGTTGGCTTGTAAGGATGGTATTTAGCAACTTTTAATACATCGTGAACGGTGGATTTTGGAATTACAAGCTGTGTGTTAGCGATTCTTGTAGATGAAGTCGGATATTCATTAAAATGTTCTAAAATTATTCTATTACGATTTTCGTTATCTATTCCATATTCTTTGGGACGAGGCTTTTCAAAACTGCCAAATTCTAGTGAGTTTCTAGTCAGTTTAGAAAAATACGCTCTGCTGGGCTGTCGTCCTTCGGGGTACATTCCAAAATAATTATCCATAATTATATTCACATTTCTGTAATTTTTTATATAACACGATAACATAACATCAAACTTCTCTTCGTTAATAGTATATTAAAGTACACGTTTTATAAAGCATTATATTATAGCACGGGTCCATGTTAAAAAACGAGCCGCTTGCGGCGAGTTTTTTAAGGGGACAAGTGCTATAATGGCTTTATAAAACATGTGCTTTATACTAGTTTTTCTATTTTGTCGTTTTTTTTTAATAAATAAACACATATTTAAAAAGAAAACAAACCCTTCAAAATTTATAAATTATTATGTCCAAAATTTATGTTGGTAACACTATTACAATTTTTTTATCAAGCTTGCCATGAAAATAAATAAATTTTAAATTGTGTCAGCCATTTTGCCACAAAATTTGTGTTTTAAAGCTTTATTTATATTAACAAAATATTATGGAGCAAGATAATTTAAGTTTAACTCCCCCTGAGTTAAGGGATATTGCACATAAATGTATAAATCAACTTTTGCCAGAAAAATCCCGAAAATTATATGAAAAGGACTATGAGACCTTCACAAGTTGGTGCAATACAAAGGGCGTGTGTAAGATTTCAGAAAATGTTTTACTAGCCTATTTTGAGGAAGAAAGTAAAACCAAAATGTCATCCACCCTGTGGTCCTTATACTCAAAATTAAGAGCTTGCATTAATATTGACAAGAACATAGATATAAAGGATTATGCTAGACTGCAAGCATTGTTAAAAAGAAAATCTGTGGGCTACAAACCCAAAAAGTCTCTTGTTTTAGACTTAGACGATATTAATAAGTTTATAAATGGGGCTGATAATAGCAGTTATTTAGGATTAAAAGTAAGTAGTATTTACATATCTATATGCATTTTGTTTTGTACAATTTCACAGGTTTTATAAAAAATTTTTTTTTACAATAAAGTTGGAGAACGAACATTTTTAAATTACACCAATTTCTATTCTATCGTATGAACAGTAGGTAGACAGCGAGATACAATAGTAGTAACTATGTAAATTCTAGGTTGCTTTAATTATGGGGTACAATGGAGCATGCCGGAGAGAAGAACTGACCAATATGGATGTAAAAGACATTCACTTTAAGGTTGCTTCCATTACAGTACACATTCCCAAAACTAAAACACATGTAACAAGAACGTTTCTTATAATTGATCAATCATGGATTAATTTGATTAGACAATATTTTGATTTACGTCCTAAGAATGTTACAACATCAAGATTTTTTCTTACGTATAGGAATGGGCATTGCATAAACTCACCTGTAGGTCTAAATACAATGGGAAAAGCTCCTAGCCTTATTGCAAAATACCTGTGCAAACCAAATCCAGAATGTTTTACTGGCCACTGCTTTAGACGGTCTAGTGTCACCGAGCTGGCCAACAAGGGAAGCGATTTGGTTACCATTAAAAGGCACGGGGGATGGAAGTCTTCAGCCGTGGCTGAAGGCTATATTGAAGATTCTCTAAAAGCGAAAATGGATGTAGCGCAGAGCCTCTCTTCTAGTTTAACACCTTCATTAATAGATAATATTGATAATACTGCTACACCCTTACCTGGATCATCAAGATCGACAATAATTGAAGGAGTAGAAACTGCTTTTCAACCAAGTCTAATTAAAAATGGATTGGATTCTGGGGTCAGTTATCACAAAGTTTCGCATACTATGAATACTCAAACTATGCCTGAATTTAAGGTTAACGCGTCCGACACGAGTACAGTGACATTAAATGTTTATAATAACTGCACTATAAACAATGCCTAATTAGCATTATAATATAGTTGGAATTTGTATTTTTAAGATTTAATTGATATTTTTTGCAAAATAGTTCTCCTGTTAATAAAGTTAATATTTAATATGTTTTTTAATATTTTATGAACCAAAACAACACGTCAATCACGTCATACAGATTTGTAGATCTAGGCAACCAAACATACATACGTGGTTTTGTGTAGTATTTCGCACATTTGGACTAAAAAATATTAGTTATCTAGAATGCTATGCCGAACGGTGAAAAAAAAAACATGTCAGTAGGGCCAACCTTTAAATAATAAAATGCGGAGTTCGAAATGGATATATTTCGAACTCGCTAGCGCGTTCGAAATATCTATTTTTCGAGACAAAATTAGAAAAAATAATTTAACGCCATTGTTAATAATGTTTATTACAACGTAGAAAAATTATTTGACAGATTAAAAAATTTCATTTGTTTAAAGTTCAAAGCCTTCTAAACAAAAATGTTACAATAAAATACTTATCGAAATAGGTATCTATTAGATAGGTACCTACTAGATTTTTATGATTTTCAAAAAAGTTATTACATTTTAACTTTAATTTAAGAAAGCTTGACAGCCATGAACAAAATTGAACCGGCATTCCATATGCTCTCAATTTAGTTAGGATACCCACATGCCATACTCGGTCAAAGGCCTTGGAAATGTCCAGTGCTACCGCCCGGGACTCCCCATGATGTTCTATTGCGTTGTTCCAAACGTGAGTAACATAAGCGAGAACGTCTCCCATTGATCTAGACTTAGGCTCATATAAGTGATATACATACATACAACACAATACACAACTCGAAAGCAGAAGCAAGACACTATGCGTATTGAAATTCGTTCAAAGCAAGGAAAAAATCTAGATTTTCAACAACATGTTACTGTCCACTTAGCAGATAATTACGGAGTTTAAATTTAAATTTATTAATATTGTATAACCTGAATTCCTCAGGTTAGTTGTAAAGTAGTAAATGAAAAACTTATTCTCATAAACATTGCTGTTCTATATTGGGGTATTGTGTACTTATTCCTAAATCTTATGTTCCTATTATGAACATTTGTTCTAGGAATAAATTTACTCGTTACCAGGTTGGAACAATTCTGTGAGGTAACCAATCTGTGGACGAAATTACCAAGGTGGTGGAGTCGGCGATTGTTCATATTAAGCCAATTGCATTCAATTATCTTATGCGAAATGTGGTCATATTTGCGAAGATCATAAATTAGTCTACAACACATATTTTGCACCTTCTGCCCGAGGCTCTAGCAAAATTGACAAAGTTTAAAGGAGTATCTGAAACTTGAAATTTTAAGCTGTTTTTCACATAGTTTATGTTAGCCTTGGTACCTATACATATTAACTGAGATTTTTTAGAGTTTAAAATTAAATTCATCTTCTCGAGATCATAATTAATATTGTGAGTCGTTTGAACTGTGTCTGAGTAATGAAAAGAATAACAAGGCTGTGTGTTATTAGCATAAGCCTGTGTTTTAAAATAAGATGCTGAGGATATAATGTCAATAGTATAAATTATAAAAAGTAGAGGAGACAAGCCAGGGCCTTGAGGCACTCCAGAATGGATGCTGAGTTTACTAGTTTTAGAGCATTTGGATTAAATCCATAATATTTCAACTTTGCATATAAAAGCGTAAGATCCAGAGTGTCAAATGCCTTGGAATAATCCAGCAGTACAAGCACACTCACCATTCCCACGTCGACCGCTTTTATTGCATCGGTAATAACCAAAGTTAGTGCAGTAGCTGTACTAAAACCTTTTCTAAAGCCACATTGATTGAATTGGATTGGATGAAAGGTGGGAGCAAATACAAACACGATTAGAAACAATAGCCAAAGAATACTTAATAAGCAAAAGAACTAAGAAAAAACCCTGGATAACATCAGAAATCCTGGTTCTTATGGAAGAGAGAAGAAAGAGCAAGGGCAAAATAGATTAATATAAGGCACTACATAAAGCAGTGCAAAAAAGAATAAAAGAAGCCAAAGAAGAATATCTACTCACACAATGCGAGGAAATAGATTTACTAGATAGGAAATATGATGGCTTCCACATGCACAAAAAGATAAAGGAAATGGCTGGTTGCAATAAAAGTAAAACTGCTGGTAGCGTAATTAAGGATCCAGATGGGCGCATAATAACTGACGTGGGAGACAAGTTAAAGAGATGGAAAATATACCTCTCGGAACTCTTTGACGACGAAAGACATCAAAGGCCGGTCTTAGAATCAAGCAACATAGACTATACAGGGTGTTATGGAAATGACTTATTATATTTTAAGGGGCCACTCCTGAGGTGGTCTAGAGTTACACTTGATAGTTTTTTTTTCTAAAATCGGAAGTATTTTGAATTTTGTAAAATACCTTAAAACCGGACTATGTGCGCCTTCCATGATAGTTCAATGCCCCTGAACACATGTGTTTTTGACAAGACAAACTGCTGGAATGGTAATTGTTTAGTTTAGTGCAATTAATGTTGAATTTTGTGCTAAAATTTCGTATATAGACTAATTGAGGGTAGCTGATCACAATTTTCCTTTTGCGTTTTTACGGCAAATGCACTGGTTTTGAGAAAAAAAAATGTTAAAGTTTTTCACTTACAGGTTAGGGTATTCTTTTGTAAGGATGTCTTCAATTTCCTAGATTTTATGGTTTTCCCTTCAAAATATGTGATAAAACTTTCACCAAACTATCTGTTCATAAAATAAGAACAACATTTTAGCAAAAAAACAATGGAAAAGGCACAACTTTAATTAAATTCGTTGTTAATACGCCGACAAAGTAAAAGCGTCTGTTTTCAGATTCATTGCACTCACGTTGCCAGATTGTTCTTCTTTTTCTTGTAATTATTAATGGCTTCCATCCAGGAGAATGATATGCTAGCTCGAGCCAATAGGATTCATTCAATTAATAAAAATGTATTGAAAGTATAGGCAATTTATAATACACTAACAATCTGACAACATGGGTGCAGTTTGCTTCTGCTTTTTTGGCCAGCTGTCAGTGAGCTGTCTCCCTTCTTTTTCCAGATAACGTAGAGTTTTCTGTTCGCTTACAAGTTATCCCGTTTTTCAGAGTTTCCTTGTGGCATATTTCGTTTATTTCAACTCAGAAGGGTATACTATGACTCCGACAAGTAATATTTTATTGGAAATATCAACATTTTAGGATTACATGCAAAATAACATACCGGTGAGTTAGAAAAACTTTAACATTTTTTTTCTCAAAACCAGTGCATTTGCCGCCTAAACGCAAAAGGAAAATTGTGATCAGCTACCCTTAATTAGCCTATATACGAAATTTTAGCGAAAAATTCAACATTTCCACTAAAGTAAACAATTACCCAAATCAGCTGTTTGGGTCATTGGCGCGTAGGTGTTTTGGACCTAAATTTTTGAAGGCATTTTTCTCGAATTTCTAGCTTCGAGCGCCATTTATAGCAATTTTTCCCCAATTCGTCTCGACCTATATATTTACGGGTTAAAAAATAATAAGTCATTTCCATAACACCCTGTATATAAATATTAAGATCAGAAATAGGATATGCCTTGGAAACTATGAAACCCGGTAAAGCTGCTGGTCCTGATCAAATACCCATAGAGCTTGTCAAACTCTTTGATGACGATGTGATCGATATTCTTCTGGACCTTTTTAACAACATTTATGATGGGGGAGAAATCCCTAAGCAATGGCTGACATCTACTTTTGTGCTTATACCTAATAAACCAAACCCAAGAGAATGCTCAGACTACCGGACCATTGCACTCATGAGTCACACCTTAAAGCTGTTTTTAAAGATCATCCATAAAAGAATATACAGAAAACTTGAGGAGGACATGAGCAACACGCAGTTTTGATTCCGCGAAGGACTTGGAACAAGAGAGGCGCTCTTTGGGATAAACGTTCTTTTCCAGCGCTGTCTTGATATGAACCAAGATGTGTTTGCATGTTACATTGACTTTGAGAAAGCTTTTGACAAAGTGAAACATGACAAGTTACATCAGCTACTCGTCAGTAAAAAAATTGTGTGAATAATTACCAATCTATACTGGGGCCAAAGAGCAAATACAAAGGTAGAAAACCAGCCGACAGAGGAAATGGAAATCCGTCGTGGTGTAAGACAAGGATGCATCCTATCGCCACTACTATTCAACCTGTATAGCGAAGCCATTTTTAAAGAAACCTTGGAAGAAGAATCGGTAGGGATAGTTATTAATGGAGAAGTGATAAATAATATGAGATATGCTGATGACACCGTCTTGTTAACGAGCAATCAAAGGGACACACAACATCTTCTAGATAAATTAAATGATCGATGTAACGAATACGGTCTAAAGATAAATTTTAAGAAAACCAAGTTAATGGTAGTTACAAAGTTCCCCCAAAATCACAACCATATAAACTTGTCAGTAGCAAACACCTCAATAGAGAATGTGCAGTCATATAAATATCTGGGAGCCTGGATAGAACAATCGGGTGACCAAACAAGAGAGATAAGAGCGAGAATAGAGACAGCCAGATCAACATTTACGAAAATGAAAAAGTTGTTCACCAGTCGAGATATCAAGATTGGACTTAGGGTAAGAATGCTGCGATGTTACGTGTTTTCTGTGCTTTTGTATGGAGCGGAGGCATGGACTCTTAAGAAGAATCACATGGACAAACTACAAGCCTTCGAAACGTGGTGCTACCGTAGAATGTGGCGTATCCCCTGAACAGATAAGATCTCTAATGTGGAAGTTCTAAATCGGATAAATAAAGAATGTGAGGTCATTAACACCATAAAAGAGAGAAAGCTTCAATATCTAGGTCATATACTGAGAGGACCCAAATACACACTTCTCCAGCTGATAGTTCAGGGGAAGATTGGCGGAAGGAGGAATATTGGAAGACGCCGTGTGTCTTGGCTTAAAAACCTAAGTGACTGGTTTAACTGTAGCAATGTTGAGCTCTTCCGAGCTGCAGTCAATAAGGTCCGGATAGCTGTGATGATAGCAAACCTCCGATAGGAGATGCACTATAAGAAGAAGAAAGCCACATTGGAACACGGGAATTATTTTATTTTCTATAAAGAAGGCTAAAATCTGATTGTACAGAACTTTTCCAGAATTTTTGAAATTGTAGGCAAAATACTAATTATTATTAAATCTGAAAAGTTATTTTGGGTTATTTAATTTCGGAAAAATCCTCGGACACGTATATAATAAGGTACAGCTTTTTTAAAGGTAGGCTTATATGCTATTATGTAACTTTTGTAATTAAATAATTACATTAGGTTGTGATTACATTGAAATTTTTCTAAGTAATAAAGTTTATTATAATATTTAGTTACAATATGTTTATCGTCCACTAAGAGAATAGAAATCCTTATAATGATTGGTTGTAGTAATAGGATTCGTACTGTAGAAGATATTTTCAGAAAAGGCCATCCAGCTAGTTCGGAGCATAAGAAACTAAATATTTTATTAGCTATAGTGGAAAGGTCAGATTGGCATAGATCATGGGGCTGCTGCCATAAAGAAATGGCACCCTTTTAAAATCCGACTGGTTCACGAGTTGAATGAAGATGATCCAGAGCGTAGGATGAAGTTCAGTCAAATTTGAATAACTGTAGATATTGAGCAAATGAAAATCTCAGGATGAGTGAATGTGTCAAAAAATAAATGTTTGAGCGGGCATAGCTAAACACAAAATTATTGTACCATATTTTTTAACAACAATATAAACGGGCTAAACTACCGCAACTTTCTTCAAGACTTTCTTATCCGTATGCTAGCTAACTCATGTCCTAGTATAAATAATCCTGCAGTTCTAGATGAAAAATTTTGTGGTTCTAACAAGACGGCGCACCATCACATTATGTAGAGTAGTGCGCCACTATGTCAACCAAGTTTTTCCGAACAAATGAATTTCAAGATGTGAGCATATTCAATGGCCGCGTAGGTCTTCAGACCTTAAGCCATTGGACTTCTTCTTGGGGGGGTCACCTGAAAAATGTTGTTAATAAAATCATAAGAAATCATAAGAAGATTTTAACAAGAGGTCATTGATCGCTTTGGGTACTGTCAAGAACGAGGATAGTTTCAACCCGGTTTCAACACTTAATTAAATAGCTTATTTAATTTCTCTTTATCTTTTAGAGCTAATAAAAAGCTGTACCGTACATAAAATATATTTCTTACCCTTTATACCCTAAAACTGTTATGTTTCTGGAATCAGCTCTCCTTAGAGATGACAGATCTGAACTAAAATGTAGGGGTTTCCTTTTTAAAAAATCGTCGGTTATGTCATATTTATTACATGAGTTATCCTACCGCTTAATTCTCGTTCTAAAACAATGCACTTTTTGACCCATCAATGATATTATACGCAGGTGCATCGCGAACTTAATAACGTTGTTGAAAATCACGGTAAGCTTTAATTATTGAGTTAAATTAAAAAAAAAAATTCTCAACACAATAAAAGCGCGGATTTAAATCCCAACGTTTTATTTTGTTAGCTGTCAACTGTTGTCAAGATTTCTCCAAGACCTACTCCACCAAACCATTAGTAGATTAATTTAAATTTCTCGTCTATTTAATATTTATGATCTAACTAAATAATAATATAGTCCATTCATTTTGACGGTCCTTGTATATAGGAATATAATTGCACCATATATATACTAAAGAGTAACGGGTTACTGTTTACATGCACTGTGGCCATTAGAGTATTCAGCCGCTTACAATGTTCCGAAGTTGCGGCCATTGCAATCCTTTTTGTGTCTATAGCCGAGGCATCCAGGCGTAGGATCACTGATAACCATTAATTTCGAGTCAGATGAGTGAATCATCAAAGTATTTTCTAGGCAAAGATTGAAAATTGAAAACAGATTGGATGGATATTGGAATTCTTATATTCTTCTGATTGCCACAAAAAATATAAATACGAGAGATAAAAAGAAGTTATATTCCATTCATAAAAAGAAAGGCACTTGGTAGGTACTCCAGTCTCTCAACGAAATTATAACTGTAATATAATACAAGGTGATATAATTATTATTGATGGAGACTTTAATATAGATTTTTTAACAAACACCAAAAATTAATAATTAATCTCTATTATTGATTCCTTTAATGTATTTCATACGATAATGGAAAATACTAGAATCACTAGCACAACTGCACCATAAATAGACATTATTATAGTTACAAATTTTGATAAAAACATGAATTCCCAGGTACTACATTAATTAATTTAGATAGTACTGCATAAAAACTAACAGCATGTATTGAAAACGCAATTGAATCATTTATTCACAAAAGAATATTTAACATAAAAAAAAATATTTTTAAGAATGCTCTTGAAACAGTAAATTGGCAGACAAATTATGTGATGGACAAATGAGAAACTGAGAATTATTTAATAAAAGATTCATACATTATATTTAGCCAATTAGAAGTCTCCTTTTTGTTTACGTAACCTATAGCAACGGGACAATTATCGAAACTTTTTCATATTCCTATCAACTTACATGGAATTAATAAATTGAAATTTTTTGACATCGAAAACTTTTGATAACAATATAATATTAAGTTGCACTAGGGATAATATAAGTGAAAATTTTTGACGTACCAATACTCGATAATTCGTCTATTTGTAATCACGTGTGCAAAAGCAAGCAATGACAATAACCTTACCCTAATAACAGCCCAAGGACAGTTTTTTCTCACGTGCAATAACGTGCATGTGCCATCGTAAATGAAATAAGAGCAATATCGTGGCATGGATGCGGAAAGTTAACATTAACACGTTGACTGCCGTAATGTAAAAAAAAATGCAGTCATTCCAGCCGCAATTTTTTTTTTTAAGATAATGGTTTTAAAGATGTACCTTTTTACTTTTTTGTTAATGACTAACCTAATTTTCGCCTGGAATATATAATATATATTGATGAGACCTAGTACTGGGTACATGAGGCTCCAAGTCACACTTCTCGCGATTAATGACCACGTGAGACCCATCTGGAGTCACAGAACATGCGATGAACGGTTATTATCTAAAATAGTTATTGGGGATAACCCCATGCCGACGTGGCCATGCGGGAAGGGCCAAGCAGGCGTGCACTTGTTGGCAGGTGAGTTATTCAATAAAATATTGATAAACTATGTCAGTGCGGGTCTTATTACCTGCCTACTTTAGGAACTAATAATAATAATAATAATAATATTAATAATAATACTTACTGTTATTTTTTTGTATGATATTTTATCTGACGAAGAGGACGAACCTTTTGAATAAGTTATCTGATGAATATCTTTCTAGTCACGATGAAAGTTCAAGTGATGATTCAGACACATACAGCCTAAAACGACGCCAAAGATTCGACAGTACATTCCAGGCCCAAAAACTTATGAAAAGCAGCGATGATGCTGGTCTTGCTGGTGTTGCAAGTACGTCTGGTGCAGTAATGATGTAGAAACGGAAATTATACTGCTATATACCAGAACAAAATAACACAGACCTAGTGTGGCAGCAAGTAACAGGAGAAAATTTGAAACAAATTTCTTTTACGAAGCCTGACGCAGGCATTAACCCCCAATTATATGACACACATTACAATAAGTCTCCTATAGACTTCTATGAATTGTTCCTAGACGATAATATATTAAATATGACGGTTTTAGAAACTAATCGATATGCAGCTCAATATAAGTCACAAAAATCAGCTCCTAAAGCAAGAATCCACCAATGATACGATACAAATATAGAGGAGATCAAAAAATGTATCGGAATTTTATTTTGGATGGGCCTGTGTCAGTTTCCTTCTTTAGAATCATATTGGTCTAAAAATCTGTATGTACTACTGTTTGAGACCCACGTCATATTTCTGTCGTGACCCAGTACAAAGTTAAAGTAAAAGCGTGGAACTTAATTCTAGGAAATGTAATGTAGCGTAATACTAATCTAAGCGGCGACGCCGCATTTGTGCTAAATTACTATGTTTTTATGTAACTACTAAATGCTAAAAAAATTAGGAAAGTATATTATATTTACATGCAATATAATTGGCAATACCGCATATTAAAGTAATGGCAACGTTGTACAAATCCATAAAAATATAAGTTAAATCAAAACCTTATGTATAAAAAACACGGTCGGCGATTCTGTATCATTTCCTAACACGTAAATGTAAATACGATAAAGGCTGCTTGCATAGTAACAGCGGATGTCTTTCTCATTGGTTGGCAACAGTATTTTGACGTGAAATAAACCATCTTGGATTGTGACGTATTAGTACCTGATTGGTCAAGGTGTCGGTATACGGTACAAGACGGACAATGTTTTGTCAACAGACTAGTGTCACGCTGATTTCTACAGAGATAGGTTGCGCTCCGTGGAACGGCAAATCCTCTACGTAAAAATGGTTTGAAAGTATTTAAAAGTATTAAAAAGTATTTAAAAATAGTTAAGTGGTTGTTTGACGAGTCTAAGTTAGAAATGTGTTAGTATGTCATACCTATGCTAGGGTATAAAATGATAAAGTGATTGATTTGTTAATAAAAATCTGTGCAATAAAATTCAAAAGAAATTTTATTTTCCAAGTAAAGCATAGTTTTGAACCAGTCGACTTGTGTAGATACAGGTTAAAGTATTTTGTGTCGTTCATTGTTACAAACGTGTTCGCACATTATTTGGTCCTTCGAGCGCGGATGTTTTAATTGGATTTGAACATTATTTGGTCCTTCGAGTGCGGATGTTTTAATTGGATTTGGGCATTAATGGTCCTTTGAGCAGCGGATGTTTTAACTGGAGTTGAGCAGAAAAAACACAGAAGTTGAGGTGTTTAAATAAAAATAAAAAGTGAATTGTCTACAAAGTGAAATAACAGTAATAAAATTAAAGTGTTAAATGGTATAAAACCAATGCAAAAAGGGAAAGTGTTACGTCAGTGAAAAAGTAAGCAGTTGTTGCAGTAAGAGAGAGACAGGAGTGAGTTCGAGACTACCTAGTGATTACAGTGTAGTGAAACAGGTGAGCTCTCTGAATAAGGTAGTAAAGTCTGCACAAAAGCAGTAAGTGAATAAAAAGTTATTGTAGTAGAGTAGTTGAATTGTACTATTGTTGATAATATTTTGACAAAGTTGATGTTTATGATTTTACATAGGTGTAAGCATTTGTAGGTACAAAGTTTAAGGGTGTTATCTTAATAAAGAATTGAGTGAAGGTTGCTGGGTCACGTAGGGATGTCAGTTTGGGATTTGTGTTTAAAATAGAACATTGTATTGTTAAAGTTAAGTTAACTTCATATTTTTATACAGGGTTTTTGAGGGTATTGGTTTGTAATATACCTAGTGTGTATTTCTAAGTTGTTGTTGGGGAAACAATTAATTAGTTACAAAGTATTATTTTATTGGGCTGTGCCGACTGCACATCTGGGTGATTTAGCTAAAAGTTAATTTTATATATTTGTAAAAAAAAAAAATGGAAGCACCATTTGCTTTGGCTGATTTAATAAAGCAGCGTGGTAGGGTAAAAGCAGCGATTACTCGCACACAAAATTGGTTCAATGAGAACAAAAATAATGAAAAAGAAATTAAACAAATCCCACACAGGGAACTGTCTTTACGACAAACTTTTATTGCGTATTCTGATATTCAGGAAACGATAGAAGATGCCGATTCGGCTGATACAGACAGAGTAGACATAGATAATAGGTATTATGCAATGTTAGTAGATTTTAGTGAGAAAATGTCAAGAGTTGTACAAGAACCGGCAAGTGACAGTGCACAGTCACACAGTTTGGATTATAATGTAAGTGGTAATGTTCAACGTAGTCATGTAACATCAGGTGTGAAACTGCCAGACTTGAAAATTCCACCGTTTGACGGCAATATTGCAGAGTGGAGATCGTTTGCTGAAATTTTTAACGCTTTAATAGTCGATAACGGGAATTTGTCGGACGTACAACGTCTGATATATCTGAAGTCATCAATACGAGGGGAGGCTTTAAAGCTGGTAGACTCACTCGAAATTATCGGTTCTAATTTTGATATCGCGTTTAGCATTTTAAAAAAGAGATTTGAGAATGTAACTTGTGTCGTAAATAGTTATTTTAAAGGTATTCTTGATGCACAAGCGCTAACTAGATCGAACTCTGTCAGCCTGAGAGAATTTATTGCAAGTAATAAAAAAATAATCGAATCTTTAAAGAAGTTGCCGCTGACACAATCGCAAATTTACGAATATTTGTTGGTTTATATTATGGAGAATAAACTCGATTATTCTACAAAAAAGGCATTCGAAATGGAAAGAGACGTGGATGATTTGCCACTATTGGGGGATTTTTTCGAGTTTCTGGAGCAAAGATGCATAGTGTTTGAGAATTTGTCAAGTAATGGTTCTCAACCAAACACACAACCTCAGCGAGGTCACAACCGGGTTTCTTTGTTTACTAGCAGTGGTGGGCAAGATTGCGCAATTTGTGGACTGACAGATCACAGAGTACACGGATGTCAACATTTTTTACAACCTTCGGTGACAGAGAGGTACAGATTAGTACAAACTAAGCGTTTATGCTATAACTGTTTAGGGCCGCATCTGGTAGGGCTATGTCAGTCGCGTAGCAGGTGTAGAGATTGTGCTAGGTCGCATCATACATTATAGCACGGTCAATCTTTTTCGAATTCGAATGGAAGTCAACAGGGTGCTAATGCGCAGGCGTCTAATAGTTTGAATACGGCGTACAACAGGTACAGTTCACAGGGAAATTCACAACGGGTACCAGGTGTACAAAATGCAAATAGATTCAGTAACAATTCACGTCAGAGTAATACCAATAACAGGCCTCCTATGCCATCAGCGGTACGGGACACGGCCCTTGGAGATATCATCTCAAAAAAATGGGAAAGGCCGAAGACGAAAAGTGCAGATTCTGCAATGATGCAAACGAAACTGCGGAACACATATTGTGTGAATGTAAAGCACTAACCCGCCAACGGCTAACTCATCTTGAGGGAGTACTCTTAACACCTGAAGATATAAGCAAATTAGCCCCCCGAAAAATTTACAACTACGCGAAAAGTTTCAATCTTACGGGGTAAAACTGATACAGGTATCCACAAAAGATCTCTTTAGGTCGAAGTGGCGAAGGGCCAAAGGGCCGAACGACCACATTACATACAATACGATACAATGCCATCAGCGGCCGCAGTTTCGAGTAACAATGCAAATGTACAGAATTCTAATGCGCAAAGTACAGTGACAAATAACGTACACACGACAGACAGACAAGGGCAATCGAGTGAAAACACTGCAGCCGGTACAAACAGAATAATTTCTCTTTCAGCTGTCACAAAAACAATCTAATGTGTTACCAGCTACAGCACAAGTAAACTTGCAGGATAAAAGTGGTAGATGGGTTTCAGCAAAAGCAGGGCCGTAGCTAGGCGTTACCCATGGGGGGGGTTTAGGTAAGAAAACTCTGGCAATTTATTAGAATTATTATTAAAATTTACGGTGGTTAACAAGGTAGAACTGAACATTCGTTGTTATGGGGGGGGTTTGAACCCCCTAAACCCCCCCTTATCTACGGCCCTGAGCAAAAGTGTTGCTAGACAGCGGTAGTCTAAGTTCATTTATGACACAATCATTAGCGGATAAATTACAAAGTGATGTGTTTAGACATAACCTTAATGTTTCAGGTATCTTGTTACAGTTTGAAAATTGCATTTTATAAGTTTGATTATCTCGGTTAAGTTTTCGGTTTTAAATTGTTAAAATACACATGTAGACTCTCACCTTAAACATTAATTGTTAATTAAGTTACCTGTAATAGCCCAAAATTTTCATTATGTTTAGTTTCAAACCTTTGTTGTTGTTTTTATTTCAGGAATGTTTTGTATCTTGTACGACATAGCTAAATGGATTGATTTCCTCTGTTCATCGTTTAATACTACTTGCAGATAGGTTTGATTTCAAATCTTTCTTTTAGTTAATTTGGTATTTGGTAATTTATAACTTCTTTTATTTAGGATGTAGGTTAAATAAGTCAGCTGTGTTTTAAGATAATCGATAAGAGGTCAGTGTCAGACTGACAGTTTCTGTGCGTTTTCACAGCGACTTCTGGTTAATTTTTGCTTGGTCGCGTGGGTCGACTTCGGTCGCCATGAGTTTTCTGTGTTGTTGAAAGAGCTTAGTTTACATAGATAGGTTGACTAATTTTTGATTGTTTTGTTTCGGTAACAATGTACGTTGGAAAAAAATAAGAATCGTCCCTTTCGACCATGGACACTGGAAGTTAGAGCACGTTTGTGGAAGTAGCTCCCCAAGTTTAGTTTTTTTTTGGGCCATGCAGGCTAATGTAATGCCGATATAGCATTCACAAATGCATTAAAAAGGGTATGGCCTTGTAGTTGCTTATTCCTTTTGGCGGAATGCCGATTTAAAATGCTTTAATGAACTTCAACAGCGGTCATAGACGCCATCTGGTAAATTGGGAACCCTCGTTAGTTATTTGAGGTAGGTTTTAATTTTAGTATCTGAATTACCCTCGATGGGTGTTATGAAAGATTTCTCTTTCATGTTTGTATATCTAAAATTCGATTTTAGGGGTTTTTTTTGGTAGGGGCTAAAAGTCCGAGTACAAAGTGATGTACTAGTTTATTTTTTTTGGAATTGCCTGGACGCGGGACGTGCCAGTTGCCGTGTACTATGGGATTTCTTGGAGACTAGCTGTGTAGCAGTTTCCACGCTAGCTGTTTCAGAGACCATGTGTGAGTGTGTGTGAAGATTGAGTCTTCATGAACCATGGGTAGTACGTAAGGTTTTAGCTAAGTACCATTTTTCCTGAGTATGTTGTAACATAGTAACAACTTAAAATATCAATATTTTGCATTTGCGTATTATTCACCATACAGTGTTTTGGTAAAGTTTTGCACCCATGTTATGTACAGAGCTTGTGCAATGTAAACGTGTAGCGTATGTCGACATAGCGTTAAGACGTCACAAGAGTCTCCAGTATTTCAGAGCGTTAGGTCTGTTACAGCTACTTTTGTTGTAAATATAGTTACAATTTATGATTATAAAGTAAGTATTTTTGTTTCCCGGCTAAAGGCCATTTGATTCTTCTAAATTTAACGCTTGTAACTTATTTTAATTTCATTAATTAACATTTAAACTTATCTATGGCCGAGTGGCTAGTAGGTATGCTTATTGAGTAACCACAGGTACTCGTAAGATATTGTTATATACTCTAATAGAGATTTTATGGTAAATTTAGTTAGTTGTGAGAGGTTCTTGCACAGACCTTGCGGAAATTCCTTTTCTGAGGCAATGTCCTGGATGTAGGTCTATGTGGCTGCCAGATCAGACTGAACAGTCATTTTTTACAGTGTAGGTCTGACAGTTGCCGTCTTATGCAAGACTCTGTCAAACAGGGTTTAACTTTTTGCTTTCCTTTATCAATAACTTTGTAAATTTAAACCTTCAGAAATTTTATTGTCAAACCTAGTACTATCACTTTAATATTTCATTGCACTTATTTATCTTTTAACTTTAAGTATCTATTGTACACCAAAGTAAGAGGAGCTTGCATTTATAAAACTAAGTAACCAAGGGCTTAACAACACCTTAAGAATAAATATTTGTATTGGCCTCTGCGAAAATTTGACTTTTATTTTAAATAGAGTGACATTGAGGACTTGAGTGAATGAGAGCTTATAATAAGCTAGGGTATACCGATTGTGACATACGTGTTTTTTTTCCTAGTTTGTTTTTATCTGAGGCCAAACACTAGAACATTTAAAGGCTTTTAAGTAAAATAAAACTAAGGTGGCGCCTTCAGGATTTGACTATAACTTACTTATAAGAGTGCTAAACCTCTCAAACTAGAAACAAAATAGCGAACCTACCCTGAGTTGAGCTAGCTAAGGGGTGTCTGAAGAACATCCTCCAGGGCGTAATTTGGGTTTTGTATAACACACTTAAATTGTTTGTTGTGGGTTTAATTATTTAATTATTTTTTTTATAACAATCTCACAGCACAGTTTTAAATCAAATAAAATGGCAAATGTGGTAATATATTCTAAGCATCAAGATAACAAATATTTGGTGTCCTCATGCATAGTCTTGGATAGCATTACATATAAAATGCCTCAGATTCCAATCGATGTTGATGCTTTAGATATCCCAAACCATTTATTAGTATCGTTGGCGGACCCAACTTTCAATGCACCTTCGGATATAGACATGCTGCTGGGAGCAGATATTTATTACTCAATTTTAAGTGAGGGATGTTATTCTTTGGGTAAAAATAAACCTACGTTAGTATACACTACTCTAGGATGGATAATCGCAGGAACGGTACCTGCGCAATGTAATGATATATCATCGGGTTGTCAGACATCCAAGTTACAGAATAAAGTGTCGATGTTTGTACAAACGCAAGAGATAGACGGGTTAATATCAAAATTTTGGGAATTGGAAGGTGACTTCAAAGTCAGAATTATTACCTGAGGATCAGTTAACTGAACAGATTTTTACGCAAAGTACTAAAGAATTAGAGGAAGGGTGTTCCAAGTAAGCATGCCTTTTAAAAGTTAGGAAACTCTTATAATATAGCTGAAAAAAGGTTCCTGTCGTTGGAAAAGCGATTCCAGAGCGACCCGAGTTTATTTATAGAGTATAAGAAATTTATAGACGAGTATGTGGATCTTGGCGACGCCAAGCAAGTGCCTGTACGGTTAAAAAACGATAACAACAATAACAAATATTTTATATCACATTTGTGTGTAATTCGTGAAGCAAGCGCAACAACAAAATTACGAGTTGTGTTTGACGCGTCAGCGAAGTCATCTTCAGGCTATTCGTTGAACGGCGTCACGTTGAAGGGGTATCAGGTGCAGCCTGAGTTAGTTATTTGACATTTTATGCAGATTAGAATATGCACATTTTGTGTTGGTATCGGACATTCAAAAAATGTACCGACAAATTAAGATCAATCCGGATCATAATTTCTTACAGAATATTTTGTGGCGTAATGACCCACGGGATGAGTTGCAATGTCTGGAACTGCAGACGATTACATATAGTATGAATTTCGCCCCGTTCGCAGCGACGCGAACAATTCAAGAAATAGCAACCCTGGGAGTGGCGGAATTTCCAGGGGCGGCACACGCATTACGTTCACAGTGTTATGTCGACGATATATTAGCAGGATGTGACACTTTTGAGCAACTATCACAGTTGTACGCAGAGTTAAATGCGCTATTAAATAAGTACGGATTCTCATTGCATAAGTGGTGTTCAAATTCGCAAAAGTTTTTAAGTTCTATTTCTGAGAATCAAACTGTCGAGTATGATCTTAATTTTGACAGCGCGCCGAACAAAATTTTAGGATTAAAATGGCTCCCTGCGGATGACACGTTTAAGATTTCACTTCCCAGTGACACGACAGATAACAAAATAACAAAAAGATTTATTCTCTCTACTTTAGCACAATGTTTTGATCCGTTGGGGGTAGTGAACCCCGTCTTAGTAAAGGGAAAAATTCTGATGCAAAAATTATGGATACGAAAGTTAGATTGGGATGCGGAGATAAAGAATACAGATTTGTTAAACGATTGGAGCGAATTTTTAAATATGGTTTCTTTACTTAAATATTTGGAAATTCCAAGACAATTACGGGAGAATAAAGATGTTCGAAAGATAGAGTTGCACGGGTTTTCAGACGCCAGTACATTAGCCTACGGCGCTTGCGTGTATTTGAGAGTAATATATAGCGATAATTCAGTGTCGACTAACTTGATTTCTTCAAAATCAAAAGTCGCTCCCATCAAAACGATAACGGTGCCAAGACTTGAACTGTGCGCTTTGGTAATTTTATCAAAGCTAACAGAGAAAGTGGTACAGATATTTCAAGGTATGGTAGAATTTTCATCAATAAACTTATGGACAGATGCAAAAATTGTTATAGCATGGTGTAACGATCACCCAAACAGATGGTCTACATTTGTGTCACACAGGGTATCACAAATTCAACGCCTCACTGAAAAATGTAAAATACGATACGTGAAGTCATCAGACAATCCAGCGGACATTCTGTCGCGTGGACAATTTTCAAAGGAAGTAATACATTCTGGGTTTTGGTTTCATGGGCCAGAATTCTTGCGACATAATAATTTAAATTTGAGTTTGTGCAATGAGCAGATACATGTTACAAATATTCCAGAGCAGAAGAAAAGAGTGCTTGCTGCTAATGTAAGAGCAGAGCCTACAGAATTTTGGTTAAATTACTTTTTACGATTTTCTAATTTTTCACGGTTGTTGCACTCAATAGCATTTATTCTCCGATTTATAGGTAACTGTAGAAGTAAAGATAAAGTTCAAGATAAAATTATAACAGTAAACGAGATTGGTAACGCTCAACAGTTTGTGGTAAAAAAATTACAAACACAATTTTTTGCAAGGGAATTTTCGGAGTTAAAAACAAATAAATTTATTTCTAATAAACAGCTGCGACAGCTCAAACTTTTTTTGGATTCGAAAAGCTTAATTAGAGTGGGAGGAAGGCTTCAAAATGCTGATGTGTCATTCGACCAAAAGCATCCGTATTTGTTGCGTTCTCACAACAATACTGTACAATTAATGTTAAATTACGAACATTTGAGGTTAGGACATGCAGGATCTCAATCTGTACTGTCAAATATTAGATTACGATTTTGGCCTTTGAACGGTTTACGAGAGATTAAAAAAAGTGATAAGAAATTGTGTTACTTGCACACGTTTTAGAGCCCTTCCGGAGCAACAAATAATGGGGATCTCCCGACGGTGAGAGTCCAGATGGCACGGCCATTTCAAAGAGTAGGGATCGATTATGGCGGTCCATTCTTAATTAAATCATCACGTTTACGAAAAGCTCCTTTGATTAAAGCATATATCGCTATTTTTGTTTGTATGGCGACTAAGGCCATCCATATTGAGTTGGTGACAAGTTTATCAACAGAGGCTTTTATTATGACTTTAAAACGGTTTGTCTCCCGACGAGGAAATCCTACAATAATTTATAGCGATAACGCAACAAATTTTCAGGGAACGAGTATCAGTTGTATGATGTTTATCAGTTTTTTAAAAATGCAAAATATTATGAACAATTTCTGAAATATCTTTCAAAAAATGAAATACAATGGAAGTTTATACCTCCCAGGTCTCCGCACTGGGGCGGATTGTGGGAAGCTGCGGTCAAGAGTGCTAAACATCACATCAATCGACTAAGGGGAAATTCAAAATTCCCCTTCGAGGAATTTTATACAATTTTAACGCAGATAGAGGCGGTTTTAAATTCACGGCCGTTATGTCCATTAACTAATGATCCTTCAGATTTCAGTTGTTTAACACCCGGTCACTTCTTGATAGGAGAGAGTCTGACTGCGTATCCTGAAAAGGACTTGTCTGAAATACCGGACAATCGGTTAAAATTTTGGCAACATTGCATAAAAATTCAACAGATATTTTGGAAAAGGTGGTCTATTGCCTATCTTAATAGACTTCAAAACTGTCCAAAATGGCTAAAACCAACAAGGAATATTGAGTTGAACGATATAGTGTTGTTACTGGAGGATAATGTGCCTCCGTTGCAGTGGCCAATAGCGCGAATTTTGGAAGTTTATCCCGGAAAAGACGGCAAAGTTAGGGTGGTGAAATTGAAAACTGCTACAAGTGTTTTCACTCGATCCATTGCCAAAATATCTCCTTTATTGTATGATAATGTAAATATAAGTACCGAGGGTACTCAACGTGATAACTAAAAGTTTATTTTATTGGTATAACGCCTTCGGGCTAATTGAGTATGTTTGTGAGCAAACATCATTTTTTGTTGGTTTAATTTTTATTCCGGGTTTCCTGCCTGTTTCGGTTTGGTAGCTTGCCACAAAAGTTACTGGGGCTGATGACCTGAGTCCCTGAGGCAACCCTAAAAAATTAAATGATCTTCTGCAGTTTTTCGTACTTTTTGTTGGTCCTTTGCTCTAATCAAGCATCGTAACGGGAGCGCGCAAACTAACGTTTGTCAATCTCTTTCAACGGTCTATGTGGACACACCAATCGCAAACCTGGTGTATAAAAAACGGTAGCCATCTACCCGGGCAGTATCGCTCTGTCCCTTTCGCACCGGTTCCAGAATTGGGCTGGTGCAACTTTCGCCTTACGGGGTTCCTAACATCTTTTCGGTTCTTCCCTTCTTCTTTCACGCTGATTTGTTTCCGTACTACATGGGCACGTGTAGTGTTAGCCTCGTTACCAGTGTCATTCCTCTGAGTTGGGTTGGGTTCAGGGAAATGTTTGTTTCTTGCACTCAGTTCAGGGGAATTAAAGGGTCTTCTTCTAGGTTGGGAGGCGTGGTTACTTCCACAAGGGGGGCGTTCACGCGCTCGTTGGATTGGTGAGTACCAACCAACAGGTAACCCGTCGACGCGTACACTTGAGGTAGGTTTAGATTTACTAATTTAGGGGTAGCTTTGTGCCATGCATATTTACGAATTTAGGGGCAGCTTTGTGCCATGCATACTTATGAACTTAGGGGTGGTTTCTATAGCACCATGCGTATAGAGTTGGGGTGCAAATTTACGACTTGTGCCTCATATGATGATTAAGTAAGGGTTATTTCCACAAGAGGGCGTTCAAATGCGCGTTAGATTGATGGGCATCAACTAACAAGTAACTCACCGAAAGGGTCTTTGTGTTTTTTCGCGTAATGTTTTCAGTACAAGTTGGATATTAGCTTGCATGCTCACACTGAGCATATTGCAGTGGATCTTAGCAGGAGTTCTATGTAGTTTGGGTGATTCGCTTTAGTAGAGCAGGTGCAACACTTGAGATATGTTACATGTTATTTTGTTTCTTAATATTGTAAAATAGTATATTATTGACAATGTGTATTAGAAGATTGTAGTAGTATTGTGTTGTCATAATAAGTGTAAGTAGTAGTAAGTTGTTATCTATACAAACTTTTTTATGTAGGTGTAATATTGATGGTTTGAAGCCGGAGCGCTTCAACGCGGGGGAGAATGTTTGAGACACACGTCATATTTCTGTCGTGACCCAGTACAAAGTTAAAGTAAAAGCGTGGAACTTAATTCTAGGAAATGTAATGTAGCGTAATACTAATCTAAGCGGCAACGCCGCATTTGTGCTAAATTACTATGTTTTTATGTAACTACTAAATGCTATAAAAATGAGGAAAGTACATTATATTTACATGCAATATAATTGGCAATACCGCATATTAAAGTAATGGCAACGTTGTACAAATCCATAAAAATATAAGTTAAATCAAAACCTTATGTATAAAAAACACGGTCGGCGATTCTGTATCATTTCCTAACACGTAAATGTAAATACGATAAAGTCCGCTTGCATAGTAACAGCGGATGTCTTTCTCATTGGTTGGCAACAGTATTTTGACGTGAAATAAACCATCTTGGATTGTGACGTATTAGTACCTGATTGGTCAAGGTGTCGGTATACGGTACGAGACGGACAATGTTTTGTCAACAGACTAGTGTCACGCTGATTTCTACAGAGATAGGTTGCGCTCCGTGGAACGGCAAATCCTCTACGTAAAAATGGTTTGAAAGTATTTAAAATTATTAAAAAGTATTTAAAAATAGTTAAGTGGTTGTTTGACGAGTCTAAGTTAGAAATGTGTTAGTATGACATACCCATGCTAGGGTATAAAATGATAAAGTGATTGATTTGTTAATAAAAATCTGTGCAATAAAATTCAAAAGAAATTTTATTTTCCACGTAAAGCATAGTTTTGAACCAGTCGACTTGTGGAGATACAGGTTAAAGTATTTTGTGTCGTTCATTGTTACAAACGTGTTCGCACAACTACAATAAAATAAAATTCTTGGTGTCACGAAATTGATTTCAACTGGTGTTGCGAATGTGGCATTTCCATGATAATCAAAGTGGCTCCAAAAAATATTGCCACTTTTAGAAAATCTCATTTAAAATTTTCAAGTTCCCCTAATTCCAAAAGCTTATGTTTTACATCAAGAGGTAACAAACGACAAAATGACCATCACCAAATTCAAAGAGATGGTTGCAAGTAAACTTTTAAATTTACAATTAGAAAATAATATACAGGAGAATGAAACTACACAACACGTTCTCGAAGATGTAGGCAGAAAATATAGAGGAAGGTGCGCCAGAGATGTTATAAAAAACTAACAGAAAAATTCGGACGCACTCATGCACAGTCGAACTCTCAAAGGACCAAACTTGGATGTTCTCAGTGCATGAAAAATTATTGTATGACATGTTTTTTCGAGTTACACAATTGTACAAAGTAATTTTTGCATTTAAATGTTCTTTTAGATCTTAGAAGTATTTTTTTTTAAATGTTTAGTATTTTTTGAAAACAAAAATTAATACTTGTTCATTTTGCATTTTCTATTTGTTACCCCCCCAAGTTATAGACATGTGTACCCACCCACAAGTCTGAATTTTACAGGCCAAAAGTATATTTTACCTTTTCCGGCCATGCTTTTTCGCCTCCATATGAAATACATGCTGCTGCGACTTATCTGTGGGTTCACGCGGCTGAAAATCATTTGAATGCCCGAGACCACTACGTGACGTCACGCGGCCGTTATAAACGAATCTCTGAGACTCCACCTTGGGTACTCGTGGCAGTCAACGTGTTTAAGGGCTACGGTTGTGGACGGTACATAGCAGAAAATGAATTGTGAGTTTATTTATAGTCCTATGGATTTCAAATTTGGAATGGTTTACAGGTAAATATTAATAAACGCCGATGCGTTGTCACTTTTTTTTCATAAACTATTAAACAAATTTAAAAAACGTTCCGCATCGGCATGGCTATTACCATTTTCTTTACGATCAAACTAAACGAATTAAAAAAAAAAATGTAAGTGTGTCTAAATCATTTTCCCTCCGTTTTCAAAATACGGCCGTCGGCTACCGACCTCTTGCGGATTTCAAGGCGAAACTTACCGCAATCGCACGTTTTACGCTGGAAGGCGGGGTCAACTAGTGCAGACGGACTCGGGGATTTTGGAGCGTTTATTAATTATTTTATGCTGAAACCTAAATGTAATTTTCGATGGTTAGTCGCGTTTGCAGCTTAGGAACGTGTTTAATAATAAGTTTAATGATGCTTCGAAAATTAGCAGTATCATAGGGTTTGTCAATGCCTACATGTTGCAGGTTTTGTTTTAATTGTATGTATAAATAGATAAATAAATAGAAATAATTTATATTTTTATCATAATAATGTGGTATTATATTCCACTTAAATTATGCAGGTTGGTGGCCAAACTTGATCAAAGTAAGGGTAATTTTTCACGAAGAACACGATGTTCGGGGTCCCGGCTCGATTTGAGTGGGGAGTTCACCCCTTAAAAGTTATAAACACCCTTTTAAGGGGTGTTTTCGAGCAAATAATTGCCTAGAGACTCGCGGATGTTTCTGCTGATGTAAGTTTGGAATGGTGTATGGGGTGTTGCCTCAGTGGTTTGGTGGTTCTATTTAAAATGTTATTAATCTTTATATGCATTTATCTCCTATATTGTGTTACATTAAAGAAATCTTAACATCGATATTTTAGTTTCGATCTTTTTTTTTTTATATCATCGATGTTTATTTTAAACATTGATAAATCGAAATAAAGTCTCAGCTTCCGAACGGTGTAGTAGGTATCAAGTCTGAAGACAATAAAATTCTAATCGACCTCGGTAGCCGGGTGGGAACGATTTCGCCTCGCAATCGAGAGGTCCCAGGTTCGAATCCCGGCTGGACATGGGACGTTTTTAGGTGTTTGTTAAATATTTTATTGTAATTATATTATATTATATTAATGATTATATTATATGAATAAAACCGGCTGAGTGACTGAATAGCCAAAGGCAATTTTAAAAAATAAAGAAAAGGTAATTCTGGAAATGGCGCTACAAGTTCAGTCAGTATCAGTATTCTTATTCGTAATTGTACGGCGTTTCCCCTGTTCGTTATTTTTGGGGTTCGCCTGTCGGCCTGTTTTGTTTTTAAAATTGGCGACAGTGAACTGTTAAACTGTAGTTGAACGGTTAGAATGTTGTAGACGAATTACAAAAAGGAATAATACGCATTAGTATAATAAATAAATAAATTTAAGTGTGGTGGCTTGTGGTGAGTGAAGGTATTTTGGTTTGTTTTATTAATACCTTCCGTTTCTTTCAAATTGTGAAAAATTTTAAAAATGCCTTGGCATTCCCTAATAGTTTTTTTTTGCAAAAGTAAGGGAAAAAAGGTTTACAGTTTGCTTCGAAAATCTATTCAAATCGACCAAATTTACCAGCAGATTTTTTGACAGTGGTATTACATTATCGTAGTTGAGACTATATTGATTATCTAGTATAGAAACTAAAGTCCCCAGATTCACACACAGAGTCGTATTATAGCACACTCTTTACTGACTTGGCATATTCTTTCTTACGCCTAATACTTAGAAAAGAGAGCATTACATTTAATAATATTATACAACAACGTAGAGTGTGCCCCTGCATTTTATATTGTGTGACTGGCTTGTAGGTACATAAAGATAAAAATAAATGTTTTTAAATCAAATGTGACTAAAATCCTAATTAAGAAAAAAACATAGATGTTTTCGAACATCAATGCTTTAGGATCGATGTTTTTTCTACACTACGAGAACTCCAGAAATTGAAGAAGCAGTTTTAAGTTTAATTGATGAAAATTCGGAACTAGAAACATTGGAAATAACTTGCACATCTCGCACACTCTAGTCTGGAGAATTCTTTACTATTCTCTTTTATACCCGTACCACATGCAACGAGACAAAACCTAACTTCCATGAGATTTTCCCCTGCAAATTATCTTTCTCAATGGTTTTTGAAGAATATTGTGCAAACCCTGTGTTTGACTGTGAAATAATGTTCATAGGCAAAACTTCCCAAGAAATGCTATCAGAAATTTCCACAATATTCATGTTTGGACAGAAGACCCGCATGTTATTGTGGAATCTAGCCACCAAGAGCAATTTCCGTTAAATGTCTGAGTTGGAATTGTTAAAAACAACTTAATTGTTCCTTTTTTTGACCAGAAAGTCTAAATGACCATAACTATCGCCGGTTTCTAAAGGGCGATTTGCCCATATTGCTTGAAGAAGTGCCAATTATAATTATAAATAATATAGAGTGTGGTTCATGTAAGCAAGAGAATATTTAAATTGAGCATTTTATCACCACGTGTAGGTCGTGGTGGACCCCAGCATTGGCCCTTAAGGTTCCCAGTCTGTAGAACAACTGAGAAATCGCATAAGAGCTTTTTGTAATGTAATAAGGCATATTAAAAGCATTCTTTAAAGAGTGCGCACTAATATAAGAACAACAGCTAAAGCATGTGCCCATGGAGATGGAGGGCATTTTCAACAACTTATTTAATTTTTTTTTAGTTTTAGAAAAATGTTATTAGTTTGTTAACAGTCAATTAAAATCATTAACTAATTTAATCAGAAATGGGTATTAGTTATCTAGTAGTTAAAAAGTTATATCAAGAAAAACAATTTTTCAAAATAATACTTTCATCACCGTGTATTATGGTAACAAAGCAAAACGGATAAATTAAGTTTATATAAACTTTTTGTCTTAAAATCATACACAGATTAACCACCTTCAACATTGACATACATACTTTCATAGTTTTTTGTCAGACTAAAATCAAAACAAATTGAACAATGCCACATATTATTGTATATTTAAATTAAATTGGCATTAATTTGTTTAGTCATAAATATGTAACTATACTAACTCACTAAGAATAATTGATGTATTTTTACTATAATATTATGTCAATAAAAACAAGTAACAGAAAAATTCGCAGTATTTAGGTACCTGCCTAATTAACTAAACAACGACGCTATTTATTTGCAAAACCCCCCTTCCTTTAAAGAACAAACCTTTTTTCCATATTGCAAGTAGTTAGTAGTGCCGAGACTCATAGTACAAAAAATATGTACCATGGTGCCGCCGTCTATTTTCTCATATCGATGCATTCGCATCCGTAACCATAAGATGACTAAGAAGCACTAAGCGTAATCGCGCCTCGCAACGCTCGCAACCATCAAGGGCATCAAGCCAAATTTAAACAGCGGCCCTGGAAAAATATTGTTACCGCCTACTCCTCGACGAGCAGTTTCCCCCTCGCCGCGACCGTCCAAGTAAACCTACCGAGAGTCGTAGCCCTTAAGGCGAAATTTAGGGTGAAAAATATTCTGTAGCAAATAATTTCAATGCATTTTTAGTTAATAATGCCTTAAATCTATTGCCTGAATTAGAAACCTTACCATTTAGTACAGATATAGAGTACAATCCAATAAATAGTTGATAACAAGGAAATAATAGATGCAATAAAGACGCTAAGGAATAAGTGAAGCTGTGGTTACGATGAAATATCTAACAATATAATAAAATGTGTAAGAACAGTCATTCTACAGCGTCACGCACACATAATTGACAATTTCATTAAATACGGAATATTTCTTAAATCATTAAAACAGGCTTTAGTTGTACCAATTTTTAAAAACGGCGACAATACCAATAATGAAAACTATCGTCCGAAAAATTTACTTTCGCCCTTTTTTAATATATGTTAGCGAGTAGTGTATTACAGAGTTATAAAATTTATGAATGAGAATAATCTATTAAACAGTACCCAACATGGACATATAAAAGGTAAATCTATGCAAACAGCAACAAATATATTAGATTCATTGGATTATTACATGGAAAATTAAATATTTTTGCTCATAACATAAGTTTAAAAACGATATCGACTACCAGTTTGCGCTACATTTCAAATAACTCTACGAGTAATAGGACTAGTAAAATATAAAGTTGGCATTCCATTTAATTCCTTATGCGAAATTGAGGACACTACTAAATCGGTCAAAAAAGGTCAAGCTTAAACTAAAACTTAAATATTATCATAGGTTTTTATTCCGTTATCAAATAGCATTAAAAGAATACCAAGTTCGATCAAATTCTGCAGCACGAGTCAAACCTCCCCCCACCCCGTATCATAGGAGATAGGCCAAAATAAATAATTTTTAGAGTGGTAAAACAAGAGTTAAATTACGTGGAACGGTTTTAGTTCCACGTAACTTACGTTTCCTATTGATTTTGAGAGAGATTCTAATTTTTTGATTTTGACTTAAAAATACGTCATCTAACGGTAGAATTTGAAAGTAAAAGATAATTTTCGTATACTTCTAAGAGTTACTTTGTAATGATTTTTTTTTCCGAAAGCTGTGGAACTAATAGTTTTCGAGATACAGCCGCTGGTCGATATTAGCGGGACACCCGGTATAAAAGTAATTATTAAATTGAAAAAGCTGAAAAGAACAATTTTTGCAAATTTGCTTGTAAACATAGAACTATATTGAGGAACACTAAAGACATTTAAATCAGAGTATCTAAACTATATTTTCACCTATTTTGCTGTTGTGGTTCTGATTTATTTCGAGTGTATTTGTGACACTGTTTTATTGTATGCTGGCATATCATTAAAATAAAGAGTTTATTATAGTTATTGATCCTTGAACCAGTTGGGACAGCACTTACGAATTTAAATTCTGAGGTTGTGTCAGCAATAGCGATATTCAAATTCAACATTTCCGGAACAAAGTATATACCAGAATATACCTACTAAGCATGATACTAAAACGGTTTTAGTATCATGCCTACTAAGGAATATCGTTAATGCGCCTTGCAGGAATAGTGACCTTTATGGAGATCTCGAGACGGACCCTGTTGATGCCTATGACTACTTCACCACGTATGTTAAGGCCATCCGGCTTCTTGATAACACCAACCTGATAAGAAGGCTCAAGAGGACAAAACCCTTTGCGTTGGTTAGGGTTAGCTGAGAGTATTAGTGGATATCAAAGAAGGCATATCAGGGTCTCTCACGGTGACCTCCATTAGAATATTTCGGAAAGTAATGCGATTTGAATCCTACAAATTTGGATTTCGGGGTTTAAAGAGACCCTTTCTTCAGGGGAAATAAAAGCGGCGACCTTGCGCGAGTTCCGGTTATGCCAGAAGATCTCTGAAACTTGCTTATTTTAAATGGAACACCCTATCTAATATACTTTTTCTGTGTTCCTTTGTTCATTTCCAATAACTTTTATTAAACATATTTTTACCCTACTCTATCCGTTTCTGAGATAAAAATTATTTTCCTCAAATTTTGGCCTTTAACAGGGTGTCACCTAAAATTGAATAAATTTTCAAAGATAAGAGAGAGAAACTCGAAATTTAGGTTGTGGCATTAGATAGTATGGTCCTAGATAATGCATTGTCGGAAAATAAAATTTTATATACAGGGAAGTGGAAAAGTAACAATTTTTGATCTTTATCAAAAGACTAACAAAACTTAATTTTTTTAAATACGATGCTATGTTGCTAGTTCATTAAATGGACAGGCGATAACATTTCCTATCTATCCATATATGGTATCCGAAAAACCTAACTAGTATAGTTTTGAACTTATTTACGATTTTTCGCAAAATATCCAGTTTTATTGATTTTTGGCAAGAAGGCCATGATAAACAAAGTAAGTAATTACCAAACTAGTCTCAAAATGATGTATTACGTAATAAGTGTTGTAAGTAGCATATTACGCACGAATAAAAAATTACGCACGAAGCCGCGCATCGGTCTTTTTTAAGCCCGCCGCTTCGATATCCGTGCGATTTTGATTACCGTGCGTAATGTCGAACTTACATAGACGGGGGGTAGTTCAGGTAGTGAGCTTATTACTATTTACAGTAGTGGTCATAGGTAAACAATTTAATCTAAATGTTCAATATGACCCTCATTGACTCTTAAACACTTTTGATTCTTAGACATAACAGCTTCTGTAGTAGCGCTTGCCATTTCGGCTGGATCAAGTTGGTCGAATGCTCTTCTTATTTGGGCTACTAGTTCTTCCATTGAATCGATGGGAGTAGAGTAAACTCTTTGCTTTAGTGTTCCCCAAAGATCGAAATCTAATGGTGTTAGGTCTGGACTCGTTGGTGGCCAATTCCACGGTCCTAGGCGCCTAATCCATCTGTCTTCAAACATCTCATACAATTTCTGGCTAACCACATTTCCGCAATGTGGTGGAGCGCCATCCAGTTGATACCAACAATCCATTCTATTCAAATACACATTATCAACAAAATTTGTCACAACTGTTTACAAAATGGCCATGTATCTTTCGCTATTCAACACTCCCTCATAAATATGATAACGTGCTTGATCATGCATAATTAAATTAAATACATTTAAACTGAATTTATTTTGAAATTTCCTTTCTCGAATGAAATTAGGATTTTCAGTGTCCCAGAAATGAGAATTATGTCTATTAAAAATACCTTCTCATATGAATTTTGATTCGTCTGTGCATATAATTTTACGTAAAAATGCTGGATATTCTTGTGTTCTTGCTAAAATCATTTCAAATAACTCTTCACGTTGTGGTGCGTCCCCAGGTTAAAGAAATTGAAGAAGGTTGAACTTATAGGGATGCATCCCATGTTCTGCTAAAATTCTTTGAACAGATGGTCGCGAAACTCCTACATTAAATTCTGCCGCACGAGTAGATTCAGGATAAACATGAAAATAGGCCAACACATTGATAATGTTATATTTACTTGACGTTATTGGCCTGAGTAAAATTCTTTCTGCAGTAATCGTCCCATAATTAAGATGATTTTTCATAATGTTACTACATTATGTTCTGGTCATTGCAATAATTTTCATCTCAGAAATGGATAGAGTAGGGTAAAAATATTTTTAATACAAGTTATTGGCAATAAAGAAAGGAACACAAAAAGAGTATATAATATAGGGTGTTCCATTTAAAATAAGCAAATTTGAGACATCTTCCGAAACTCACAAAAGGTCGCCGTTTTTTCCCCTAAAGAGAGCGTCTCTTTAAACCCCAAAATCCAAATTTGCAGGATTCAAATCGCATTACTTTCCAAAATATTCTAATGGACGGTCACCGTGAGACACCCTGTATATTGCCAGTCGTGCATACTATATTAAACGTATGTGTATAGAGTATTCTAGAACCTGAGGATCACTATAGTGGGCAAGAGGACAATGAACTGTAATAAATTAAGTTTACACAAAATTAGGTACCTACTCATTGATTAGTAATAGTCTGATTGTATTATACTAAATCTTCCCACATGGAGTGTTTAATACAAAAAAAAAACAATCAAGTTTTTAAATTATAATGAATAGGAACATAGCGACAAATGCGTACGATAGAAAAAGAAGATGATCAATTTGTTTTAAGCAATTGTTTTATAATTTTTCCTTCTTCGGTTTAAAATTAATTGAACACAAATAAAACAATGCCTAATCAATCTCTAGTGGATCGGAAAATGACCTAAACCATTGCAAATTGGTAATAGTCTCCCGATTAGTAGGTCGACATTTTTTATTGTTGGCCTTGATTTCAATATCCATGAACAACCAAACTAGGAGTGTTAAATTTATTTTATTAATTTTGCTAGGTTGTAAGTAAATGTTTCAAATGTTCTATTTTATTAAGGCGAACAATCAGTAGCGCATTCGCCATTTAGTTATACACCCGAAAAGATTTTAAAATGCAGGTTTTTCTTGAAATTTAGCAGTAAACTTTGAGGGGTGATTCTATATAGAAAAATAATCATTAATTAGATCGGTGAGATACCACACGAGGCGATCTCGCATGGTATTAACACGCACCACCCGGGTCAATCTAATAGGACCTTCATTTCAAAATTTTAACGCGACATGTACATAACGTATAAAAATGTTAAAAAAGAAAAATATTATTAAGTATGTTCTGTGTAAATGGTAGTTTCCTGGAATGTATGTATATTATTTTATTTTTAAAATTACTATTAATTTCTTTAAATCTTTCCTAACTATTTCGCTATACCTATCTGTTAACGCTTTTGAGATATTAATTAATTTCAATATTTTTTTCAACAAACATAATTTGCAATAAATTCTAATATTTTTATACTCTAAGGTACTAAGGCAGTGGTTGGGAAGTTGAAATATATTTATATACATAATATGTATAATTATAAGAAATAACAAATAATGTATTTCATTCGAAGTGATAAATCTCACCATTAACTTACAAATCGATAGTGTATACGAAGCAAGTTAATTGCAGTAACTAATTCGGCTTATAGGCGGCATCTTCCTTATAAAACAAGAGCGCACTTCCAGGAATAACATTAATAAAAACAAAGTTACACGCAACAACAACAAAGTAAAAAGTAAAAAGTTTAAAGTTTAAAGTTTCTCTAGTATTTTGGAAAATATATTAATTTTCACACAAATTATTTTTAAGTGAAATAGATTTACTAAGGGAAATACTGCCAATAGAAATATTAATGATATT
Source organism: Polydrusus tereticollis (assembly GCA_963920685.1). Taxonomy (NCBI): domain Eukaryota; kingdom Metazoa; phylum Arthropoda; class Insecta; order Coleoptera; family Curculionidae; genus Polydrusus; species Polydrusus tereticollis. Next base: position 72,725,041 of record OY987333.1, on the reverse strand, counting down.
AGATTATGGTGATCGAAAACGAACGCAGCAGGAAATTTCTGATATTTTTAATCTATGCCAACAGAAATCTAATACCTCGACTATGGAGTGGTGTAATGCTAATCCAAATATTATTAAGAATATAAGTACTATTTTATATATAATCGGCATAAATTTTCATTATTGGGCGAAAGAAAATCCTCATTGGATTCGGGTACCTACAGCATACCCAATTCCTGCAAAAAAATTAATATTTGGCTGATATCATAGGGCAAAGGATAATAATTGATCAATTTTTAATATATTATAATAATTTAAATGGCGATATTTGCAGCTCTTGAGAAATCAAATTTTTCCTGCTCTTGCGATACTCTATTCCCAAATTTTCATAACTTCCAAGTAAATTAAAACTGATCCGAAATTTTAAAAAAATATGGACAACGTTGCAGCACCAAAAATCGATGTATGACTGCAAGAAGACGGTGGCCAGCTTAGTCACCAGATCTAACTCCTCTCGATTATTACTTGTGGGGACATGCCTGTCTCTTCTGCGGAATTCAGAAAAACGATAAACATTAGATTCGCTACAATACAAAACTTTCCATTATTTTTTATTAAAAGGGGCGTCTCTAGGCTTTACTGTGAAATGAAATGAAATGAAAAGAAAAACATCCATAAATAGGGAAAGTAGATCAGAACTAGGTATTAACTTCACATAATATATTTTGATATGATTGACTACTGCATGGAAAATCCATTAGGGCACTGCGAGCAGTGGGTGTGCAAACAAAGCAATTCACGGTGTTCTTAAAATATCTGGATATATTCAAGACTTAGTGTTAACCGCCTATGGAATTGTATAATGGGGTGAATTTTTGTTCACCCCTCCAAGTTTCTAAATATATTTTCAAACACATTCTTGTTTGCCTATGTCAGTTCTACCTAAACAACTGCAGTTCATCGTACTTCGTCTGTAAATTCTATACTATTATAGATACAGATTTCGATCCGCTATAGGGTAATACCTATGGTAGTAACTGTGGAAATTATATTCGAATTTAGGTACAGGATATTTCATAAATGCGGGACATGTTAAACTTCACTATTACTATACTTTTTACCCGAAATTTGTGTATTCAATTTATTGCGGTGTTGCCATGTTATTTATTAGTTTTCTAATTTTTTTTGCTTTTGCACTGTCGCAATAAACATGCCACAATTCATATACAGGGTGTTTCAGAGGTACGATACGCAACTTAAGGGGGTGATTCCTTATGATATTCTAAGAGACAGAGTTCATATGAACTTGTGTCCGGAATTGCCTCGTTTTTGATATACGAGGTGTTAAAGTTTAAAAAAAAAATGAAATATATTTTATAATTTTTTTAAATATCCTTCTCCCGATTTTATTGAAACATGGTTCCGTTATTCATAATAATAAGGGACTCGATTAGCCCTAACTAGATTAAACTTATTAAGTCCAGTGGCGTCCCGGGGAGCACCTTAACGAATATTATTGACAAAAAAATATACGCCATTGACTTTTTCTAATCTTGATATTTCTTTTTAGATTTATCAACTAATAATACAACTTTTTTGCTCCTTCAAATGCTTTCGTATCTTGCTTCGTTTTCGAGAGAAAAAATAAAAACCACTTCATTGCATGTACAAAAGAAAATACCTATGTATTTCAAAATTAATTAAAACATTTAAAGTAAAAATAAAATTATTTTTTTAAATAACGATACAAAAATAAATGCAACAGTTAATCAAAGCAAATGTTGAAAATGGCCACCCTCTGATAAAACGCACGATTGCAACTAACTTTTTTTTTTTAATTTTAACACCCTGTATATCAAGAACGAGGCATTTCCAGACACATGTTCATATGAACTTTCTCTCTTAAAACAGCTTCTGAAGCACCCTGTATTGACTCTCATTTCACAAATTAATTTTTTTTTTCAGATAGTTGCATTACGGTTATACGAATACTATTTATAAAATTTTATGGTATGTTTTTATACAGGGTGCTCTAATTCTACCTTAAAATTTCGTATTTTTATATTTTGTCCAAAATTGAAACTGCCACTTACTCTCCTTACTAAGATGTTTTTGTTATTGTTAGCGGCGTTGCTAAGTCATGAATATTTTCTCCAAATTCTCGATAATTATTTTTTCATTTAAAATGTGTAATTAAGGTTGTGGGATAGGGATGAAACTTGTCTTTCCTGAGTGATACTTTTACTAAAGATTTTTTAATATTAAGGTTTTTATTAATTTCTCGAACACACACGATCATCCGTTATTGTCAAAGCAATGGCAAGTTAATTTTTTTTTTATTAAAACAGTCTCTTTCCGTTTTTTCATACTTAACACTGCCTATACACTCAACCAGTTTTTTTAACCACTTAGCCCTATATTCTGGGGATGTCTTCTTTTCACAATTTTAGGCAGTTCCCATTACTCCCCCAAGGTATGAACCACATTAAATTTATTAATTAATTATTCTTGCGGATAATCCATTTTGAGTGTGATTATACAAAACAGTACCTAGCTCAACAAAATGTTAAAAACCAAGTTAACGAAGATAAATTGTTGTTTGTTATAATTATTAATTTTCCAAGTTTCAAATGTACAGAATTAAAAGAAATTTTTTGAAGATGGGAAACATCAATTTATTGATTGCGGAGAAGAATTACAGGGTCGGGAAAAGATTAAATATTTTGTTATAAAGCATAAGAGATGAACAACGAAATATAAGACATTTTAATACTCCAGACCACTCAAACTCAAGGAAAACGAAGTAATAAAATGATAATAGAAATTTTGAGAAAATTATCATAATTTGACAATGCCGCAGACAATAATAAAAATACTTTACAGTTATGAGGGGATCTACTAGAAGTTTGATCCTAGTCAGGGGCGGCTCGTCAATAAGTGCGCCCGTGCGCGCGCACTGCCTAAGAAAGCCAAGCACCAAGCAAAAATAAAATTTATATAAAAAAAATATCAAGAGAACTTGTATATTATAAGAATGGCGAATGCGAAAGACTTCAAGCGCGACCGCAACATGCACTTACTTCTACCGATTGAAATGGTCTGCCGTGTGTAGTCAGTAGTGTATTCGTTCGGCGCTCTCGTTAAATGGATTTTCCCTGTGCGGATTGATCGGGAATATTCGGTTAATCGCCCGATGAGAGGACGTCGCCGTGCGCTATCTGAATACACACTTCAATAGTTTAATATGATTGTTTTAGAGTTTTTTGACGCGATTAGAGAAGTTTGAAGTTTATTGACGGTGTTGTGGGTGTTTTTTGTTGTTGTAATTTAATAATGGCTAGTAGTTCGGATTGTGTCACACGAAGTGTTATAGTTATGGACCAAAATTCTGTTGAGAACATTCTAAATAACTTTTCGACAATCAATTTTCATAGGAAAATTGAAATAAAAATCCCATTTAAAAACCGCGTTTTTTTTTTTTAATATTCTTCTGGGATAAAAAGCACAAAGAAAATCGATACAAAGGTAAAAAGGGGCGTGGCACCTCGACAATTTTTCGCCTGCGGCGCACACCCTAAGAAAGATGTCACGAGCCGCCACTGATCCTAGTGCAACTGTCTGAAAAAATATTTATCAAATTAAAATCGATAAATAAACTGTGACATATTTATTGCGATTGTTCAAAAGTAAAAATAATTTATAACTTGGCCACCCCGCAACCGAAATTCGGATTACATAAAACAATAATGATGACATTTAAAAATATTTATGTTAACGTTGTCCCGCTTTTATGAATCATCCTGTATATTTGAAAATAATTTCAAACGAAGTCCCCTATCATAGGTATTACCCTTATAAACTTTAGATTAGTTTAGGTTGGTTCAGGTTAGTTATTATGGAAAATTCCTGTGAAAAATATTGTAAGCGCAATTTCATTATTGTGTACATTAAATAGCTATATTTTCTGTGATTAAAGTGTATTTACCTTTTGATTTCGTTATTTACTTTCAATATAGACACGATATTAACATTGCCACGTAACGAAATAGGCGGGGCATCGCCGCGCCTTCTATTCTCATTGGCCGTCCGCTAATAAAAATCGAAATGTGGTAGCAGGTGCATGTCAATTTTGGACAGGATCGGTATCCGTCTACGCTGCCATTATTATTACATTTTTAGCTTTGTCGTTTAATTTACTTCATTGTTTTGCAAGTAAAAATCCCCGTCCGATACTGAAAGTTTCTGTATTTAACAATATATCATAATGTCACACCCCAAGTTGTAATGTCTTTGCACACCCCCGATATTTTAACTTTCATATTAAGTGAACAACAATTATTGGTAGAATAAACTCTCAAACATTTTAAGTGCGGATCTGTTCGATTTTACGCCGATGACGTGGATATATTTAGGCAGTATCTATCTTAAAAGTAAATCGACTTTATATAGGTCTAACACAGTTCCTACCTTTGGAAAAGTGAATGCTTTAGAGGCTGCTAACCAGCCATCTTTTTTCTTGTCCACTTTGTACACTTCCAGACAGTTCTCGTTAAATCTGTGAATAATGAAGGCTTTGCAATCAGGACTCCACTTGACATGAGTAGCATAGTCAAATTCTACGTTGATACGAAGAGATTTCCTGTCTTTGTTTAAGAGGTCCTTGGCTTCCCATATGAAAACAGTTCTATCTGCAAAAGAAGTTTTTTATAGTAATTGGAAATATTTTTATTATATTCTACAATAAATGGTGGAACAGAAGCTTTAATCATTGATATTTTGGAGACAAATTAATAAATAATGATAATAATTGCACAAAAACATGTACCTGCAAAAATTTTGATTTGCAAGGAGTTAAGCTGGATTTATAAACTCGAAAAGTTGGTGAGGTTGAAGTTATGATCAAGTTTGTGAGGTTAGATATTCCGAACTTTGAACATATAAATTGGTTATCTCGAAATACCCGGGAACTTTTTGAACCTCTCGAGCTTTACATGAACAACATGAACGAGTGTATAAATGGAACTGAGTGTTCCCTTTAGTTTAAATTGAACTCCTATTTACAACACCAACTGAACCTCAACCTCGCCAACTTTTCAAGTTAAAGCTCTATATCAATCATTGTCAAATGAATAATATAATGTACCTGTCCTTAGCTAGGTAGAACTTGGATCAAACAGTATATTAACTAACACATCTCCAAAAAATTTACCAGGATACAAAATAAGCGATATTTTTCAGAATAGTTTGACAAATCACTTAAGCATGTCTTGAGTTATAACTCCTGAAAGGTAGCCTAGGTAAAGGTGAATGAAAAATAGAACAAGTTTTTATTTAAAAAAAAAATATGGTAATCATGGTAGAGCGAAAGTTACTTTAGAAATGGCTGAAGGGATAACGGTCAGTGGGTTTATTCCTTAGACCATACAGTGTGTATTAGCCAAATGGAGTAAATTCGATAATAAATACATGGGGGCGTGTCCGAAAAAACGCTCGGACACGTTGATTGGTATTTCTAGTTGCGCATTTTTTTCAATAAAAACTTTTTATACAGGGTGTGTCATGTAACAGTGGCCAATACTAACTTCTTATTTTAAATACAAAATCCTGTATATTATTCAATTTTTGAATTCCCCAGAAAATTCTAGACATATTTCATGTACAATATCCTAAACCTATCTTCAACTGTTTCGGAAATATTAAGTGTTCAGATTTATTGCAAAAATCAACAACACACTAAAAAACTAATAAGTTATACTGTATTTCTTGATAATATAAAAAACAAAAAAGAACATTAATGTAGGAGATGTTGAAAATGCTCGCCGCGAACGTCTTGGCAACATCCTAATCTTAAATAGAAATTTCTTCTAACGTGACTGAACATCTCAGGCGTGACCAATCTAATCGCAAGCGTTATTTATCTTCTTAAGTGAGCTAAGTCGAGGGGTTTAGTTTTGTATACAATATTTTTGACATAACCCCATAAGAAGAAGTCCAATGTCGTCAGATTAGGGGATCGTGCTGGCCGTTCCATCGATCCACGCCTCCCTATCCACCGATTTGGAAATACTCGGTTGAGGTACTGCCGGACATTGCTTTGGTAATGGGGCGGTGCTCCATCTTTCCGAAACTATATAAAATTCGCTGCAAGTTGTGGGTTTGCTGCATCAGGATATAAGTTTGTCAAAGTTGGCAAGACATTATTTTGGAGCAGTACTAATTATCGCCATTTAAATTGGCATTAATGAAAAAGGAACCTATGATAATATGATCTCCAACAATTCCTGCCCAAACATGAACCTTTTCAGGATATTTCGTATGTTCTTCTCTCATCCAGTGACGATTTTCCCTAGACCAATAGCGGAAATTCTGACGATTAGCATAGCCGTGAAGTGTAAAGGTGCACTCATCAGAAAACAAAACATGTTCTAATTGGATCACATTGTTATCTAACATTGACATCATTTGTTCACAAAAATACGTTCTCCTATCAAAATTGTCTTTCATGAGCTTATGAGTAGGTATCATTTTATGGGGATACATTTTATTTTCTTGTAATGTTCGAATAATCGATGAATGGCAAACATCGAACATTGGGGCTGTTTTTCGACTAGAAGTATGTGGGTTTTCCTGAAACTCGAGCATAATATCTAATTTGGTATCATCACTTATTGCATTGGCGGCTACTTTTTTTTTATCTGTTTTACATGTCCAAGCTGGCGAAACTGCTTTTCTATTTTACTAATTGTCCCTTGAGTTATAGGCGGCAAATTGGAAATTTTTCATGAAATAAGCGAGCAACTTCCATTTGTGTCCGTGTTTTATCTCCATAACCAATTATCTGTAGAATTGTTATTTGGTGCATTTCTGTTAAATGAACCCCTTTTCTGATATGCGGTTAACGAAATTCAAACGATTATAACACTGGCAACTACTGTCATGCAGACAGGCAACAATTTGCTAAGGTCAGGCGTTTTAAACAAAAGAAAACAAAACTATTTATACCTTTTTTCTGTTTCATATCAGTAAAACATTTTAACATCAATTTTCAACATCTCCTACATTAATGTTTTTTTTTGTTTTTACATTATCAAGAAATAAACAGTATTACTTATTAGTTTTTTAGTGTGTTGTTGATTTTTGCAATAAATCTGAAAACACTTAATATTTCCGAAACAGTTGAAGATAGGTATAGGATATTGTACGTGAAATATGTCTAAAATTTTCTGAAGAATCCAAAAATTGAATATTATACAGGGTATTGCATTTAAAATAAGAAAGTTAGTATTGGCCACTGTTACATGACACAGCCTGTATAAAAAGTTTTAATTGAAAAAAATGCATAACTAGAAATATCAATCGACGTGCCCGAGCGTTTTTTCGGACACGCCCCTATGTTATAATTATCGAATTTATTCTATTTGGCTAATACACACTGTATAATACATGGACTGAGCGTTCTCTATCCTACTGCATTGCTTCGACCGCGGGCTATGGATCACTTTAAAATAAGGCGCACAGGACCGTATTATCTAAGAGTAACTCCACTAATTAGTGGAGTCACTAGTCGGTTAATTATTCTTTTCTGTCATCTGGCATGACGGATAGTTTAAAACTCGAAAAAAATATTGGCAGATAATAAAATTAATTCATAATGCCATCTTGATCTCATAGGTAGGTAGGTATCGAAATTAGGTTGCAACTTAAGCTATACGCGGAATATGAAATTTTGTTTCCAAGATTTTCGAAATAAAAAGAAATTAGATAAATGGTTAACCACTTCTGGAATATCTACAGAATTTGTGTAGTACAAACTTGAGCACCTACAGTCGACTTTGTAGTAGACACTTTCGAAGGACGGATATCATTGAACCTGAAAACGATGATAAACGTAAATTTTGTGATGGTTTTGTTGCTTCGATAAGAATTATCGATGGAATGAACAATTTTCGAAATCGATTGCGTGTCTCCAGTTCTCCAGTTTCGAAAAAAACAGCGAAAAAAATTATTGACAGACGTGCTGAAAATGGGCAAGCAACCCCGTGCACAAAAAGAACCATCGCAAAAAGTGTGTTTCCCTAATCTGGGGCTTAGCAATATTCCTGTTACTGCCTGAAACCTATATTTTATTTTTCGCATAATTATCTTTTTCGTTTTGACACCTATTGAAGAAACGAATATAGCATGATATTAGTAATTTACGTAACAAGTTCCGAAAGTGATATCTTACGCCGTAGGCTCGTCCTGGAATCCTGCGAGTCCCGTAAAATCACTTTTGAATCGTGTTACGTACAATATTTTTCCTGTAGCCATTTTGTATGTTAAAAAGGATATCGATGAACGTATGAACTTTATATAGACAATTACATATACGATAATTAATAAATTGTACCAATTCACACCTCTCTCTTGACTTTACCGGCAATAATTCATAAGTAGCCGCTTTAGCAGATTTAATAATCTCATGTTGATTCAATGTTGATTCAACCTCACTTTCACTACTGATTTCCATTTATTTTGGATTTGAAAAGCGAAAAAACACACACCAATGTTACATGATAAGCGCTATCATAATAAAATACAAAGTTCATGTTATTGTCAAAGTCGCCTACATAGATACCCAAATCGTCCCGAAAGTAACAAGAATCGTCCCGAAAGTAAAGAAATCGTTTCGAAAGTGAAAAAAATTGTTCCGAAAATAGCTACTTTCGGTACCATTTGTATTAAGTGGTACTTTTGATTTAATAAATCATATCGAAAATTTTATTTTCGAGACGGCTGCAGAAAAAAACGTAGAACATCAAACACAAAAGCTGCTCTTCATACAGGTTGATAAACCCCACCGTTTAGTCACAAATTAAAGTTTATATATGTTTTGTTATCATTATCTTCAACGGAAGAATAAAAAATAATGCTTGTGCTTCTAATTTAGTTAAATTATCAAATATTATAATAAAACGTCTGTAAGGTTATTGGAAAATTAAATAGCAACGTATAAAATCATCAATTTGTTGATATTTATTGCTAATTATATTTAATTAGATGAAATTTTTAACACTAAATTATTAATGAATACCAGAAAAATTGTAAATTCTTCGATAAACTTCTAGACATTTATTTGTAAGATTTAACAATTTAACTGAATTAGAAACATGGTAACTTTAGTTTTTGATTCTGGTTAAAGACACTGATTTATTGATAATAAAATCTGTATTTTCAATTTGCGATTAAACCGTGAGTTTTATCGGCTTAGATAAGAAGAAGCTTTTTTGGTTCCTATTTTATTATCTATGATACCATAATATTAATTTTTTCAAAAACTGTAAAAACAAAAAATATATTAATATGAAAAATCAAATATGAATTTCAGGTAATGTGTTCTCTGGTGGCACAGGAAAGCAACATTTTTATAACAGTGCAAGGTGTCCAGATAAGGATACGGAGCGGCCATATCTCGGAAACGATACGTCTCACAGATTTGAAAAAAGCAGTTACCATTATGAAAGAGAAATCTATTAAAAATAATTTCGAGTCTCGGAAATTGTCGCAAGAGGGCGTAACGGATCATTTATTTTTAAAAGCTCATTTCACGGCAAAGAATGCCACTTAACCGTGGAAAAATAAATAAATAATTAAAATCAGTAGATCTTTCACTACAGCTCTTATTATTGAAATTGTTAACTAATAACGGAAAGGGGGAAGCCTTTAGTCATTATGTCGTTATCCTTTAACGGATTTCCTTGAACATCAACATGTTTGAACGGGAATCCCTTGGAGTTTAACTAAATGATCCAGGAATTGATACAAGTTTCCTAATAAAATTTTAAGATGGCACTGTTGCACTCAATCTAACTTATTTCTTGATTTTTCTCGATATTTTTAAATTGGATGGTATAACTTTTTTCTCGTAGTTTATGAGAGAGGCATTGAAAACGACTTGTCCAAACCGTAAATCAATAGTACCAACGGTTTAAGAGTTATTTTGATTTTTCTTTTAAGATTCAGTTTTTATTTACCGGTACACCCGGTATCTCCGCAAACAGCAAGATAACAACTAATTTCATGGCCTACTGTGTAATAAACGATAAAGGGTATAATAAAAGGCCGAGAGGCCAAACAAACATCAATAACACTGAATCAATGCGAATATGAATTATGAATATGAAATATGCACAAATCTTAAAACTAGAAAAAAATCACAAATGCTCAAAATAGTTTCCATCACTTTCTAAGTACCTAGTTAGTTGTTCGTCTTTCAGGGGAAAACACGGCTGCCTCTATTCCAGTGGATCAGCTTGTAATAGCATTTCTTATCCTGTAGGTACATCATGTTTTCCCTGGTTGTTGGTCTCTCTCGGAATACTAGATCTTTTAACCCAGCCCATTGGTAAAAATCCAGACAAGTAAGATCCGAGCCGGCCAGGGAAACAAGCTTCCTCTTCCAATTACACGATTCCCATATTACTCATCTAGCTAGGTATTGGCGCACGTTCCCATCGTAATACGCTTAACAACCATAAAGTTGGATCCATATGTTAGTTCTCATTTGTAAGAAGACTTCTTTCAAACGAGGTGGAAGGAAAGCGGCCAAGAAGTCTAAAAACCTTGCTCTATTAAGATTTGGTGAAAAAAATGGGGACTTATACTTTTTCCTCCCACGATCCCGCATCAACATTAAAACTCCAGCGGCTTTGATAAAGTTTGCTTGCCTCATATAAATAGGGTTTGCTTCGGACCAATAGTGCATATTGTGCAAATTCACATTTGGCGTTAGTGAAAGTGGCATCGTCTTTCCATAATATCTGTGAAAGAAAATTTGGATTTTCCCGAATCATATTAATAGCTAGTAACAGAAGTTCAATCGACAATCATGATCAGTGTCGTTCAAAGCCTGATGTAAAATGCAAGGGATGCTATTCGTTTGTAGAATCTCGAAGACATTTATTTTTTAAACCCCTAAGTGATGGGAAACCTTTCTGGTACTTAAAGTGGAATCGTACCGAACGTAGGCCAAAATATTGATAATATTTATCAAATTAACTGACCCTGCCGTTACTTGGCGGAATTTCATAACTAAATTATATGAGGAAGTAAACACCCTTTTTACTCTAGATTTGTTGGAATCCCTGAAAATAAATAAACTTAAAAATACCGACCGCTTATTGAATTGTCAAATAGATTTGAATAAATCTCCTTTGTTAAATCTATCTTAGTACCTACCCTAATTATATAGATAATTGTTAGGAAAACCAGAATTAATACATTTTATACACTTTCACTTTTATATCGTTCATTCTTGATAAAGCTCCAGTGATAGGGAAACTAGTCGACTTTTATAAATAATTCTTTAAAGTTTCAAATATAGTGGAATTAAAGTAAAAAGTGTGTTTACTTTCTCATATAACTTTGATAATATTTACCTCATTGCGTGCCCTACGAATACGTACGGGTTGTTGAATGGGCTGTACATTGTCAGTTTCCCTTAATTGTCGACCTAATCTTAATAATACTTTTCGAAAATGGTGTCTTCTTTGTGGAAATCGCAATGCATATTGCCGCGACGCAATTGCAACATTTTCAGACGTTAAAAATAATTATTCAACTTATCATACGCTTCTGCGTTATTAAACGGCATATTTTTAATAGACAAAGGCAATAAAAATTACAAAATAATTCCCAATAAGCTGCTGTTGACGTTAAAAACTCATGAAATTGAGGCAGCCGTGTTTTCTATTTCTAGTTCTAAGATTTGTCCATATTTTTATATTCATATTTTATGCAGTGTTATTGATGTTTGTTTGGCCCCTTGGCATTTTATTATACCTTATATAGTTTAGGTTAGTTCACACAATAGGTCATGAAATTAGTTGATATCTTGCTTATTGTGGGTATACCGGGTACCGGTAAATGAAAACTGAATCAATTTTGACAGAAAAATCAAAATAACTCTTAAACTGTTGATGTTATTAATTTACGGTTTGGACGAGTCGTTTTCAATGCCTCTCTCATATACTACGAACAAAAAGTTATACTATCCAATTTAAAAATACCGAGCAAAATCAAGAAATAATTAAAGATTGAATAAAAGCGGCGCCATCTTAAAATTCTATTAGGTAAGTTGTAACAATTCGTGAATTATTTATTTAAAGGAATTCCTTTTAAAATATATTCAAGTTTAAAAAGATCCATTTAAGGATAACGACATAATGACAGTTTTTGAAAAATATCAAAAATGGTTCCCCCACTTCTGTATTAGGCCAGATTCGAAGAAATACTAAAAATAAACGTTGTAGTGCATTTTTTGCCGTAAAATAAACTTTTAAAAATAAAAGACCCGTTACGCCCTCTTGCGGCAATCTCCGAACCTTATTAAATTATTTTTAATGAATTTCTCTTGGCATTTTATAATAGTAGCTTTTCTTTCAAATCTGTGACACTTATCGTTTCCAAGATAAGGCTCCTCCGTATTCTTATCCGTACACCCTGTATAACAAAAATTATCAAACTTAGTCCCTGTGCAAATACTTATTAGTAAGGTTATTGTTTGTAAGATTGTAAGTGTTGTAAAATGGCTGTATAGTAAACTGAAAAGTTGGTAGAGTAGCAGTTGATCTACCCCTTAGGTAATCATGCTGCGTACTGGAAAAATTTGCATTTATTAATAAAATAGGTACTTAAGTTAAAGAGAATAATAAAACTAAAAGTCTATTTTATCATAATATCATATTATGTTTCCTAAAATGTGAAGTTAAATAATAAAAAAAACAGGGACACCTTTATTACCGTCAAGTATAATAATTTATTACATGTTTTCTATTATATAACATTGTTGTTCTTATTTTGATGAACGAGTAGAACATGTTACGCAACACTTAATTTGTACGTTTTTAAATCATACTTATTTATTATTTGTGAGTTATGTTACGTATCAGTAACGTAAGATGTGTAGGTTAGCTATTTAGGCCCAATTGTATAGGTTGGGTTAAACTCAAAAGTGGAGGTTAATCCAGGAGTTAGTAGTAAAATGAATTGTATAACCAGAGGTTACCTCTGACCCAAGGATTAACCTTTAACTTGCGACAAAAATGGCGTATTTTTAACATACGTTTATTTTTGAACCTGTTTTACCATTTGTACTTATTCAATCTCGACTGCTGCGTAATTATATGGTAACCCTATATGGATGTTTTCGACGTTGTAACTAATTTTCTCTTGGATAAGAAAGAAGATTTGGGGACTAATAACGTAGTTGAGAATGTGCAAAGACCAGTGGCGAAGCGTGGGTTTTTTTCTGGATAGACATAAAAAATGAAATCCAGAAAATAATAATTATTCTGCTACCGATAAGAGCCTTTACCAGACTAAACAAACGAGCGAGAGAGAACACAGAACTGCAATATAGAAATAGACCAAGTCGCAAGTCGCATACGATTCCGAACGCCATATATCGCGCCGTAATAAATAGCTGGTCAACAACATAGACAAACGCTCAAGTGTCTTCGGACCGCCCGAAATTCGGGTGCTTACATCGACAGTTTCAGCAGTGAGGGAAGCGCCCGCCTGCATGTGGCTGCGTTATTAAAAGACAAATCTCAATACGTTTACCCCGGCTGCGTATTGCATTTATTTAACATACGTGCGGTCTCGCCGCGCCGGTCGGCCGGTTTCTTTTATATAATAGTTTGATGTTTGATACAATGCTGCAATTTGTTGGGCGTTAATAAAGTTAAAGTCAAAGTACATTAATAAAAAATTTATAAAACTGTTTTATAATAAAAAAAATAAACCTTTTGTGTAGAATTTTGGGTAGACAATGTCTACCTTGTCTACTCGTACGCTTTGAGACAGGGTTTTTAGGCCTCGTATTAAGAATGTGGACTATTGGATAGATCTAGAATTCATTGCGAGCTTTACAATATCAAAACCTTCTATAAGAATGCTAATCTAAGCCAAGCGATTGGTCATCGCCTGCAAAGAGAAATGTAGTGCCAAATCACCGAAGACATTAATGTCTCTGCAACTTACAAATCAAAAAATATAAAATAAAAAGGATGTTGCAAAGTTAGGTTACTTTTAAATGACATAAACATGACAATTGAAAAATAAAATGTGAAAGCAGAAAGCAATTTTGATTTTCCCATCCCTCTAAAGTTAGCAGTTTAATGGATTAATCCCATCCTATACAATTGCAACAAAGACCTACCTTAGATTAACTTTAGGTTTAATTTCATTGTTCTTCTTCATTTGCCAAACTAGACATTAATGGTGATTTCAGAAGTTCCTATTATCGTGCTTTGGTGTCGTATAACTTTCTTGTATAAGTACTACAGATAAAATACCATTTATATTTTTATAAATAATGAATTACTTAATTATTGTTAAAAATTTACAAATGAAACCTAAAACCCAACAACGTAATCTGGATATGAGAGTTAAAGGTATTTTCACACATTTCTTGTGAATGGTCGGTTCTTATTATGATTAAAATATTGTAGATTGCTGTTGTAAGTATGTCGTATTATCACGGAAAACTTAAAGGTTGGTTTTCTGGGATACTATTCTTCTGTGCTCTTTTGTTCGCAGGCTTAACCTTGTGCCGGTACACGACACATATGCCACTATTGGCCTTTGGCAATTACCCGCTGTTGGCTTACTGTGAATGGAGATTTCCCCGAAAGTGCCTAGTGATCCATCCAGGATAATATAAAGGATAAAAAGAACCAGGAAATATCCACATCAACTATTCCTAATTAGTGCGGCCTTGGTCACTTGTGTGAGATTTTTGAAGATATAGGAATATTTTTTATTTTGGTCATCATACAACATGAAACAAAATTAAGAAAAAACTAAAATAGAGGCAACTAATACTTGTTTGCATACTAGTTTACCCGTGTAAAATCCTTGATGATTTTTTTTTGAATTTTTTTGTATGTGAATCAGTTTCTATTTTCGCCATCTTGTTACCTTTATAATAGGCCTACGCGATGATAACTATAGTTCACAATACCCAGAACAACAAAAAACTCAAATAAATCGTTTAAATAGCTTAAATAAAAGAAGCGGTTATTACTGTAACACACTGTAACATATTTTAAGAATAAATTGAAACATATTATTATGTACCGGGTATCCCACTAAGAATGGCTGTCGGTCGTATCTCAGAAAGTGTTAGTCGTATGGCTTGCGGAAAAAAAATATATTACGTAAAGTGGTCATGAGAAATTGCTGGAAATTATTTTTTCAAGTTTCTCAGACTGGCGCTGGAGGGCGCAACAGTAACGGTAAATATGAATCACGAAGTTTCATCAAAAGTCGCCTAGTTAAGGTATCCCGAAAATAACATTTTTGTATATTTATCCTTGGAAAAACAAAATGTAAATTGAAACTGTGCACGCGTGTCTCCTTTCATTATTATGTCAAAATTTTTGTCGTGCCAACAGTGTTGTGTCGTATTTGATTTTCAAAATGCCTCTGTTACTTGAAGAAGCGGTTGACATCATTGCGGTGTATTTTGAATGTTTGGGAAATGCAACAATTGCTGAACGGGTTTACGCAGTACAATACCCTCAAAGGCGCCGATACGACAGTAGAATGTTTAATCGTTTAGCTAGCCGTTTTCGTACTACAGGAAGTATTCGTCGCCCTGTATATCGCAGACGCCGCCGAGGTCGAACCGAGGAAAACATTGTAAATGTTTTGGCATATGTGGAATTTAATCCACAAATTAATATTGGATTAATTGTTAGAGACTTGGGCGTTACTCGCTCTTCTGTGCATAGGATTTTATTAGAAGAAAGGTAAGTAATTATATCTATATGTTATAACTCTTAAATAGTTTAGAACAATGCCAATATTTCTCTTAATAGTTTTTAAGTCAATGTAATAAGTATTTTGTTTTTCTTTAGGCTACATCCCTACCATATTGTGCTCCACCAGGCTTTGACCCCGCAAGATTATGATAGATGATTGGATCATTGCTATTGGTTGCTCTATATAATATTGGAAGATAGAAATCTCTTCTCCAGAATTTTGTGGACTGATGAAGCTACTTTCCATAGTAATGGAGAAGTAAACCGCCATAATATGCATTATTGGTCGCGGGATAATCCCCATTGGATGCGGGAGGTGCAGCATCAAGGAAGATGGAGTGTCAATGTCTGGTGCGGCATTTTGGGTGGCAGAATAAATATAGTAGTAATATAAATAGAATGAGTCGCTTACTGGGCAAAGATATTTACATTTTTTAAATTACGAACTCCCAACTCTTCTCGAAGATGTGCCCTTGGATATTCGCAGAACTATGGTTTTCCAACACGCGCACATTTTGCGGCAAACGTCAATTTCTTGACGACACATTTCCTGCAAGGTGGATAGGAAGAGGGAGTATATTTCCGTGGCCTGCCAGGTAATATTATAGGATATATTGTGATACTGTTAATGAAAGTGGTAATTTCTATTTTAGATCACCTGACTTAACATGCCTATATTTTTATCTATGGGGGAGATTGAAGGATCTTGTTTTCATTACCAGACCCACCACAAGGAAAAAGATGATAGAAATGATAATGGACAGCAGACGCCGTATCCCTATGGCAGAGATGGAAACTGCAGTATTATCAACCAGGGAGAGATTGGAGTCGTGTATACAGAACGATGGGCGACAATTTGAACATTTTGGGCGCCACTGAGAATTATTGTCGTAACGATATATTTGCTTAAAACATACGCACCTTCATATTTTGTTTTCCCAAGGCCTATTTGACTCTTAAAAAAACCTTTACAACAGACTTTTAGTCATCCTTGTAATTGGGTAAAATTGAATATACTATTATATTTACAATTATGGAAAAAACGCGCAATGTTTGTGAAGTTGTAAGACAGCGCCCCCTAGCGCCTAGTGTAAAACACATATTGCCGTAGTTCATAAGATGATATATAGAGTGAGGAAAGCCCTTTTTAACAAAGCCAAGTTTACTAAATTATGGTAAGCCAGACCGGAGTGATCAGCATTTATTACAAATAATGTTCAACCTTTCCCCCACCACTTTATTTGAAAAGTGACGAACACGTTCTATAGGTGAATTTTATTAATAAATCTTCGAAATATACAAAAATGTTATTTTCGGGATACCTTAACTAGGCGACTTTTGAGGAAACTTCGTGATTCATATTTACCGTTACTGTTGCGCCCTCTAGCGCCAGTCTGAGAAACTTGAAAATAATTTCCAGCAATTCCTCATAATCACTTTACCCAATATATTTTTTTTCCGCAAGCCATACGACTAACACTTTCTGAGATACGGCCTACAGCCATTCTTAGTGGGACACCCGGTAAGTACTTGATTAAAATGTGTCTACATGTTTTAACAAAAAAAAGAATTTTAATAATTTAAATTTCAATTAATTCATTCTAATTCGTCAAAGTATTTCATTAAAGTCAGAAGACATTTAAATTGAATAAATACTTACTTGCATTTCTGGAAATTGGTATTTCCTCTCAATTGAGAAGTATTTCTATTAAATAAAGTCGCAACAAATACGGAACATATAGACATTTTTCAAATATATATATTTTTGCGGTTAATGGGAAACAAATATGCAATTAGACATCCTTTTGACAGACATGTTTTTGATCCAAATATAGTTATTTATGGTACAAAGTATGTTATGTTATACAATGAGAACGTAAAGGTTGGAACAAATTCATTTACAATTCCTGTGATCCAAAAAAATATTATAAAATAGGGGTATCCATTTAAAAAATAAAGTAAACCGTCATAAATTGTTTTTAGGACAACCTGTATACATAAAAAAAAGCTTAAAAAAATGCACAACAAAAATAAAAAATAGACGGGTCCGAGCGTTTCTTCGAAAAAAAAACATGCATTTTAAATGAATTTGTTCCAACCATTACGTTTTCACTGTATATGAGTCACGCTGGGAAATGTTTAGCCCTTGAGGTCGTATGCCGAGAGGGCTAATTCTCAAGTGACTTGTATGACTTAACACACGAGTGCCATACAAAATTTTATTCAACACTTGATAGTTATTAATAAAACATAGGAAATTATATTATTTCAATGTGAACTGGAGATCCCTGTATTATGTTTAAATTGACATATTTTTGAATGACAAAATTGACACGTAAATGTAGGTTGGGGTGATTATTGTTGGATTTATGGAATTGATTAATAACAAAAACTTGAAGACAGTAAATAAAATTATTATTTTTGCGATTTTCGAGGGTAGTTTTTCAAAATATGGAAGGAACTCTAGCCGAAATTTAAAAAGAAGCGGACCTGGCGTGTTCATTTATTATGCCCCACAAGTCAAGAGATAGTTATGAGAGAGCCTTCAAAGAATTTATTGACTGGTGTGAAAAAGATGTACCTGCGTGGTAAACGATGTTTATTGGCATATTTCTTGAATCTCGAAAAGAAAATGGCACCTTCATCCATGTGGACGAAATATTTAATGATGCTGAAAGTGTACAAGAATGTTGATATATATGGCAAGCTTATTACGTTTTTGAAAAGTAAGTCAAAAGTGCACAAACCAAAGAAAGCCCTGGTTCTACTTTATTAGTCTAAAATCGAATTAATAATGTTCATTTTATATGTAAGTGTCGGGTAAATTCTTATATTATAACATTAAAGCTTTGTTACATTAATTTCCAAGAGCATTATTTCTGTAATAAATGTAGAATGATTGCCGAGATGAATGCATATTTTACCACAACTACTTAGTGAGTTATAATCATAACCCACGTCTGAGTTATAAGCTACTTTATTAGTCTAAAATCGAACTAATAATGTTATATGTAACTGTTGAATAAAAAATTTCATTTCTTCAATTTCGACAAATAATTGCTTATTTTGCATTAAATCCGCGTAAAGTTATTTTTTATGTGCTCTGGTTTAAATAAGATTTCTCTGTGTCTACCTTTCCTTATGATTTATTTACAACAACCAAAAATGTAAATGCATAATATAAAGATTTTAACTGTAAAGATTTGCTACAGTTACTACAGGTAGTACCATACTTGGGTGCTATATTATCTACTTTCACTTTCTTTCAACTGAAAATAATAGGGATTTATCGCTAAAACTCTGAAAAAACGGTAACAAACTATTTAGCTACGACATGCCCAGATGAAACCAGATAAAACCATTGAGGGCTCCCCCCCTTTCCAATGTCTACAAAAAATTTGCTTGCGAATTTTCGTCCTTTGCAACGAATTAAACAGTTTTTTCATGAACTTTAAATAGTTAAAGTGGTAGTTTATGAAAACGTGTAAATGCTATAAAAATGTGTTAACAAAATCGTTTATAAGCAAGACGACGTGAGGAGCTAGGGGGCCGGGAGTGGGGATTACGCTGTATTCACCTTAGAATGTGACAATTGCCACGTTTACACGAACGCTTTAATGCGCATTACCAGAATACTAATTTTATTAAAACGCATGTGTAAACACCCTTAAATCAGTTTAAAAAACATTCGGATTAACTTCAAACGCATCAAATATGTAGATTATCCGATTTAAATCCTGATTTAACCTTCGTGTAAACGCTAATAAGCATTATCTCTAAATGCTACCAACCGTGCCGAGTGTTTGCTTTTGAAGTTTGAAGTTCTGTCAGTTTTGTTTCCCCAAGTTTAAATTATTCAAGAAATTGAAAAGAAAAGGATCAATTAGACTGAAGACTGTTAAAATAAAATGATTTCCTTTTTACGAGTATAATTTAATTTATTATAATTTAATATCTGTATATTGTATTTTTTAAAAATGTTTAATAAAAAATAGTTGTAGCTAATACTATGTTCATAATGCCTAATTTTTATTCTGTTAAAATAAAATTATTTCCTTTTTACGAATATCCTACCGGCACGCCTTTGTCACACCATTTTCAATGTTTGTGAATGGATAACAATAGGCAAAAGCCATAAATTGACCCAACCCCGGGTGGTACTACCTGCACTTGATGAAAAGAAAGAATTTTGCAATAAAATCAATGCCAAATTATGAAAGTGGCTTAAATATTCATTGGATCATTCTGTAGTCCCTTTGCATACCTAATGAATTTTTATTACTCTACACCTTTCTGAAATAGAGTATAATCAGCTGCCAAACTGCGTAATGCCTTAGAAATAGAGATAGAAAGAAAAAAAGATAGACATAAATTCTCTTTCAATTTAATGTCCTCCTACTACTCTCTATGGTTCTTTCCCAAGGACTTCGGCTAAATTTGAATATAGAAAATTACGTATTGTCTGACATGAAAACGTTTATCTTTTTTGAGGATTTTATTTTTGTTGCTAAATCTTTGGTTACAATCATGTCGTTATGTAAAATTATTATTATTTTTTATAAGGGTTTATTTGCAATTGTCGTATTTTAAGTGGCTCCCATAAAGCTGTAGGTACATATAGTTTTGTCTCCATCAAAATTGGTGAATTTGCTTTTCAGTAAAATGAGATTTTCCTCAAAACACTCAACCATTACTTTCCATTATTCAAAAGTAACTTTGAGGTCCCTTTCTTTTTTATCTAAAACAACGCACACGTACAGCGTATTGTTTTGCGGTGCGCCAGGGAATCGGAATGCACAATTGGTTTATTATTGCTTTTACAGTGTTGAGTTTATTACTTTTACATAAACAGATTCTAAAATGCAGCAATTCATGACGACCGTAGTATTCCTAGCAGATTCATATGCATTTGAGTGGAGTTCGTCGTTTGTCCAATTTTGAACTTTTAGAGAGTGATCAGCTTTTCTGCTCTAAATTTAGCTGAGGCGCACTTAATTTGAATTTGTTTGGTTTTTGTTTTCGTCAGTTATTAGGTATGTCCTCTTTTTCCTATGCTTATATTATTAATAAGAGCAGCACTACTGCTGAAACAGATAGCATTTAAGAACAAAAGTACTAATTATTAATTTATTATTATTTATTAAAAGTTATTAAACATTATCAATTATTATTAACCAATTACCGTTGTCCATGTCTCGAACGCTCTCTATCAAATTCACCTTATTATATTTTCTGATTTATTTATGAACTTATTTATGACACTTCCTGTATTTTGTCCTAAGGTTATAGTATGTGAAAAATAAATAAATACAAAAAAATTACTGTACGAATATGCCAGGTTGTGAAATACCAGAAATAGTGTTTCGTACGGTGCGCTGCCCACGAGTTAAATAATTTATTTGTTAGGAACAAAACATTGCTAATTATTATGGCATGAAATAAAACACAAAAAATTTAATGTAAGTTAAATTTCAGCTTTTGTCAAAAAAATGTGTAACCACTGCACTTTACTATACAGGGTGCATCCGATTAAGTCGGCACCATTGCTTACTACTTTATTATTAGAGCTACGATGTTGGTTAAATTAGCAAACTAGTAGCATTCTTCCCGCAAATTAAAATGGTGAAACAATTAAACGTCACGTTTTTGAATTACTTTTAAAAATGCACTTTTTTATATGGAACACCCCTATATTTTTTTACATGTTGATCGCAAATAAATATCTAAACAAAAAAGTTTCTATGGCACTATCGGTCTATACTTAAAAATAACAAAGTTGTGGCCATATTTTACTTTCAGTCAAGTAGACTATGGAATTACGAAACGAACAAACAATACAATTTGCTCCAGGCTTCGTCTATCCTTTACGCTCTAACGTACATTTCTAAGCTGCCATTGCGTTAAAAAATATGTGTTAGATATTGTGCTGGTGGGTTACTTGGCAGTGTTGTTTTTTTTTATTATTTTTAATTAAACTATTTATTGAAGCAAATGAAACAAAGCCACTATGTAATCTTTTACTACATCAAATGTACAAACACATTAATATCTTGTTATATGCATTTTCGAGCACATTTTAGCACATGCCTTGTCGCTTTTGAAATAGTCCATCCGTCGATATATGCCATAGTCTTGTAACCCCAAAAATAAAAACCAAGCGGGGTTATATCTGGGGATCTTGGTGGCCAACGAATTGTGTCATTTGTGACCATTCACATGCCTTGAAAGATCCTCGCCACTAATATTCCTACATCACGAAATTGATGAGGCGGTGCCCCATCCCATCCTGTTGTGTGCCTCCAAGTCAATATCGTACAAATACTCTTTACGCACACCAAATACTATCAGATCAATATATCTTCTTCCTGTTAGAGTACCTTCATAAAATGCAGGTCCGATTATCCTGCTTTCCATTAAACTAAACCAAACATTTACACTATACTGATTTTGAGGGCCTCTGGGGATAGTAAGAAATAGGTGTGACCAATAAGGCATATTTTTGCGATATTAAAAAAATTGGCATCATCACTCCAAAGAATGTACTTTAAAATATTATTATTTTCTTTAAAAGTGTCGCATAACCCATGGCAAAAAATACGTCTTCTTTCATAATCACCAGGCAATAACGTTTGGACTGGACGATACTTATACGATATGTACTTTTGTGTTATTTAAGAGCCTCCATATCGTAACTAAGTTGACACCAGACTCCCTTGCTAAATCTTTTGTAGAAGTCTCTCATGTGCCTCAAGAGATGTCAAGACGACAATTTCGGTATTTTCACTTATTATATCTTGTTTTTGTCTCCTTGTCTTTTAAAAAACACTCATTACTTCTAAATTCTTTTTTTGTTAAGCACTAAAAAATATCATGTATCCGGCACATCACGTACTCTGACTGTACTCTTCTACTGCTCTAGCAGAATACTTTCTACACATAAGGCATGTTTCTAACGTATCACATTTTTCAATATGTGTGAAGGGCATTTTATGATAATTAACAAAAACTAGGAACCGCAAAATTATTATTACACAGCCACCTTGTCTAAATAAAATTAGATGTATTACATCCACAGCCTGCTCTTCTTTCCCAAGAGATTGAAGACAACTAGTTTTTGTTTCGGAATTCCATAGTCTACTTGATTGAAAGTAAAATATCGGGCCTAGTGCATAGAAACTTTTTTGTCTTATTTGCGACAAGCATGTAAAAAAATATACGTTGTGTTCCATTTAAAAAAGTACATTTTTAAAAATAAATCAAAAACGTGATATTCAATTCTTTTTCTGTTTCCACCATTTTAATTTGCGGGAAAAATGCTACTAGTTTGCTAATCTAACCAACATCGTAGCAATAGTGCCGACTTAACCGGAGGCACCCTGTATAATAATAAAGTTCACTGGATATGGGATTTTTGTATTGGCCTAGTTTACACCATGAACTGCCGAGTCATAAACTAATCCGAATCCGATATAAATTAACTGTTTGATGTACAGGGTGTCACAGTTTTCGTGAGTTTTCATATAAGAGCACAATTATTATAAAAGATAGAAAGCGGCTTACTTTCCTATTATTTTATGAAAGTTTCATTGCCGCAAGCGAAATTTTCATAGCCCTCTCAGTTTTTGACATTTGAAAATTTGTCATTTTTGACGCTACCCTGTATCTCGATTATTTAAAAACTTATCAATAAGGTAAAAATGGGTTGTTATAGAGTTTTTTTTATGTAGAATTGAGTGGCAGTTAGACATTTTCCAAAAAGTTTTGTTTTTGAGTTGATGACCCAAACTTGTGTTTTTTTAAAACGTCAAACATGACAACTACGCCTCAGGCAGGGTTAATTAGTTTTTAGATTTATTTAAAATGTCACATTGTAATATATTATCTTATTTTTTCTTATGGTTAAGAATTTCATATTAACATTTCAAATAATAAAATTTAAAATTAGAAAAACTAAAAGAACAATATGAATATAAATAATTATTGTTTAAAAAATCGTAATAAAAATATGTAACTTACTATACTTATTAAAAATGTTCGCCGTTTTTATTAATACATTTTCGACACTTTTTCAACACAGTATTGGTGACCCTGGGAAGAGTGTTGCCATTTATACTGGTGAACACATATCTCACTTTCTCTTCTAATACTTGTCCAATTTCAGGGGTTTCAAACTCAAAGACTTCATTGTTTACATACCTTCATAAATACAAATCTAAAGGGGTTATATTGGTGGATGTAGCAGGCCAATTAACTAGTCCGCCGTTTAAAATTACTTTATCATCAAATGCCTGTCTTAAGAGAGTTTGAACTTCCCGAACATTATGTGCGGGACAACCGTCTTGCTGAAACCAAATACTATTTAGTTAACTTTGAAGAACTCTTGCTCTAATTGCTGGTAATATTTGACCTTCCAACAGCTCCAAGTATCTTTGGCCATTCAACGTGTGATTATAAAAGAATGATCCGACAAGGCGGTTGTCTAAAAAGTAAGATGAAAAGTAAAGTTGACTTAATGCCTGCTATGTAGGTATTTAGCAAGTATGGTGAAGTATAAAGCCAAATCGGGTTTGCAGTCTTAGTTGAGCCAATTGGTGAGGGTTTTCTGTAGCCCAAAAATGATGGGTGTGTCTACTAAACACTCCACAGTTGGTAAAATGTGTCTCGTCGGTTCAAATTACAAGATAACTGAAATCAGGATTTTGATCGCATTGGTTCACATACCAATTTGAAAATTGGATTCTTCTTGGATAATCCGTTTCTCGTAAACCCTGAACGATAGTTGGGGCTTGTGCGGTTGATGTATATTTTCTTTAAGGACTCCTTGTATGGCAGTTCTCGGGGTTGGTAAGTCTCTTGCCGCGGGTCTTCTAGATGATGTCCGAGCGGCATTAAAATATTCACTCAAATTTTCGTCACACTCGTTATTATCTTCTTTTTCGTAATTCTTGAGCAGCGGTTGTTCAAAACTTCCATAGTTTTTGAGGTTAATAACAATTTTTGGAAAAAGTCTTATATTTGGCTGTTGTCTTTCAGGGTAATTTTCAAAATATCTTTCTAATTCAAAAATTGCATTTCTATTGCAATGAATGTAACATTCCAGCAAATCAAATTTTTCTTTGTGAAAAAAACGCAATGCCATTTTTTTTAATTCACGATCCAGAAATGTTTTTACAGATTACCAAAATAATAGAAAATAAAAAAGCTGCAGCATATTTTCGAAAATCAACGTTTTAATTTTTTTAAAGTATCCCCAAACCAAAAAAAGAGAGAATCGCGTAGTAAGCGGCTTTAAATTGCAAATAAACTTTTTCCATTTAACCGTTTCTCTATCTTCTATAGTTTTCACGGTCCCCATACATGTAGGGCCAATTTGGGCCACACTAACATAGTGTACGAATGCCATTGGATAGAAAAATAAATAAAAAATCAAAATTTGACAGAACACATTTCATATAACTATTAAAAAGTAATTTTTAAACCCAAAAATGTGTATCATGCATGCGGGTAAGTTTATTTTGTGCATAAATATATTTGGGACACGCTGTACATAGCGTGCAGTAATAACGCACTGTTGGTTACCCAACAACTTTCTGATTTTAACGAACTTTAACACCTTTCTACAGCAAATAATCAATTTTTGGCACTTAGCCCCTTGTTGCAGGTGATTTGTTCAATTAACCTACATTTAAACCAAACAAGGAAATGAAATGTGCTTGAAAATTGCCTTTCATTAAAAAAAAATATCAGTCTTTAAACTCATCGAAACGAAACACCCTTTTAAGTATGAATAATTATAACATGTACTTGCAATATCTTATGATACGTATTAGTTTTCCCAAGTTGTATGCTAATAAACTGGTCGACAAAAAAAACAGATACGGCATTTCTCATAATTTTTAAACCTCCAACCCTCCGATTTGAGTAAAATTTTTAAACTTGGGGTTTTATTTCTTCGCGAACCCGATTGCCTCAAAATAATATTCAGCATTGCTCAGTAGCAATGTCTTAAGTATTTTTTTTGTTATATTATTTAAAGTAAAACACTTTTTTACTTCAATTTCCACTTTATTTGACAATACGACATGTTTCACTGCACTGCAGCTTCGTCAGGTAATGTACAATTAATTTTAAGTTTACGCTATTTAAGTGCATGGCTAATGACAGTGCCAGTTAGGTATTGTAAAAGATGGGGGTTTTTTTGTCTGTCTTAGACAATTCCATCAATTTCTTGGATCTATCTATAAAGAAAGTAAATAACAAACACAATTTCTCAATCTTTCATAAACCAACACACACAGACACAACAATACACAACTCATCTTGCCATCCTATCCAACATAAAATGGCTGCTTTTTATAGCATGGTCCATAGACTAATCTCAATCCCCCTTCAACCAGCAGATTTTCAAAAAGAACTAGACCTAGTTAAACAAATTGCAACAAATAACGGGTACCAATCAGAAATTATAGATAAAATATTAAAACAAAAAATGTACAAAAAAGCCATAGCAATGGTATATCCAAAAGAAAAAGAAAAACCAACTTCATACAGGATAATCACATATATAGGAAACATAAGCACAAAAATTAGTAAATTCTTAAAAAAACTTAATATAAACACAGCTTTCAAAACTCAAAATACCATAGGAAAACTAATAAAAAACTGTAAAACTAAAATCAACAAAAATGACAAATCGGGAGTATACAAATTAAATTGCGGAGATTGTTAAAAAACATATATAGGTCAAACAGGTAGAAGTTTCTCGAAAAGGATCAAAGAACATTTTAATAGTTTTATTAATGGCAAAAATGATTCAAACTACGCGAATCATCTTATAGAAACAAAACACTCATTTAATGAAGACTTTAAAATACTACATCTAGAAACCAAAGGATCAAAACTAAATCACCTCGAATCATTAGAAATAAACAAGCTTAAAAATACAAATATGTTATTAAATAATCAACTAGACCTAAACAATTCACCTTTACTAAACTTATTTTAATATTCTTCTCACAATAGGACAATAAAACTTCAAGCAAGACACATTAAATTTGTAAATAACCCACCCCCTTTTATAATACTAATTAAGTTAGGAAAATACCAACCTTTTCCATATTAAAGGCCAATTTTATTTGATATTTAAATTAGATTGTAGAATATACTAATTATCGAAAAAACCCCCATCTTTTACAATACCTAACTGGCACTGTCATTAGCCATGCACTTAAATAGCGTAAACTTAAAATTAATTGTACATTACCTGACGAAGCTGCAGTGCAGTGAAACATGTCGTATTGTCAAATAAAGTGGAAATTGAAGTAAAAAAGTGTTTTACTTTAAATAATATAACAAAATTATTATGGATTTCCACCAAGTATCGACCAATAATATTAAAATGTCTTAAGTTATTTGCACTCTTTGCTTATAGTGTGAATCTTTCAAGACCATTGCTAACATTTTTCAGTGAGAGCTGAAATTGTTTGGAAGTACTAGATACTGCTGTAACCTTTCAGTATTCTTGTTAACAATAATTTATTAGATTAAACTAGATCGGGTGGTAGTTTTTAAATTTTTGTGCATTGTTATCACCTGTGCACCTGTTCATTCTACCAGTTTTTCGGAATTTCTCTCTCCCATTTGCATTCCATACAGAGTGGAAAAAAATGATGTAAAAAATAACAAGTTTAACCAGACGTTATTTTATTAATAATTCTTTCTTCAGATTAACCCAAAAAGATATTTCGAAGTTTGTCACTGTCTTAAAAAAATATTTTAGATTAATAGGAGGTATTACCACAAATCACCGAAATAAATTTAGATACGCAACGGGACTCTTAGAACTGTCAAAAACTAATTGGGGCTGATGTCCTAGTATTTGCGATCCGAAACACACGAGAAAGAAAGAAACCTGTTTGCCAACTATGGGTAAAAATAAAGAAAACTGTTATACCAGCTTTTGATGAAATCTGTTTTATCGATAGATATGGTGCCGCTTAAAAATTTAAAATATTCCTTGGTTTAAATATTCATTTTTTTCTGCTTTTATAAATTTAGATACGCAACGGGACTCTTAGAACTGTCAAAAACTAATTGGGGCTGATGTCCTAGTATTTGCGATCCGAAACACACGAGAAAGAAAGAAACCTGTTTGCCAACTATGGGTAAAAATAAAGAAAACTGTTATACCAGCTTTTGATGAAATCTGTTTTATCGGTAGATATTGGTGCCGCTTAAAAATTTAAAATATTCCTTGGTTTAAATATTAATTTTTTTCTGCTTTTATTTTTAGTTCTGAGATACACGTTATTTGTAACTCTTGTTTTTAAATTTGGAGTAAATACCTTGTTGGTAAAATAGCAAATAACGTATATCTAAGAGCTCAAATAGAAAGCAGCAAAAAAGAAATTATTTAAACCAACCAATACCTATTTAAAAAAATACAGCTGACTAAAATAAAGCGAAATAGGTAATAAAACATTATTTTTATGATCAAAAATTATCGGATCTCTTTTTGACAAGCGGTGTCGCATGCCATGAGTATTTGAACAGTTTGGAACACAACATTTTTTAGGTTTTAACGGAGGTGCGTGGTCTTCCATAACGGAAATAAATACGCGGACCTTAACTGAACAAACCGAAAACACACTAAAAGTAAACAAAAAGTCAAAACAACTATCAAAAAATACGCTAATAGTACACACAAAGACCGAACGATCACAAATGGCATTACAATTGAACACAACTTAAAAGAAAATCGAGAATAGAAAAGTGACAATACACTTCAAATTTTTGATATTTTAACAACGAAATCTGGGAGGGTGCTTCTTCTTGATCGCAGATGGCAAATGAACGTGGTGCCCTCTATATGAACTTAAGTAAACCAAATTGGGCGATGCCACTACCGGCGCCATCTACGAAATGCGATCCAAACAAAATAATAATGTTTGGCGGGAACGCCCAGCTTACGTATCTGAATTTATTTCGGTGATTTGTGGGTATTACTAGAAAATAATTTAGTTGATACAGAGTAATTTCGAACAACATTCAAAATGGAAATGGTGTGACAACTGACGTTGTTAACAAACCCAGTATGGATTCCGTAAGTCTAGATCAACAGGAGACCTTCTCGCTTATGTTACTCATGTTTGGAACAACATAGAACATCATGGGGAATCTTGGGCGGTAGCACTGGACATTCCAAGGCCTTTGACCGAGTATGGCATGAGAGGCTCCTAAGTGAAAGCATGCGGCATATCGCTTCAGTTCTGTTTATGGTTCGCAAGCTTTCTTAAAGACCGTTCTCTAGAAGTGGCGATGGACCTGGGCTTTATCAATTCATTTCTTGGGGTCAATTGGGATAGTCATATGTCTTGGCATAGTCACGTTGCGGCCATTGCTAAGGCAGCTTCACAGAAGCTTGGAATACTTTTCCGAACTAAAAACCTCTATACACCCCAACAACTCTTGATACTCTATAAAGCCCAAACTCGACCATCGCTGGAGTACTGTTCGCATATTTGGGGCTCTGCTTCTAAACATACCCTAACATTGCTGGATTCCATTCAAAGAAGAGCCAGTCACTTGATCGGTGACCATGATCTGACAAACAACCTGGGAATCCTAGAACATCGAAGGCAGGCTGACGACGGGAGCCTATTTTACAAATATGTTCATGGCAAGTGCCCAACTGGGGTTGTCCGCTTGATTCCACCCAGACCGGTGCATGGTAGAAATATACGATGAGTGGAGTTGTTGGCTCAGCTTAGTGTCCCACGTACAACACTCTTTAAAGATTCTTACATCTGGAGAACGTCATCGTCACGAATCGTTTCCTGCGCACACGCAGGATTAATCCTGATCATAAAAAATAATGGTAGAAATACACGACGAGCCACTGCAGCACACCCGTTGTTGTTCAGCTTAGTGTCCCTCGAACGAGTCCTGCAGATATTTTGCTCACTAAATACCTCCGCCGTAGATTAAGGGTCAATGATTTAAATATTACTTAAAAGCATTTATTATTTAAAATTAATTTTCATTAAAATTGGAGCCAAAAGGGCAAATCGGACACTGGTTAGCACCCTTTAACCAATGTTAGCCTAGCGTACAAACTACCTAAATAGTTCATTATTAGGTAGTGAGGAATATACCTATATGATTAATGGGCATCCATATCTGTAGTGAGGAAAATACCTGTCGAATTTGATGGCCTTAACGGTTAGTGAGGAATTTACCTCCGCCCGATGCAGGCCGGTGCCAAATTGGCAAAAACATCATTTTTTTTTATTCAGAACATTTTGTCAAAATCGGTTAAGCGATCTTCGAGTTAAGGTAATATAGCTGTAAAAAATAAGGACAAAAATCCTTTGGTTGGTTTTTTTGTTGACTAGCTTATTTTAATTTAACTACAATCAGGGTAATTAGGTTTGTAGTAATAATATAAGAAACAGAAACAATATTATAATCGGATTATATAACTCCAAAATAATTATTATTCAGTTCAACAATAATTATTATTGTTGCAAAAAAATAGCACACACGTAGCTCTGCCTACCGCAATTCAGTACGTTAAAAAATGTTATTATTTTTATTACGAACATAAAACTACTTTTAGAGTTCACAAATGTAGGTTATTTTATTACAGATGCTTGACTTGCTTCAAGTACCTAGTTAATTAGGCATTGATATTAGTTATTTATATTATCTATCAAGCCTTGAATTTCTAAACACAGATTCGCATTTTTTTAATTAGAACCCGTTAACAATTAGGGAATTGAATTATATTTACCATAAGCTGGTAACAGTACAAAGTAAAACAGTAGGTTTCTTTTACTAGGAAAATAGGATTTTGCATGAGAGAAATTATCAGTTCCAGGTTGAGATATCTCCTGCTCTATCGATACATTGAGAAAACTTCCAGCAAATAAATCCTTGCTAAAATTTTTTCCTCCGATTGCAAGATCACTTTCCTTCTACAGTAAAGATCACTTTGCTGATAGCTCTTTATGATTATCATAAAGAACTTAGTTACTGTAGTAAGACAAACTTTTAGAGATAGGCAAACATTTCTTTTAAAAAATTATTTTTGCTGTTACAATTATCTCCTTTGATGTAGTAACAAAACGCTTGGCAATAAGTAAAATTAAAACTTTATAAAGAAGTTTATTAGGCAAGGGCCTAGCGACACCTAAAGCACCGGTTCCCGTCAGATCACCGAAGTTAAGCGGTGTTGAGCGCGGTAAGTACTTAGATGGGTGACCGCTTGGGAAACACCGCGTGCTCTTGTCTTAGGAAAGAGTGTAAAATGAATCGACATCAAAACCATCCTATTCGCGCCGGACAGGCCGGATGAGATCGGATATCTCGTAGGATGAAGGTGCCGTTTCACACTCCCCAGTCGGTAGACCGCACGATTAAAAACCGTACGGTCGATGACCGGTTCAAGATGGCCTCAGATACGCCAACGAACCGTAAAATAGTAAAATAAAGAAGTTTATTTAACAGCAGCAAAATTTTATTCCAAAATAGCCTGATCGGTCGTATTCGACTCCAGTCTGTCGAAACCGGCCATTTTTTGCTTAGTTGAAGCAAAGTTTTGTCTTGTGAATATTGCGGAGTCGCCGCAGTTTTAACTTTCAATTTTCGATTTTATTTTGTGTAATATACAGGGTGAAAACTTTCAATGCAAATATCTCGAATACAACAAAAGTTAGAACGCGATTTGGTATAAATGTTATTTGGGTAGGGAAAACTAGAACCACCATACTTTAGTCAAGGGGTTAACCACTTTAAAATTTCAAATGGCACCACCCCCCTTGTTATACCTCAAATGAAAGGTCTAACTGAGTAGTATTTAGATGCACAAAAGAAATGGATAAAAAACAAAATTTGTAATTTGAATAAAATTGGAAATGAAAAAAATTAAATATTATTTCATTTGATTAAATGTTCCAAATGCATTCCATTTTGTTGTAAACAATAGTTTAACCCATTTTCGAATCATAATCAGCTGGATATTACCGAAAATAGGAACTTAGATGAGAATTTACTACATTTTCAACCAGATTCAATATTTTAATATTTTTATAAATTACAAAGTTTTGATTTATTCAAATTACAAATTTTCCTTTCTATCGATTTTTTTTGTGCAGCTAAATACTACTCAGTGAGATCTTTCATTTGAGGTATAACAAAGGGGGTAGTGCCATTTGAAATTTTAAAGTGGTGGTGTGGGGCGCCAAGGGGGTGACTGACCCCTTGACTAAAGTAAGGTGGTTCTAGTTCCCCCTAACCAAATAACATTTATACCAAATCGCGTTGTTCTAACTTTCGTAGTTTTCGAGATATTTGCAAATTGACACCCTGTACTATTTTAGACTGAGTGCTTATTTTCGATTGTAATATAAAAGTGGTATAGCAGGTTTACGAAAAAGTTAACTTTATAACTCTGTGTCCAGCGGACAAAATAGGTAGTTGGAATGCAGCCCAACAGAAACATTTTTGAAATATTTTGAGAAACATTTTTGAAGCTTTTTGGTATTCTAGAAAAAGTGAGGGCCACCGCACTGACGAAAAACGTTTTAGTGTGCGAATTAAAACGCTTAATTCATTTTTTGTCAATTGTGGCAATCAGCCTATATTTCATCAAGTGAAATATATTGCAGGAGAGATATTAACCGAAAAAACTTCAGTTGATTCAATAAAATTATTTAATTGCCGTATATTTCTTTAACTTAAACGAATTCTTGTTCGGTCAATTAAATTTTACTAATTTAGTTTTCTCCAGAATTTCTTTTATTAAGGCATTATATGCCACAAGTACAAAATTTTGTCAAACTATAGGAATATTTTGTATGGTTTAGGACTCGGTTTAGGACCTTGAAGACACACTGTATATTTTACTGGCACAGTAAAGTAGTTTACAGCAGTAGCAAGGTTTATTTGCCACTACAGGCAGAAAAATAATTGCGGCAATCTGAATATTTTTCGGTCTTAACAGTGTTTCTTTGCTTTGATAGATTAGCAGCTTTTCAGGTATATAAAGATTATATTGGAGGACTGCAATGTTACATTCCTGCGCCTACAAGATGATATTTTATTAAGTTACCTTAATGCAGCAGCCAAATTTCCAGGAAACAAAAAAAAAACCAAATTGATTTACTCTTTTTAAAATTTGAATAATCTTTTGAGATGTAGTCATTATCTAAAGATATTTTGTAGAGGTATGGAAAAAAAAGTATTTCTTTGCAAAAATATTTACAAAAAAGACATGGAGACTGTACGGTATGAGATATATTGGTGGAGACTGTTCAGGTTAAAAATAAAATAACGCTTTGTAATTTCGATAATCCTTGTTATATAGACTTAACTAACAAACATACTTTAGACTCGCCTAGCTAATATAAACGAGTACACTTTTAGACATTTTTTAAATAAATGTTTAAATAAAAACTCGGACTAACTGAAATTAACATAAATAATGACGAAGTCAACCAACTTAGTGTAAAATATAACTTCTTAAAAGAACAGACTACTATCTGGAAAACATATGAACAAATATTCACTGATGGATCAGTATTAGCAAAAAAAACCGGCTGTGCTTTCTACCACAAAAATACTAACACTACCAAGAAATTTAAGTTGCCTGACGGTTCTTCCATAAATTCGGCCGATTTCTGGGCTATCCTGGAATCACTTGAGTACTGCAGGGATTATTATGGTAACTATAAATTTGTTATTGTTTCTGACAGGAGGAGCTCTCTAACAAAAATCTTAAATAGTATAAATGTTGCTTCTGCTAATTACCTCATTAGCGAAATACTGAATCTCTATGGCATCTTGAGAAATTTAAACAAGCAAGTTTCATTTGTATGGTTTAGAGCTCATATCGGCATACCTGAAAATGAATTAGTGGACACAGCCGCGAAAGAAGCTACGACTATCGGCTCTCAAACGAATTTTAAAATTCCATATACAGACATAGTAAGTCAAGCTAAAACAAAAATATCAAACAATTGGCAGGAGCAATATATAAATTCAGATAGGGAAGGTATAAAAATAATCAAAATCAAATTTATGTAAAAAAACATGGTTTTGTAAGGAATCAAGTAAAAACTTTGTCAGAATTATTTCTCGGATCAGGACTTTTCATGCCTTGTATCCCAAGCATGCAAAACGAATCGGTTTGCAGAATGGGGAAGGCTGTGAATGTGGCGAAAGAGGAGATCTAATAGACTTAAAAATCATAGAGATAAACTATATAACAATTCGAAAGGATTGGTTCAAATGCCATTTAACTTAAACTATTTAATAGCACTTAGTAATATAAAGGTATAGAGAATTATATATCAATTCACATTGGAAGCTCAAATAAATGTATGAAAAAAAAAACAAAAAACAACATAGAGCGTATTACTTAAAAAAAAAAAAGAGAAGGAAATGTAAAAATAATAATACAACATCGCTAATCTTAAATAAATATAACGGTGTTATAGAATAGGTATGTTATACCAGAGTTTATGTAAAAAGGAAAACAGAAATATCGGAAAATTGGATATAAACGCCGTCAAGAAAAAGGAACTTCTTAAACAAAGAGAGACGTGGCCATTTGGTTTTACCAGAGCCACAAACATACATACATACATACATATACATAAACTGTTAAGCCACACTCTTCCTTATTTACTTCGCATATTAACGTATCCTCAGTATCTTCGTCTTGGCTTCCTCCAGCACCAACTTATAAAATTTTAATCTAGGATCATTCTCCATAAGGAGAAATAAGAAGATTGACATCAACTTTTTTGTATCTCTGTATCTATTCTATAGTAACTTTCTCCCCGGCTTATTACTACCCCATTTCAATTCCTAGTAAGTATTAGTTACTGTGTCAATTCTCCTTCTTGTTATTACCAAAATGGCCATAGTTTTTATAAACTGAAAATTAATTTTTTTGATACAGAGAATGAAGCCAGATGGCTCCATCTCGTGGTGCTGGTAAATAACACCAATTTCTAAGCATACCTGCGCCCTCTGACATGGACTTATCAAGCCACAAATATCGGAGGAAAACCTGCAAAGACAGAACGTCACAATTACAGGAATCCTCGCTAGGCAGCGCTATGCGTTTTGTCGGTTTAGTAACCGAAAACTGAACACATTGAAAAGGGTTTGCTTTTTCCTTCTGCCAGAACCATCCTCAGACGCGTTTCGCTGTATAACAGCTCATCAGTGAGGCTATGGGTTCTGACTGATTTTTCTGTTTTAAAACAGACGCCGATGCTTTTTCCTTTTGTCAGAACCCATAGCCTCACTGATGAGCTGTTATACAGCGAAACGCGTCTGAGGATGGTTCTGGCAGAAAGAAAAAGCAAACCCTTTTCAATGTGTTCAGTTTTCGGTTACTAAACCGACAAAACGCATAGCGCTGCCTAGCGAGCATTCCTGTAATTGTGACGTTCTGTCTTTGCAGGTTTTCCTCTGATATTTGTGGCTTGATAAGTCCATGTCAGAGGGCGCAGGTATGCTTAGAAATTGGTGTTATTTACCAGCACCACGAGATGGAGCCATCTGGCTTCATTCTCTGTATCAAACCGATTTTTCTGTTTTAAAACAGACGCCGATGCTTTTTCCTTTTGTCAGAACCCATAGCCTCACTGATGAGCTGTTATACAGCGAAACGCGTCTGAGGATGGTTCTGGCAGAAGGAAAAAGCAAACCCTTTCAATTAATTTTTTTGTTTACTATAAGAACAGAAAACTGTTTGAAATATTTTCCCGCTGTATCCTGAACTTTTATTTTATTCGGTATTCCGCTTTATCGGTAAAGCTTTACAGTACTTTAAAATAAAGTGTTCTTAATAAATTTTTTGTTAACTTCATAAGTCTCGCTGTGGAAATTCTTAATTTCAGCCATTGTGAGTGAAATCCACTGGAATGCAGAAGTTTTGTGGCCACATGTTGGGTAAACCGAAAGAAAATGTGACTATATCTATAACCAAAAACGTATTTTATAAACTTGAATTGAACATTATATCTCTAATAAAATTTACCTAATCTGTTTTTCCTTATTTTTCTTCCATTCTGTGGAATTTGTTCTTTTTTTTTCGAACCGCTTTCTCACCAGTTACAGTTGTTACCTGAACATCCCTTCCAAATCTATTATTGTATATTAATTAACAACTTTTTAAGAATATGTAAATGTAAATACCACTGCACAATTAATAAAGATAACCTTTCTCCTGAATTTAAATCAGAAGAATAAGGAAAATCGAATTATTTCCAGTTAAAGCCTGTCAAAACAGCATCTAAACAATTGATTTTAGCGCGAAAGAAATATTGCTCATTTTGAAAGTTAGCGCATCATAATGTATTAAAATGCATTGGAGATTCAACGTTTTGCTTTACTTGCCGTGTTAGGAGATTGTACAATTTGCAACTAAATCAATATTGGAGATTGTACGGTATGAAACTAAGTTTAATTTTCTAAAGCAAAAATAGACTGGAGATTAACTGTTTTGGTAGAAAATAATGGATTATTTCAATTCAGCACTAAAAATTACATCTGAAACGTCATCTATCTCATTCTTGCTGAGAATTGGAGATTGTACACTTCGGAACTAGGCCCCTCAGCTGTATTAATATTAATTGTAATTATACATAATTTAAAAAATATATGGTATTATTATTTCTTTTTGTAACAGGGCGCAGAGGGAAGGCAATGCCTCCCCTAACGAGGCGGCACTGGTATTGAGATGGTTACAAACGTTATCGAAGAAATGTCAGCAGAAAAAAGACGCGTCCAGAGCAACATCATAACGGTTCAATGTATAACTTGTAACCGCTAAATAAGTATATCTTGTGTAATCATGAGAAGAAATAAAGAAACGGAACTGTAGTAAGCGAATATTTCAAAACGTAAGCATTCTTGGCCATTAAAGTCTTATTCAGACTGCTGATGTTTTCAAAAAATCGTGGAGTGGTTGCTAACTATTAAAAAAAAAACACATATCTTTTAAAATCAGCTGTGTTCAAAAACTTTTACATAATGATTATTTGCTTAGAATGGACGTTTAATGGACAGTGGATGGAACGAATTAACAACGACCAAACCATAACAAATATAGTATTATTCTCGGATGAAACTATTTTCTGTACAGAAGGTACAGTCAACAAATAAATGAATATTGGCCCGCGAAA
Source organism: Polydrusus tereticollis (assembly GCA_963920685.1). Lineage (NCBI taxonomy): Eukaryota > Metazoa > Arthropoda > Insecta > Coleoptera > Curculionidae > Polydrusus > Polydrusus tereticollis. The sequence continues at coordinate 72,688,056 of OY987333.1, read as the reverse complement.
ATCCTTACAAGGTTTAGGGAAATTTGGACCATTTTGTCATAAAGGGTACCTAATCTGAATAGCATTACTCCCAGCTAGCTCCTGAATTTCTATGACTGTCTGGGCTTTTGCTTAACTCAATTTGAACCGCTTTGAACAATAATAATTTTTTTACGGATGGGGTTTGGGGTAAACTAAAAATTTAGTGCGTTTCTTCAAGTGTTTCTGGTCTATATCCAGTTTACCTTATGCCAAAAAAAATAATTTTATGTTTAGTACTGTTTATATTTTTGAAAATTTTGTTTACTTTTATAAATATAATTTCTGTTATAATGATCAAATGCATGCATAAGAACATCGAAATATACAGGGTGCCTCTAAAAGGTCTGTGCAAAATGCTAGTATAAATTTCTAATGCTGAAATATGAAGATTTAACCGAACTTACCTTAGTCCAAAAGTTGATAATTTTCAGGGTGTCGAAGTTTTTATTTTTAACTTTTTCTATAAATATTAAACTTAATAATAGCATAATCTGCACAAAAGCAAGTGCTTTTTTTGTATGCGAAATCCAGACCAGACAACAGTCTTGATGTAACAGCATCACTTCACATAAAATATACACTATCGGGTATAGTATAAGTATTGAAACAAATCGAAAAATTCTTAAAATAGTAAAAATTCCAAATATTTCAAGTTGCTTATACTTTTATTTTCGTTTCCTTGAACAGTAGAGTGGAGCACTAAAACTACTATTATTTATTATTATATTATATAACATTTAAAACTATTTATTAAGGAGTTTGATATCGAAAAATATATCCATTATCGGCTAACATCTTCTTGGAGTTGATTAAATATTCTAAGATACGAAGTGGCATGTTTCTCCAAACCTCTGTGATTTTATTTATTGGAGGTTCATTGGTGGGAAATAATTCGGTTCGTGTTCAGGTTAGTACCTACCGGAACTTACCTCTCTCCATAGGTTTTCTATGGGAGATAGTGCAACCCAGTCCAAAACTGTTATATTGTTATGCCTGAACCAAGATTGCTCATGATTGCATGTGTGTTTTGCATTATTATCCTGTTGAAAAATGATTCGTAGGGGCGTTTCCCATTCTGCAAGGAAATCACAACATTTCCCAAAATATTCGCGTAGATGAACCTGGTCCAGTAGAGGACCAACTACGCCAGAGGAAAAGCAACCCCATACACTACCTTTCTCATGCTTAACTATAGGTGTAACATACTTGAGATTGAAGCGCTGGTTTACAGGTCTCCTAACTCGTCTTATGCCATCGGAATTAAAAACATTTTATCGTGCTTCATCACTACAAAGGACCTTTCTCCAGTCAGCAGCAGTCTAGTCGATATGCTTTCGTGCGAATGCAAGCCTAGCAGCTTTATTTATTTATAACGAAAATTATGGATTTCTCTGCTAGACTTCTAATGTACAGAGTGTTCAGTTTTCGATGGTTTTACGGGGTATCTCCGTTATTAGTAAAGATAGAAGGATACCGTGTTCGCAGCACTGTCCTACTTTTTTGTGAAACAGATGATGCCACAATCAGAATTTTTCTAGTACTCCTTGTTTTTGATATACGGGATGTTTTTGAAAGTTTTATATTTTGGGACACCCCCATATTTAGGTTACCCTGTAGCTTATCAAAGAGTAAACAAAAATCCCAAAATGTAAAATTTTCAAAAACATCCTGTATGTCAAAAAAAGGACTAGAATAAATCTGATTGGGGCATCATTTGTTTAAAAAAAAAAGTAGCACAGTGCTGCGAAAACCGTATCCTTCTATCTTTACTAATAACGGAGACACCCCGTAAAACCATCAAAACCTGGACACCCTGTATACCCGTGTCTGCACTAACCTTCCTTGCATAGTTCGGCAGGAAACTTTTGCATTCGGTATTGGTTTGAGGACCCCGACTTCCACGGGTCGCTCTGAAAAATGCGATTTATCAACCTGACTGTTTGGACATTTGTTCTTTTTGGCCTACATGTCTGGGAATAGTATCCAAATGACGCCTTTCATGGAAATTTGAAATTATGCGTAAAACAGTACTAGGAATTTTATTAGCGAGAACCTTCGAGCAATAGCAGCTATGTTTCCCTTCATCCTGAAAAGCTTGCAGAACTCGTGACCTTAAATCATTGGACACAGCAATGCCCTTTCCCGTTTCCAGAAATATTTCTCTGAACTAGCGTTAACAAATAATTCTAAACGCAAGCCCGGATTTACCATAAAAAACAACTTAAAATTGCAACAAAGTATAATTGTTGCAATAATTTTGACGCTTAAGAAACAGCTAACTAAACAAAACGTCAAATTATAAAATCAGAACTATTGATCGAACAGTGTTTTGTTAAATCAGATATGATCAGGGCCAACTCGCGATGTTCAGCAAGTGTGCCTGCCAAATATCATGTTATGTTTTAATTTTTTATTTAGTTGCAATACTTATTCGACATAAGTAGTGAACTGTATCTAAAGCTTCTTCACTTTTTTGTGCCTTGGCGTATTAAATTTTCAATAATAAATTCCTATTCTAAATGTATGTTTCCTCCTACGCGGCCACCGCAATCTACTGCTCCCCGTGTTTCCTTATGTAACCATTTTCTTCCACACGGCACGACAGTGCAGTGATGTTATGGGGACGTGGGACAAAAATCAGAACTCGAAAACAAATTGATATTATGATTTGATTTATTTACCACCAATTTGTTGGCTATTAGTCTACATATACAAGAAAACACATTTACTCTCTAACATAAAGTTACAAAAAAAAATATTTGAATTGCGCCTAAAATAACACATTAATGTAGAGTGAAAATGATTCTTAAAATAAATTATAATACTAACGTTAATAACAACAGATACGAATAATAGGAACCTAATTCCAGGAAAAACAAGTAGGTACATGTATTTATATCTTAGTCTGCCCCTGAGTCACTTCCACTTGTTTCGCTATCTTCGAGAGTATTCATGATATTAAATTCTGATATAGGATAAGGGTTTTCTGTACGAATAAAGTATTTTTCAAGCATACTGTGATCAGGTACAGGTTTTCCCTTTTTATTGTTTATATTGCGATGGGACGCTAATAGAGGATCTGATGTGATGATCAACCGATTCATTAAATCATTATTTGATTGTAGTCGGGGAATTTTTCTAGTATGTGTTAATCTTTCTTTCCGAATTTTTTTATGTCTAGCTTCCAAACACTCTTCTGACATTTCGCCAATTAGTATGGAGAAGTTAGAGATAACTTCGTAACCATGAACCAGTATTTTGTGGACACTAATCGGCATATTGTACCACGAATACTCTCTGAGATACTACTCTCTAGTTTGTCTAGAAAGATCGTTAAATTTATTTCCATTAAGCTTTTCTTTGCAGTTCAAAAGTCTTAAAAGTATGTAAAACTTCCTAAGCAGTTCCTCGTTAAGACCAGTGATTTTGGCGTTTACCTCATGTTGCTCAAAAAATTTTCTGGCAGTATTTCCGTCATTGAAACTGCCATATCTTTGTTACGGTTTATCAATATTAAGCCCTAACTGTTTTTTAAACTCATCTTGAATTCGTTTTTTGGTTTGTTCTTTTAATCCCTTAAATTCTGCGGTAGCTCGCCACTGTTTAAAAGGAAGACGATATGCTATTTTTAAGCAACACTCCAAAAAACGAATCCAACTATGCAAAGTTGATAATCCGTACTTATATTTTTCAGACTAAGGTTTTGGTTCGTCGGGATTTAGGACTCTATACAAGTTCATAATTAATTGTTTTACAGCACTGAATTTGGCTTCACCAGTTGCCGCCACCCAAACTTCAAAACAGTCACTATGCGTAAGAGCTCGACCTGACCCTGAAAAAAACATATTTTCTCAAAAGTTTGCAGAGATTTGCAAATGTGAGAGCTTTTGCCAGAATCTACATAATATTAGCTACAAAATAGCAAAAAATTGCAGATATGCTTTTATATACTTCTTTTTTTTAAAGCTTACAGAAGTCTGAATCATCATACAATAGAATAAGGATTTACACTCTTCTAACTTAACGTAGGTAAAAATTGGTAGGGATGAATTACTAATGTCAGTATAATATTTTTATAAAGTTAACATACCTGTATTAACGCTCTCCATTGCCGAAACACCACAAATATAACACTTTTCCAGAAATACTGTTCACAACTCAAGCAAAATTGCAACTGACAAAATATGTACCTAATACACTACCTGCAAGTTACCTGTCCTTCCGAGTCATAAAACTGGGGCGATAGGTACCTGATAGTTCTAATTAATATTTCTTAAAAACTCTTATCTGGACTATTTATTATCGGATTACCTAGTAATTACAGCTACAATGAAGGGTCAGTATTTAAATTTTTGTCCATAGGTTACTGCACTGCGCGGCGTCGGCCGGCGGCCGTTCCTACTGCGTGCGCGGTCATTACGATGTATGATGCACGCGCACTAGACGACAGCGGCCAGTATGCTGCGACGGCCAGCGAGATCCCGACTGCAACAGGGCGCGTGGCGATTCAGGTGCCGCCGCGGCCAATGAAATACACACTGTGTTATGAGAAGTAGCTCACTTTACCGCGCGGTTGGCATTTTTTCCGCAACTTTAGTAAGATATTGTTAGGAAAACATGCAAAATGTCTCTAGCAATTGATACCGATTTGTTTATTATGGAGACTGAAAAAAGACCAGCGATTTTAGATATTTCCCTTTAGTCGCCCACAATCCAATAATTGTACCCAATTTCTTTTTTTATTTCTCGATTTTCTTTTTCGCGAAAGGTACCGAACAGCAAGCTACTTCCACAGCGTCTATTTTTACTAGCCCCGCGACTGACAATTTGCTTATTCTCTGGCAGCGCGACCGTCGCCGTGTGTAGTAAAAATCTACTATGTACAATACAACAACTTAATTTTTAAATTTTAATCATCATGTTCCGACTAGTCCTATATGAACTGTCGTCGTTGGGGTCCAGAGCCTACAGTGTTTTCTAGCATTTTATGAGCTTCCCACATTCTTTCTTCTATTTCAATCATATGTTCGACGCACTTACTCCATTTTTCACAATCCACTATCTTTATTCCCTCTTGCAAGAGCTTTCCAACGTCTCTCATTTTAAAAGTGATGTCATACCTTGCCATAAACCCTTTTACTTGCGCCCACACCAATTCGATGGGGTTTAATTTACAGTGATATGGCGGAAGGCGAAGTACCGTCATATTTCGTTTTGAAGCGATTTCGTCGACAACAAATTTCGTACATAGAGGTTTATTCAACTTAACAATTTCGAGTAGCTACTTCTTCAGCATATCTTTATGAAATGGCTTCTTATTTACAATGAATGATGTAATAAGAAGACGTTGGTATTTTTTCGGCTTTTCTTGAGTGGTAGCTGGCATTATCCATGACTATAACAGACCCAAGAGGAATAGGATCTAGCATTTACTGGAAGTATTCTTCAAAGACATCACCGTTCATGTTTTCATGATAGTCTCCAGTCCATTTTGATTTAAATGCTAGTAAGCCGCCATCAACAAATCCATTTTTGCTACCAATGTGAGTAATTATTAATCTTTCATCTTTTCCCCAGAGTGGATTTCAGTGGAACATCCGTCCATGAAAGCTTGCCTCGCGCTTTTTATATGTTTATTCTGCCATATTGTACCAACGGTATATCCTTCATTTACCCAAGTTTCGTCATATAATAGATATTCCTGTTTTCCCTACGAAACTATCTAACTGCCCTCAAATATCGTCGTCGCCAGCAGATGATCTCCCCTTTCTCTATTAAAAGTGATTTTCTGTTTTGAATTTTTTCATAACAAAAATAAATTTATTTCATACTGTATTATAAAACACATATTTACATATTTGAATTTAGTCCAGAAAATAAGGTTTTACAGCAATAAGTCCGGTAAATTTTTTTTACCCTGGACTACTCCTGTAAAATTTTCTTTACCGGACTGAAACTTGTAAGTTTTAGTCTAATCAATGTCAAACACACAATGTTTCCAGCAGTAAATATAAGCACTTTTCAAATATACGACGCAGAATAAAACTTCATTATAATTTCAAAACATAATTATAATTTTCAACAGAACAGTATGAAATTAGATATTGTACGTCATTCGTCCGGCAATCCTTTACAGTATTCGTTTCGTCGCCTCGTCTCGAAACATTTCACTTATACTGTAAAAGTTGATTTACCGGACTTATAACGTAAATATCTATTCCTTCAAAGTTTTCCATAGTTTCTTCTTACCCATGGGTGGAATGAAATCATCCTTTTTCATTTCAGACATTATTTTGTCCAAGGTAGGTATTTCTTTTATTAAGTAAAGCGAGTGTATGATTCTTCTAGAGGCAGTATTTTCATCCTCATACATTACAGTTTCTTTTCTTCCTATACTTCTCTTTGGTGACCTAATCCGCCTCTTAGCAACAAATTCAGAATCACTAGCCATTTTTAAGAATGAAGTTTTCCAACAACTGCCGGAAAGCAACTAAACATTTCAAATTTTTGAAAACTACCTGTGCCTCTACCTACCCGATCTCGGGACCCCTGACAATAAGCATAATTAAATAATAATAATTGGACTACACCAATGGAATACGGCAATGACCACTGGGTTTTATAGGTCAATAATGATTTATTACTCTCTCGCAATAGACAACAGACTAAAATTTCTAAAAAACCTATTATAATTATACATTTTTGTAATATTTTGCATTTCAATTTTGCATGAAATCAGATAATCGGCATAAATAAAGAAAGTTGTAAGATAAGTAGTATACTATAATTTACACACGATTCTAAATACCAACGACCGCTTGACTACATATCAAAAGGTGTTTTATTGACTCTTAAAAAATGATTTAGGTTTGTTATATATTAAACGGAACTCGTTTAATTTGTAACAGCGTCTATCAAAGGTAAAAGCAAGACGAAACACATTTACCACAATGTGATATTTTCATATCACTCATTGCATTTTATTGCAAGCTGGGTTGATATTTCTTCTTCTTTCTTCTTCTCAGCCCATGTTTATCCACTCCTGGATGTAGGCCTCTTCCAAATCTTTCCACGCTTTTCTATCCGTAGCAGTCCGGATCCAATTCCTTCCTGCAACACTGTGGATATCGTCTCGCCATCGTCTCCGGGGTCTGCCAATGCTCCGTTTGGTCTCTCTTGGGCGTCAAACCAATATCCTGTGCGTCCACCTATGGTCGTCCTGCCTTGCCATATGACCAGCCCATCTCCATTTCAGTTGTGCCACAAGCCTTAGTACATCCGTAACTTTGGTTCTTCTACGAATTTCCTCGTTTCGGACTCTATCCCTTAAAGTGATTCCTATCATAGCCCTCTCCATTGCTCGTTGGGTGGTTTGCAGTTTATTAGCAACTTTGCGGGTAATTGCCATTGTCTCGAGTCCATATGTGAGGACCGGCATCACACAGGCATCAAACACTTTCCTTTTTAAATTTATGGGAAATTCTCGAGCTTTAAGGATAAATCCTAGTCTGCCAAAAGCTGCCCAGGAGAGGCCTATTCTTCTTGTGATTTCAGAAGATTGATTTTCTTTGCCAAGTTGAATTTTGTGGCCTAAGTAAATATATTCCGAGACAACTTCTAGGGGTTGGTCGTTGACAGTTACCTGGATGTCTTCTGTACTCATGATCTTTGTTTTGCTCAAGTTCATTTCAAGCCCGATTTGTAGCGATGCTCGATGGAGCTCCCAAAGCATGGTTTTAAGCTCTTCACCTGTGCTGGCAATCACAACAATATCGTCGGCAAATCGTAGATGGTTTAGGCGCACTCCATCGATATTAATCCCGTTCTCTTGCCAGTCAAGTTTTTTGAAGACATCCTTGGAGGCAAGGGTAAAAAGTTTTGGTGAGATGGTGTCTCCTTTCCTTACTCCTCTTTTGATTGGAATATTATCGGTTCTTAAATCGTCATCTATTTTTACATGAATGGAAGCGTTATTATAGATTTGTTTGATGAGGTTTGAGTATCTAGAGTCGATCGTTGCGTTGTCCAGGGATTCCAGAATTGCCCAAGTTTCGACAGAGTCAAAAGCCTTTTGATAGTCGACAAAGGCTAAATACAAAACTCGGAATCCCGCCTGTTCGACCGGTTGGTTATTATTTTCGTAAGCAGTTTATATAAGTGTGATAATAAGCTGATAGGTCTATAATTTTCTATGTTGTTTCTGTCACCTTTCTTGTATGGTAGGATGACTTCTGCATTTTGCCACTCAGTTGGGATTTTGCCTTCTGTTAAACATTCATTAAGCAGTAATCTTACATGCTCCCTCAGCGTCTCACCTCCTATTTTAATCATTTTGCTCGTGATTTGATCTTCGCCTAGCTTTCAGTTTATCATCATAGATATTGGTTGATGTACTATAAAAATTCGATTAAGTCAGTGTTTTACACTTTTATCCCCTCCATTCTTTCAGGGGTGGAAGAAGCTTTAAAATTGGATGGTGTAACTATTATTAAATTCGAATTTACCTACATATATGGAAAACTGCGAATTATAAAATTAGCTGTGCCTATATTTTGATTTAAAGGCGTGCAGTCCATGAAAGCGATGGGAGCACCGCTTTCCTAATACTTTAATAAGAAAACAAATTAGTTTTTTAAATTAATTTAATCAATACCAATCCAAATCATACACTCGTTCTTTATGTGTAGGTAAAATGAATCTGTATTATACAGTCGGCAAATTTTTCTTATCGAGTCGGCATTTTTAACATGATTCACTCCCTTAAACTTATGAGCCTCGGTGCGCCCCTGCTACAAGAAGATTTTTGTCTTACCTGTATACAAGAGCAAGTATAGAAATCGAACAAGCGCGCAATATTTTTAAAATAAAGAAATAAGTGTTTCTAATTAAGATTTTGAAATACGATTTAGAAAGAGTTATAAAAAATGCAAAATAAAATGTTTACTAGTTTTTTAAAAACCACCACCTACCAACCCCTGCACAGTACGATTTCTGGAGGACCAGTCAATTTTGCTTCCTTAAGGTAAATAGGGATAAAATGGATTATACATTTTAGCAACAAAGTGCAAACGACAATCTATTTTAGTTGGTAAACTATACTATATTCTTTTCCTGGAACAAAGCTAAGTATTTAAGTAACGACGCCTATTACCTTCTTAACTAGTTCGTAAGTACGTCATGATGACAATATTTTTTCAGACGTTAATTAGTTCTAGGAAAATTATTATTAGATGTTGGGAAAAATGGTTGAAATTTGCTTAAATAGTATATTTTTGCTCACAACTTTAAACTGGAAAACGATATCGACCATCGGTTTGGGATACTTTTTATATAATTTTATTATGAGTAATAAGAGTAGTAACATAAAAAGTTAGCCTTCCATTTACCTTTTAATGGAAAATTGAGGAAACTACTAAAGCGACCAAAAACCGCCATTTGGGGGTTCGGGCTTAAACTAAGATTTAAGTATTATCATAGACTATAATTCCGCTATCATATAGCTTTAAAAGAATACCAAGTTCGATCATATCGGTTAACGTATTCGGTAGTTGTCGAACTTCTCCTGCAACACTAGTCGAACCTCCTCCCACCCCTTATTTTCGTATGCTTCTAGGGGTCACTTTTGCCATTCATTTTTTCCCGAAAGCTGAAAGGCAAATAGTTGTTGAGATACAGCCGCTGGCACACCTTAGTGGGACACCCGGCATAAATAAAAAGATAATTTCCGAAATTTTGTTTAGCCCATGCAAACAGCGCTGTTGTGAAGAAGTGGATCTTAAAGTCAACGCTGCGAAAATGCAATACTACCGTTTACCAAACGAAGAAACCTAAGTATCTTTGAAGAGCAGATCAAAACAGTCAGATATATGAAATATCTTAATAATGGATATTTTTGAAAATTGATATCCAATCTAAAAGAAAAACTTTTATTCAGGGTTCTTGAACTAAGAAAAATTAGAAAGTCAATTTTTCCCAGTGTTGCCAGTTTTTTTTAGAAAAACATATTTTTTTAAATGGCAATTTAAAAAAAAAACATTTTTACAACAAGCTTTACTTTTAGTTAAATTAATATTGTGAATATTATTGTAATATTTTTATTTTAAAACTAAGTTTCCCTAAGATTCGGTTAGTAATGAAAATAACAGCAACAATAATGACAAAAACAAAAATGCACAGAACTTGTAATCCTTTTTCTGAAAGAAAAATTTGCATCCATTTAGGTAAAATGGTTTTAATTAAAATTTATTCAAACGCCAATAGCTCATGCATTGCTATTCTAATCAAAATTTTTAATATTATTTGTGGTTTAGAATAATTATAAAGTATATGGAAATTTGTCAAAATAACGTGGTGTTGCATGCCATTTATGAAAAAATGTTTTTCGGAAAAAAAATTGTTTTCTTATTATTCTTAGGTTTCGATTTTGTAATTATACGTCTGTCTCTTTAAATAAAAAAGTTAGCCTATGACAGGTTTAAAAAATACCTCGTGATTTATAAATTATTCAGTAATATTAAATTCACCTAATAAGATACAATTTAGGTAGGTATCTTTAATAGAAGTTATAACTTTTTTTCTCTATTGAATGTGGTTGGTGTCAACACGCTATATGAAAATTATCTAACTTTGTAATACAGTTTCACCAAAATTAGAACAATTTAACTCCGAATAGATAAAAAAGTAAAATTTAATTATATTATTATATCTTTAAGTCTCTTTTATGGTACAGGGTGTCCATTTTTCGATGTAATTACAGTGTATCTCGATAACTAGTAAAGATAAAGACTTGCGGTTTTCACATTATACTGCGTTACTTTTTCGTGAAACAAAAGATGCCGCAAACAGAATTGTCATAGCTTTCTTAGTTTTTAAGCTACAGGGTGTTTTCGAAAATGTGTGCCTTTCGGCCACCCCCTGTATTTCGGTTACCCTTTAACTAGTCGAAAAGTTGAAAATTGTTTCTAAGATAGTTTTTTAAGTAGAATTCAGTGGCGCGCTTACTTTCTTTTCTGGGAGTCTTGCTTTTCGAGATTTACAGCAAACATGTAATGTGTGTGACGCACAAATTAAAAAATTTAGAAAATTAGGGTAGTAGGCTATGAAACCAGTGAAACAAACAAAAGAATATGTCATTACTGCTAAAATAAATATTATGTAAAAATACACTAATATTACATTTACAACTGGGGACCCATATCTTGTATTATGGCGATTGATAATGCCTGTATGGAACTCATAAAATAAGATCCGTCAGACCATATTACTTTTGTAGCAACTGCCTGTCGACTCGTATTCGATTTAGATACAGTTGCAAAAAATAAGGCGTCGCACAGCATTCCCATTACGTAAATGGTGCACAATCTTTACTTCATAGGGTTTCATTTCAAATGATATTTATTTAATAATTTGTTAGACAAGATTCTATTCCTCCGAGATCTTTTTCTATGACTTTACAACCACTTCTAGTGCCTCTACAAAAGCAATAACGTTCATTTTGTCGCTTTTGCAACTCTTAATTAAATTAATATTTAAACTTGAAAATGTTACTTGATTGAGCTGCCTTCTCTCTGGATATCTATAAAAATAAGAACTCTTATAAGTTAGATGTTTAAATTACAAGATTGTAAGTTAACCTAATTTCATAGCACTCTATAAAGCAAACTTAACAATGACATGTATTTTTAAAAATTTTCATACTACTAAGTTTTCGCCATTTTTTTAAATGACATGTATTTTAACAAAACGTTATTTTTGCCCATGTACTTTGACAAGTAGACATGTCAGAAAAATGGACACCCTGGACACTAAACTGTGCATGCCTTTCTGCATAAGTGCAACTAGTTAAGGTTTCGAAAATCTTTTAGTTTATTGAGAGGAGGTGTAGACAATCATGCTTTTTAACATATTCGTTTGATGAATCAATTTGATATATTGGTAAATCGTATCCACCAACGATCGATATCCGTCCAAAAAAGTTAAGAATTTTTGAATAGCGATTTTAAATGACTTTGTTGCTTTTAGAACCTAGCCCCGAAACTATTTTATCTAGCGAAGACGATGAAACAGAATAAGTTTCCAATTAAGCAAGCATGATTGTATTACATTTGTTGCCCTAATTTTTATTATACAGGGTAAGGATTTTAAAGTGGTACAATGCAAAATCCGGAAACGGATAAAAATATTTTATTCAAACAAACCTGAACAAATGGAGAGGTATTTATTTTTGTTGATTACTCGATTCTCCGTCAAGAACTACGTAAGTAAGCAAACAATTGTTAAATTTACTCTACTAGTTGCTTTATTACGAATTCTTGAATGAACAGAATTAGAACACTTAAACTATACATTTTAAACTAGGAAACTAGGATACCTGCCTCCACTGATTATTGTTTATCAAAACTTTTAATTATCGTGGTACTACTTTTGACTCTGACAAAGTCAAAGTAGTAATCTGATTTGAAGATATTCTTTGACTTTTATAGAGTTTTGTATTTAGTGCAATTATGAAACAATCATACGACATTCAAATAGACATGTTATTAATTCTGGGAGAATGTAAAAGGAACTACAGAGAAGCTGCGCAACTGTGCGTGATTAGGTTTCCCGCCATTCAAAAATCACATATGGCATTTAAGGTATTAGAAGATCGAGGCCGCAGTATCGGAAACCTTCGAAATAAAAACAGAATTGGAAGACAAACAAACACCAATGACGATATGGACATTGAAGTTTTGGGTGTAATAGCTATAAATCTTCATGTTGGTTCAAGGGAACTTGATCGCAATTCAGGAATGTGCAAAAATCGGTACTGACTATTTTGCATAAGCACAATTTTCACCATTACCACATAACTCTTCGGTATGACCAAGATTTTCAAAATAGGATCACATTTTGTACCTGGTTAAGACTTACAAGGTTTTTAAGAAATATTTTCTGACGAAGCAACATCTAGCAATTGTGGTCGAGTAATTATTTAAATTAATCTGGGTTATTTTGAGCTTGAATTTTGTGCTGAGTAAATCTTTTGCTTTTATTAATATAAGGTCAACCGGCGCAGAACTTACACTATTGGGCACCTCAAAATCCTCTCTGGATGAGAATTATACCAAGTCAACATCCTTGGTCGGTTAATACCTGGTGTGGTATTGTCGGACATAGTCATTGGATCATATTTTTTTAACTGTCAAGCAGATTTGCCACAACTTCTGAATAATAATGCAAATTAGCAAGAACTATGGTTTCAGCAAGATGCGCACACTGTGCGCGACAAGCTCCGGATACACTAAATGAAATGTTTGAAAACAGATGGATTGGTCGTGGTGGTCCTGGCCTGCAAGGTCACCGGATTTAACCTCATTGGATTTTTTCTTGTGGGGTTTTATAAAAAATAAAGTTATGGCTATACCACCGACCATACCAGAAAATATGAAAGATCGTATTCGACAAGCATGTAAGTTAGTAACTCCTGAAATGTTAAATCGCGTGCGCTACTCAGGTCAAAAAAGACTTGCAAAATGTTTAGAAGTAGATAGGGCTAATTTCAAACATCTTTTAAAGCACGATCGTCGAATTTTAGGTACACAGTAAAAAATATCCACCTGGTAAAAATCATTTCAGGAGTGGTAAAAAAAGTAGTGTTAATGTTAACACCCGGATCAACATAATTTACCACATTTTTACACTCATATGGTGCCAAAGTTGTTGTATTAAATTTGCCAATGAATTTAACACTCTAAAAAGTTAATTTTGTTAAATAGGTGTTATTTATTTAATTTTAAACTCTATCAGGAAAATTAAATACAAAGACAATTAATAACACCATATTAGCGTGTAAAGAAACCCCGCTAAAAGGTTATTTTAACACATTGAGTGTAAAACTTATTCTTTAATTGTTTTCTTACACGGCCCCGGGTAAAAATACCTAAACCCGTGTTACCGAAAAGACAGGCGGCAACAAGTGGTGTGAAATTCTAGGAATTGACAGACGACGCCGACGCTACGTGCAAATTCAACGTTCAAGTCAGTCTGATTGTGCTCTTTGACGTGATATAGAATAATGTTATATTTAAATTGAAACATAGAAACAAAGCAAAGTTCTGTAAAGTGCCAAATGAGGATATCTACCTGTTATGAGGATCTTGTTAAATTGGGTAAGCATATTAACGAAATTTAATAGAAACCTTACCAATAAGTACGCCATTTTTAAAAAACTAAGTAGGTATTTACATTGTTACAGTTTTCCCTTTAGCTTTTAAATTATTCTGATATAAGCTTATAATATAAATGTATTCCTTTTTTATATAAATACTTAGGTACCTACCTACATATTTTACTTCATAGATCTCTAAATAAATATACGATTAATATAATACTCGTCATTTTCATTCTTTTATATTGTTCCAAAGCATACTTTTATTTAGTTGTTTAGTATTCTAAGTATACATATCTTTATTATGTTGTTTGTTTTGTTAAGTTTAACAATGAGGTACATTAAACGTAGATATTTATATGTTATAATAGGTGTGTCATTTTGTTCAACTAGTTATAATAATAAGTGTAAAAAAATCACACGCTTTTCCAGTTCTGTTGTAACCATCATTTTGTTTATAAATAAACGATAAATAATACTCAATATTTTCATTCATTTAACAAACCCTTTCCAAGCGATCTGAAGATTTATATATATTAGGGGCTACTACTTTCGGCCTTGATTAAGTCATTCAATCATGTATCAAACTAAGCAGAGGTTAATAATGTAAAACATCTTAAATGCAAAATTTTTTACATTTCAATTATAAACGCCCTGTTAGTTTGATACGGGATTAGATGACTTAAACAAAGTGGAAAGGATTCTAGCCCTGGGTAGATTACTTTATTACACTCACTATAGGAAAGTCATACCCAAATAAAATAAAATTTACACTACAATAATATGATATTTACACTAATTAATCACGAATTACCATTAAAAAATGGTTTACTTACACCTCTCATTATTTCTTTTACACCCTAACAGGATAGGTTTATCTGTGAGTTCAATTTACACTCGATAGTGTAAATGTACCTACCCATAAATATGAATAATTAACACTCATCAAAAAGTAAAAAAAACATTCAAAAATATCTTTTTTACCAGATATACTGATTGGTTAATATACCCTATTGAGTGTGTAAAACCCTCACCCTGTATGGTATGAAAGTTGGAATACATCCATTAACTAGTTGCTTTTTAATGCACAAGTTCATATTTAAAAAAATGATCAGCATGAACATATCAAATTTTTACAGATTGAAAGAAATAAAAACAAATGTTCTACTAAATCTACCCTAAATAATCTACTTTTAATCACGTAATAATATAAAATTCTCTCCAGAAATGTTTTCTGCTATTTCACGATAATTTTTAATGGTATGATACCGGGTGGCGAAGTTGGTAGAGGCTGAAGATGAGGCCTTATACCATCGAAACATGTTCCTCTATAGAATAACTAAGCAATTAAATATTAGAGCAGACTTTCTGTGTTTTATTTCATATTTATTTACTATACAGCTTTTTAACGTATTTTATTGTGGTATGGATGGTTCTGTTAAAAAGCTTTCAAGTTTGGCTGTCGTCCTAATCAGGTTGTCATTTAAAGTTTTCAACGTGCTATCTTCATTAGTGCTAGAAACTGGATTAAACAATTTTGAGAGATGCTCATTTAGTTCTTCGCTCACTGTTTGATGTATGGTGGCATCCCTTAGAAGTCCAATATCTGGAATGCTTTAATTTTTTTGTGATTTTCTCTTTGGCCATATCCTAGCCAACAGTATTGTGGTTTAAGCCAATATCGGCTCCTTGATATGTTTCATTGTCGTGACATATTTTGTTGACCATTACGTTGTGAACCTGGTTCGGACTGTTCTGACATTCGTATGATGTGATGATGTGTAAACTCTACGAGGATGGTGTTTGTTACTGGCATGTTATACTGGTGGCATAATTCAATGAGTGGTTGACCTCTGATGTCTTTCGCTCACCTTAAACTCTCTAATCAGATTCGATACCCGACCTTGGCTCAGCTTCTTTAGTTCTTCCCGTCTTCACGCACCGGCTAAATCAATAATTGTTGCTACATGAAAGCAAAAACAAACTAAGTTGCTACCCTTTTCCTACAATCGTGATTGTTTGTTAAAATTACCTTTAGCATAGGTAGGTTTCATTGTCTGCTTCCCTAATAAAATCTGCTAGCCTCGGCCGTGTCCGGTGAATTACGTCACACAGCGGTGGCGTCGGTTGTAATATCAGGAAAGCAAACGAAAGTTGTGGAACGCTGCCATTTTTTTTTAAACATAATAACATGGATGACATCGATTTTGCGCTTATAATAATTGTAAAAAAAGAAGATGAAGAATAGGTTAAAAGGTGACAGGAATAATCGGTGATGTAATAAAAAAAAAACGTGCAGAAGAAGGCGCATATGAATGTACCTGATTCAACGTTATTATTATAAAAATTGTTCGCCGCTGCGGTCAACGTAGATCAAAAAACGTTGAGCCAACTGTCACACTGCACCGCTTTGAATATGACGTTAGCGCTATCTTACGTTACGGTGTTGAGTAATGCTCTGTTGGAAACCACTTGTACTTAAATCTCACAGCAGCTTTTGTTGTGACGTAATTCACCGGGTTTTGACGGCCGTTATAATATGACGTTGCCGCTTTCGAAGAAACTTAAAGTTTGTATTTCGAAGATTTTTATTTTAATCTGATAAAACATTTGACATACTTAATAACAGGCCACGTCGTATTATCAAAATATTATAACTAATTCCTACTAAAAATAAACGCAAAAATTTTACGTCTCTAAATTATCTGTGGTTAAAACTGTATCTATAATTCCATAATCAGTTCACATTTATTTAAACTACGAAACGCTTGGATTTATTGCATCATTATGTACCTACTTATCTTATAAAATATTATCTGTGTAAGTAGGTATATAGTATATATACTTCAGACTATTTCAAAAAGTTCGCACCATCATTGAATAATGAATGAATGATCGGTGAACATCAACATTACAGCTCAATTTTGTTGTGTTTATAGTTTTTTTTAATTTGAACTATCTTTCTCTTTTATCTTTTCCGTCTCTTGCCATTTTCTTGCTTTGCCAAAATGTTGTAAAGCATAGCAACAACTAACTGTTAAATCCTATATTCGAATTATGAACTAACCTGAACTAACCTTATATGGGTAACTCCCAGTACTTTAAAATCTTTGGTCATGTGGTTACGGAAAAAATACAGGTGTTTACCAAACTACGAAATGTACAAGAGACCCAGAGACACCACTGTTTTTGTTATTCTCGCTCACATAAGCCATGTGCAGTTTTTTTTTCCCAACGGTCCTGACACAAATTTTTTTTTAGTTTTAACTAAACAAATAATTTATTAAAAAAAAAAAAAACATTTTACATTTAAAAATTTGATAGCGTAGGTTTATGTACTGGGTGATTGTTTATATTTTACTAAATGGATATCTCGGTTAATATTGGGCTTACAAACAAGTTTAAATCAGCGGTTTGAAGTATTTTTAATGGGTATTCAGAATCCGTTATCAGAAAAACAAAAAGGCTTGAGAAACTTAAAATTTTCAAGTTACCTGGTATTTTTTAAATGAAACACCCTGTATTTTATATTTTTAGTCGCGAGATATCGTTCTTCTGAGTACAAATATATATAGGTTATTATGGTTATTTTTGTTAATTTTCGAAAAAAATAGACTTTTTCGTATAAATCTAAGGCAGCGGTGGAAGCCTATACGACCATGCTGATTTGTTTTTATCAAAGTAGGCATGGATAATAAAACAAAGAAATTAAGTTTAATTTAATTATTAACTACACATTGAAGTAGTTGTTCAAAATGGCCGCCATTTACATTAAAAAATTTATACACAAACGATATATTTTTTTACATTTTCTATAGATCCTATTAATATTTCCGGCTGGTTTAATTTCTTCCTGTATTTTGAGTTGCATTTTTTCGATTGTTCGGGTTCGGTTCATATAAATTTTTGATTTGCAATATCCCCATAAAAAAAGTGTCCAAGGGGGTTAAGTCTGGACTGTTAGGAGGCCAGGAAATAGTTCCGTTCCTGCCAATCCATATATTATAATTTGCATTTAGGTATTGTCTAACGGCTAAAACGCTATGAGGTGGTGCCCCGTCCTGTTGCCATCTTAAGTTTCTCAATATATTTAAAGGAAATGTTGTAATTGCAAGGTATATCGGTAACTAGTAAAGATGGAGACGTGCGGTTTTTACATTACTACGCTTTTTTTTCTTGAAACAAAAGATGCCGCAAACAGAAATGTCAAAGCTTTCTTAGTTTTTAAGCTATAGGGTGTTTTCGAAAATATTTGCTTTTTGACCACCTCCTGTAATTCGACCATTAACTTATCAAGAAATTGCAACTGTTCCTAACAGAGTTTCTTAAGTACAATTCAGTGGCGTGCTTACTTTTTTTTCTAGAAGTCTTACTTTTTGAGATTTAAAGCAAGCATATGATTTTGTAAATGGGATACCATGTATATTAGGCTATTTTTGAGCCTTTCAAAAATATATAATAGTTGATAGTTACTATTAACAATAAACGCACAATACGAGAAATTTAGAAAATTAGGGTAGTAGGTATAGGTCATGAAACCATTGAAATAAACAAAAGAAAATCTGTCTGACATATCTATTTGTCAAAACTTATGGGCAAAAATAACGTTTTATTAAAATACATGTCGTCATTTCACTAAAATTTTAAAAAATGACGAAAATGTAGTAGTATGAAAATTTCGAAAATTACGACATGTTAGTTTGCTTTATATCTATAGAGTACCATGAAAATAGGTAAGTTTACAATCTTGTAATTTAAATATCTAACTTATAGAGTTCTAACTTTCATAGATATTCAGAGAGAAGGCAGCCCAATCAAGTAACATTTTCAAGTTTAAAAATTAATTTAATAAGAATTGATCATTTATAAAGCCCAGACCTAAATCATATATAATAAAAAGAATTGCGAAAGGGACGAAATAAACGTTATGGATTTGGATCTTGGAGTATTTTTTTTTCCTTAGGCCCGTCCTTATTCGGGGCACTGGGGCCATAAAGTAGGCCTATTGTGCAAACCTTCGTTTTATTGAATCCACTCAGTTATCTTGGTTCCGTGTATTAGTTTATACACGTCAACTGCTGATTTAGTGGTTATTTCATTCAGTTCCAGTTTTACTCTCCCGAATATAGCGTCTGCGATCCAAGGATTCGCATTGACAGGCAATATGATAGACAGTTTTCCTATTCTTGCCGCAGAGCCTGCAGCTAAGATCTCCATTGTATATCTTCATTTTGTTCAGGTGATCCTTGACAGCCATATGTCCTGTTAGGATCCCCGTTGTTATCTTAAGCTGATTCCTGCTAAGGTTAAGAAGCTGTTATGAGAATTTAGGACTAATATTTCCCATAGCTCTCTTGCAATAATTCAGTCCCTGTCTGCTGTTCCAGTAGACTTTATTTTCATTTTTGGTCCATCGCTTGATAGCTTCTCGTGCTGTGCATTTAGGCACACCTAGAGCTGGTTCAGGACCTACGTATGGTATAGCTGATGCTTGCCTCGCGAGCTCGTCTGCTTGTTCGTTGTCAAAAATGACTCTGTGACCCGGTACCCAGAATAGTTTAACAGTATTGCTGTCCGCCAGGGTTCTCAGTTCATTTTGGCATTCCCAGACTAGCCTTCCCAACCAGCAATTTGATATTTTATAATGGTCGCGACAACGTTCTCGACAAAAAAATTATAAAACAACTGATCTCTCAGGAATGTTTTTAATGCGTTTCTACAACGGCTATGAATGCAAAATTGCCACCATTTTATAAAATACTTCAGTAACGGTTTTTATTTTGTAAAGCCTTTTGCAAACACTACATAACAATTTTATAAACATTTTTGCAATTCTTAGAAAATTTCAACACCAGCATTATAAAACAGTTTTATTAAAGCTTTTTATATCGCACTATAAAATATACTTGCACATTGCATTTTTAAAACAATTAAATAACAGTTTTATAAAAGGCTTTAGTAGTTTCAGGTAAACGTTATAAAATGAAAATGCAACATGAAATAACAACAATAAAATAAAAAATCTTTTTGAATTTATTTTAAATGCTGCAAGAAGCAATTTTGTATTGGACAGAGGAAAAATATAATTAACGTCGCCAACTATTTACAAGAAGTAAGGGACCATTTTATTTATTTTAATTCCATTCTTCACATTACATTCGTTGGTTGTGATGCAGAGACCAATTTTTTACTGCGAATTAAATTTTATTGAGAAATATATAGCATATTTCTAACAAAATATAGGCAGGCCCCGTATTTAATAATGTTTAAGGGAAATTTTTAAAACGTAAAAAAAATTAGCTTTGTCGATTTGATAATGTTCTTTAGAAAAACTTAAGCCAATTTGTTCCAGGCATCATTATTTCATAATTTTTAGATATTTACCTTCGCAATCCCTATAAAACATTTAAAATATATTTATGCTTTAAAACTGTGGGTGCTGCGACAGGACCGAACTGCTTTAAAACCAAATATGACCTAAGGGAGTGTTGTCTACCTTAATCATATAAAGATACAACGAAATATAATTTCATTGATTAATAAACATAAATACAAATATAGTTTCATCTGATTTGATACAATTTACTTTTTATTTGGAATTAATCACTAAATACAAAATTCAAGCAAATATTTATTTCCTTAACACTATCCTAACTTAAATAAGCCGTTTCAATGACTTAAGGTAAATAGGTTAAAAGTTAAGTTAACAAAATGTTTATTTGATTGATATTTATATATATTTTATCAAGTAATAAGTAAGTATCATATTTATTTTACTTTTGTTTTACATGTATTTGCCGTAACAACAACGTTATTTAATTAAACAATTTAAGTGATTTCATTTAAATAAACCGGTAATTTCCATTAAAGTGATTGTTTTTTTTATTCAAGTACATAATTGTTTAACTTGTCTTTTATATTTATTTAGACCAAGTATAAATTTATTTGGTTTAAATACCTTTTTTTAATTTTCAATAGATCAGAATGTTCATTCAAATCAGTTCTTATTTTATCCAAGTACGTGTTTATACAGACGTCACATAAAAGTAAGAAATATTGAAATGTTGCTATTGAATATGGTTTAATCAGTACCTATACCATAATAACCACAAACCTTATCAAATTGTTTATAGTGTTCAAATAATAAGGCAAACCAACAGAAAAAACTCATTTTTTTTACATAAAAATAACATAAAATTTAAAAGATAACCATCTCTTATTTTTTTTCTTATTTTTATGTTATTTTATGTGTTTCTATAAACGTCTTATGGCTGATCTGTAGATTCAACTCTTATTTTATTTTTATGTCATGTTACCTTGCTGTATAAACCCACCATTAGTTGTTGTTCCCCTTAAAATATACGTCAATAAAACATTATAGCGAAGTTAATAACTTTGATAAAAAATTAAATAAAGGCAAATTTGCAAATATTAGATACAATCATTATTAATATTATATTAATTATATTATATTTTTTACGTTAGGAGGTTTGATAGGTATTGATATATGGTGAAAATTGAGAAAAAAATTTCTTATTTGTAACCTAGGTAGCCATGATTTATAATTATAAATACCTGGCTACATTTTTCTAAAAAGATTTTGTGTTCGAAATTTCAAATTAGGTATTACAAGTATCTTTTCTTTGCCTCTTATCTTACTTTTTTAACTCGTTTCATGCTTAACTAAAATATTCAAATATAGTTTCCTATACCTTGAAAAGTATCTAACAGATGGGATATACCCCTCGATATACCCCAATCTTCTAAATAATTATTCATATTACGTTTATTCCCTATATCTTCGTTTTAATTTTTGATGGAACCACTAACTTCTGTGCCACTAACAAAGAAGATTTCACTCTCACCCATAAATTTCTACAAGACAAAATCGAACACCAATAACCAAAAACGCGATGATGATTTATCAGGCCACTTTTGTATAACCAATTAAATTACTCAAAGCCCAAAGTAGGCGACAGGAGTTCATTTAAATACTTAATTATTGGTTTGGATGACCAAATTGTTTGAAAAGTTCGTCAATGAATGATTTAAATTAAAGTTAAAGGTATTTAGTTCTTAACTTGAAATGTACTTCGATTAAATAATTAGTTATTTGTAAATATTTGGTTGTTTTATGTTAAGGATTTAATGTAAATACATAATTATTTAAAAACATGATTGTCGAGGCCTTTACTTGATGAAAATCCATGTTAAACATGTAAGAAAAAACACACTAAGTTTTCGATTTTCACTATATTATGTATTATCAAAACATGACAGCTGTTTCGGTACACCGTACCTTCTTCGGATGATGAGTACTTAATACTAGTATAAAAATGGTTTACATGAAAGACAGGTAAATTAAAGGTATTATTGATATAATTACGGGAAAATACAACACAATTTACAAATTTAATAATGGCGACCTGTTTAAATCTAATTGATCGTTTAACAATAGATTGGAATTCTTAAGTTTGTTAATCTCCAGGGATTCTAAAAGGTTCAATTTACGGCCCTTATTCTCTACATGCAAAATGGTAAAAGTGTTATTTAAAGTATGTTGCTCTTCCAACAAATGATTTGCATAATTAGAATCGTGTTTGTTATTTAAAAAACTTCTTTTATGTTCATTTATTCGTTTTTTGAAGGGTCTACCTGTTTGACCTATATACACTTTGTCACAAGAGCCACATTTCAATCTATAAACACCTGACTTATCCTGTTTTTTAACTTTACTTTTATTGTTTTTAATGAATTTACCTAACTTATTACTAGTTTTAAATGCTAATTTCGAACCACGCTTTCTTAGATATTTAGAAATCACTTCGGTTGGTTTTCCAATATATGTAAGAGTATGAAAATTATTGTTATCTCATCATCCGAAGAAGGTACGGTGTACCGAAACAGCTGTCATGTTTTGATAATACATAATATAGTGAAAATCGAAAACTTAGTGTGTTTTTTCTTACATGCATAATTATTTAGT
Organism: Polydrusus tereticollis; assembly: GCA_963920685.1. Taxonomy (NCBI): domain Eukaryota; kingdom Metazoa; phylum Arthropoda; class Insecta; order Coleoptera; family Curculionidae; genus Polydrusus; species Polydrusus tereticollis. Next base: position 72,664,900 of record OY987333.1, on the reverse strand, counting down.
TTAAATAACCTAGACATTTAAATAGTTCTCTATTGGGTGATTTAACTAGCGATTAACGGGATTTAGATCCTAAATAAAAATTAGTTCGATTAAATAATTAGTTATTTAGATTTTGTTATTTTAGCGGTTTTTTGGTAAGATATTTGTTTGAAGGGTTTTATGATTTGACACAAATCCACCAACAGTCAAATAACCTTACAAATAAAACGAAATACTCTCATTTATTTCAGTTAAATAAAACTTAGTTAATTAAAGTCACATTTATTTATTACCAATAATTATTCACCAAATAAATCAGATTATTTGATTAAGGGAGCACAGTTTTATCAGTGTAGCAGAGGTTTAGTGATTATTTGGGTGTCGAGATGACCTCGTGAACCGTGAAGGTCCCAGCGTATGATGGGCCGCCGCCGCTTCTGCTTAAAACTTTGTCTCCACCATATGATCATCATTGGTATCATCATCGAGTGGGATGTTAATTCATAAGTAGTAAATAATTTTGGATTCCTCGTGTTCTTTAATAAAAGAATTGGGCACTATTGTACGCTACTGCCGATGTCTTAGATGAGTGGTTCGAGCAAATGTTGGATCTTATACCAAAAGATGCAATAATTGTATTGGATAATGCACGTTGTCACCAGACTGACGGAAAGATTACCGAGTGGCGTAAAAGTGAAATAACAAATTGGCTAAGTTAAAGATAAATATAATTTTCATTAAATTGCTTAAAAAAAGAACTATTGGTACTAGCCAATTTATATAAAAATGAATTAAAAAAATATGTAGTCGATGAAATTGCAAAGAATATCTGTGCTCAAACTCCCTCCTTACCACTGCGAATTAAACCCGATCGAACTTATATGGGCTCAAATAAAGACAGATGTCGCCAGAAAAAACAAGACTTATAAAACGGTGGATTTAAAAAGACTTTAATGAAGCTATGGGTAAAATCAGTGCGGAAAACTGGAAAAAGTGTATTGATTATGTGATAGAAAAAGAAGCCAAAATGTGGTAGGTAGATATAATAATCGAAGAAATGATTGAACCGAAGTTCATGTTCCGAATCGGACTTTGATTAAGCCATAACGACAAAGTATTATTCGATTTTTGAAAATGCTTTGTTTGTAAGATTCTATATTATATATTGTTTTTGTAACTATATTACGTAAAATAGTACCACCCATTGTTACTTATTAGTTATAACGATTTTTTAAATGTTTTTATATGTTATAAATACCTACGAATATAATATAACACAATTTTAGGAGAATAGGCATGTTTAAGATTTTTAATTTAAATCGTCAAATAAAACAATTTCTCGTTATGATACTGGAATTATTTTTATTAAAAATCGAAATTGTTTCCAGTTATCCTGCTCTAAAAAAAACTTTCCTTCCTTCCTACACGCCGATTTAAAAAAATGCACCCTTGGAGGGGGCAGTTTCAAGCCCTATGTGGATTGTTAGAGCTCTCCCCCCTGTCACAACTCTTTCCTCATGACCTATACATTATTTATTATTCCCCTCTAAATACGAAATACCACGAAAAAACTACTAAAAAAAGGTTGTTTTGCCTGTCTGTGGGGAGGGGGGGGGGGGGGGGGAAGAAAGAAGGGAAAAAGATTTCCGTTATTTTTTCGTTTTCCGCTTCCTTGAAAATGAAAGAGGGGGGGGGAGTGGAATGTACTTTTTAACAAATCAAACAAGAATAATTTTAGACGAAAAACATTACAATACGGTCCTGCCCTTTTGCCTGATCAAACCCCCTGGCAGCACTGGCAGCAGGGACAAGGTGATTGTTGTCTACATAATTAGGCGGGAATATTGCTAGTTGCCAACTTTTTTGCTAAAAGACAACTTTTTGCCGACTCTTATAAAATAAATTAGTTATTTTGTGTACATTTTATCTTCTTTATGATAAATGTATTATTATTGGATGGTAAAAGTGACCGATAATACCGCGTAAAATAACTTAATAATTAACATATAATCTATAAAATCGACGCCAAAATTTTTTCGTTTCATTTCAGTCGTGTTTCATGTCTTCGAAAAGCACCACTTTTCTCAATTTTTTTCCAATGTTCCATTTTCGACATTTTTAATGTTTATGTTTAGTTTAGGACCCAAAACTGACAAAAAAATCTTTACTCTAGCCTAACCTAACATCAGGTGACTCAGGGATGGTATAAAATTAGTGGTCTTAAATATATCTTATTATGTAGCTGGCGACAGCAAATAAATGCATATTCATGACAACAATTTAATTTTATAAGAGATTTCCTTTTGTTTTTATATTTTAGTAGAATTGCCATACTATAAAATAGTTATAAAGTGATCACTAAAATAACAATTTACTTTTAAAGGCGAATTGCTTTTAGAAGTACTCTATTATAACTGTTTTTTTAAAGTCACAGGAAGCAACTATAAAACAATTTTAAAGTATGTTTATAAGGAAATTAAAAATGTCGCCGAAATGTACTATCATCATCATCACTCAGCCTAGCTGCGTCCACTGCTGGACATAGGCCTCTCGTAACCTCTGCCACACATCTCTATTCTGCGCGGCCTGCATCCAATTTGAACTTATGCGCCGTATGTCATCCGTCCATCGGGTCGGTGGGCGTCCTCTATTCCTATATGCATCCTGTCTTGGTCGCCACTCTAGAATCTTCTTAAAAAATGTACTATAAAGCCACCATAAAATAATTATATTTTAATAAAATTAAAATGTTTTTAAAGTTGTTCATAGAAACGTTTCTGCAATAATTGTATGACTGTTTTATAAAATATTTTATAATTCTGTCATATAAACGTTATGGTGATAAATTTATTAAGCACATTAGCTGCCTACAACAGAATAGTGTTTATTGCAGCTCTTATGAGATCGATTAGCATTTTGGAAGTATTAATAAAATACCAATAAAATAAAATAGTTGTATAAACATTGAATTAAAAAATAACTTTGTTGGTTGGGTTGATGTTACCCTCTGGCTCGCTTGACTGTCTGAGCATATGTAGATTCGTCTATTTTGGTAGGCTTTTCTATTGTTTTTCCATGCGCATTGTAGTATGGCATAGGTTTTTGCCTGGAATACTGTTGGAAGTTTCCCCAAGGGAAATAACAAGTCTTTTTCTTGGTCTTAATCCGTGTATTCCAGCCCCTGTACCTTCTTCAGTCTTGGATCCATCGGTGAACCACACCAGAGCTCCAGACAGAAAATCTGGTTCGTTCTTTGTCCACACGGTTCGATCCTGAATGCTTATCTCAAAGAGTGTGTCGTAAACAAATTTTGGTGTCATGTGGTCTGATCTCATCTTCATCTCCGGCACATGTGCTATGTATTCTATGAGTTCGTGACCTACCTTCTTTACTCTTAAGGTCGGCAGCATCATCTGAAGGCGGTGGAGGTCCGTTCTCGCCTCCTCTTGTATCCATTAAGTGAAGAGGAGGGAGGTCAAAAAGGTGCTCTATCGCTGCAGAAGGGGTCGATTTCATTGCGCCTGTTATGCCTAAGCAGGCCAGTCTCTGAGGACTTCCTAGCCTCAGCATTAAGGTCCTCTGCAGAACGTTTGGCCACCAGATCACGGATGCGTAGGTAATTGAGGGTATCACCACTCTAGTGTATACCCAATGCACCATCTTGGGCGATAAACCCCATTTCTTTCCGTACATTCTCCTTATTACTGCAAGAGTAATTTCAGATTTACGGATAATTTTGTCTATGTGGCTATTCCAAGTAAGTCTAGAGTCCAGGATGACCCCCAGATATTTTACTTCTCCAGCCAGCTGTAACGTTTCTCCCTGAAGGATTAGAGGCCCTAATCCCTCTTTCTTTCTTCGCTTTGTGAAGGCAACTATGACGGTCTTTTGAGGGCTGACACTTAGATCTTCCCGTCTTATCCAATTTTCCACCACCCTAAGGGCCCCCCGCATTCTGTCTCTCACAGTAGTGTTAAAGTTTCCTTGTGTCGTGATGACCAGATTATCAGCATAACCCAAGATTGAGTGCCCCGCCCCACTGAGTTCCCTCGGAAGGGCATCCATAACAAGGTTCCAGCGCAAAGGAAAGAGTACTCCCCCTGCGGGAACCCCCCTGCCACTAGAACCACCTGAGTCTCACCCAGAAGAGAGGTGAACACAACCCTGCCTCTAAGCATGTGATCTATCCATCGGCAGCAGGTTTCCTCCAGTCCTATGCAAGTAATAAAATCTTGTCTAAAAAATTCAGGTACTGGGAATGCTGTGCGACGACTTATTTTTAGCAGTAAAGATATATTATTTTGTCTGTTTGAATGGTTTCATAGCCTACTACCCTAATTCTCTAAATTTTTCGATTTGTGCGTTTATTGGCAATAATGCCTATCAACTATTATATATTTTTCAAAAGCTTGAAAATAGTCCAATCAAATAAGAGAAAAATATCTAGGGTGTCCCCTTTAAAATATCATGTTTGCTTTAAATCTCAAAAAGTAGGATTTCCAGAAAAAAAAGTAAGTACGGTAGGTACTGAATTTCACTAAAAAAACTCTCTTAGAAACAGTTTTTAATTTTTGATAAGTTAAAGGATAACCGAAATACAGGGGGTAATCAAAATGCAAACATTTTCGAAAACACCCTGAAGCTTAAAAACTAAGAAAGCTATAATAATTCTCTTTGTGGCATCTTTTGTTTCACAAAAGTGTAGCATAGTAATAGCCCTGCAATTACATCGAAAAATGGACACTCTGTACACTGTTTTGAATTAAGAAATTACACGGTGTATATTCTTCTTTAGATTTGCGGAGCGCTTTCGACATAGGCCACAGTCAGTGCCTCTTTATCAGGAAACAGGAACAAATCATTCATATAACTCAGGTGGAACAAGGACGCGACAGTATAAAAAAAAATTCTTACATAAAACATTAAAAATGTATAAAATTTGTATAAAACGAACACTGGGGATGAACCACTTTGAGAGTCTTTATCTGTTAATTAACATTTTTCTTTATTAATTTTGAAAGAAAGGGGAAAAAAAATCGACTTGCAAGCACGTTTTCAAGTGAAACACAAAGAAAAATGTTAATTAAAATATAATTACTCTCAAAGTGGTTCATCCCCAGTGTTGGCCTATGACCAAAAGCGCTCTGCAAATTTAATCTAACAGGTCCTTCGTTACATTAATCCAACTGTTTGGTGATCGCCCGCGTCTTCTACTTCCTTCAGATGTACCCTACACGATAAGCCTCTTCATGTGCTCACTCCGATTGATGTGACCGAAAACGGTAAGAATCCGAAAGTAAAGCATTTCGGTGTTTTGGTGGGCGTATTTCTTCTAGAATTGAATTGAAAAATTGAATACATTTCAGAGGCATTAATCCGGCGACGATCCATTTCTTTGATGGCCCCTAGGCATACAAGAACATTGAAAAGACCAATGTGCTGACCAGGTCAGTTTTTGTTTGTTTTGTGATGTCGTTGTCACGCCATATTTTATTTCAACTGCATCATTGCTGGTCTAGCAAGTTGAACGCGGTGTCTAATTTCGCCCTCACAGCCTTCGGTATTCTCTATTAAGGCGCCCAGACATTAACGACCTCACAATGACCAATAGTTCAAGTTTCGGGATAGTTATGATTATTGTGTTCCCTATCAATGATATTAATTTGAGTCTAGTTGTAGTTAGTATAACATATATGACACTAGTATCTTTAAGTCTCGTCAGTAAATCGAGTATTTCAGGCTGTGAAGCAGCAATCAGGGTCGCATCGTCAGCAAATCTCAAGTTAGACGCTCTTTTTTCACCAATGTTTACTCCGCCGTGCCAGTCCCCCAGTACCTGTCTTATAATAAATTCAATGTAGATATTAAAAAGAAGCGGCGAGAGAATACACCCCCTCTCACACCTTTGCATGTGACACATTTATCAAACAGGCAGTTGTCAATTCTTACATGTGCAGAGCTGTTGTCATATAATCGTCCTATGAGGTACACGAGATCCTCTGGGATGCTCCGGGATGCCCATCAGCAACAGTATATTCCAAAGGTTTTCTAATTTTACGTTGTCAAATGATTTGGTGTAATCGACAAAGCACAAATATGTTCGAACGTATAGGTCATACATTCTAACTTGAGCTCCGAGATGCGTATAGATGATAGGATGAAAGGAAAGTCAGTGTTCGACAGAGATACCTGTTATAATTTCTACTGTGCATTCCAAGGGTAAAGCTCATGCTATATTGCTCGACCTGTAGTACTCTCCAGTGCCTCTTCCCCTCATGAATCCGACTTGTTCGGGGGAAATTTACCACAGGAGATAGTGTTCCAAACAGGCTCGAAGAATATACAAGAAGACTTTACTGCTATGGGGGATCAAAGCAAGTAGTCTGTAATTGTCACAGTTGTTAGTGAGTGGCGCCTCTTTAATGGAGGGAAATAAAAGTTGATAGACCAGTAACCCATATTCTCTGACATAATTTATCGAGCATTGTCATACCCTCAGGTCCCATAGACCTTAGAGCCTCGCCAGTCACAACGTCCATTCCAGGAGCCTTGTTCGCTTTAAGTCTGTTAATGACAGCCTCTATCTCCGATAACAGAATATTTCTTTAAAGTTGGGTTCGATGTCCATCCCGATCTTTTGCATAGTCATTATCATTATAAAGGTTCAAACAGTACTGGCGCCAAATTTCATTCCCTGTCCTTAAGTGTCAAACTTTTTGGATTAGACTTACAGCTTAATAGTAATAAGGGATTATTAAAACACATAATATATTGCCTTATTTTTCCCTTATAATATAATCATTGTAAATGTGTATTATCAGGAATCAAGATTTTGAGATGCAGATGCATCACAGAGTAGTTCGCGTAACTCTACAGGTTTTTCTTTAGTAAAATCATTATTTGTAATTATACAGGGAAAGATAAAAAGTGAAAATACTATTTTTTAGGGATAAGGAATCTTTGGTATTACCAAAATTCTGAGAAAAATGCTAAGTCCATGTGTAATACTACCTTTTGGACTTATAACAACTCCAGAAAAAACATTTTGTCCAGGGCCAAACTATGCTAAGTCAGTTTACAAAAAAACTAAATACTTTTTAGCATTACTTCTACTCTCGCTTCTACTTAAATAAGGATTTAAAAGATAGCTAATTTAACTATTTTAGCTGGGATGAATTTCTTTATGTAAGCTCAGCAAAGAAACACCTCTTTTAAAAATCTGAATTTGCCATTCCTGAAAAATCAATATTCTGGACTTGGCATAGTTTGCCTCTAGGGTACAGAAATTGGAATTAAAGCCGAAGACCGATTCAAGAAACAAGCATGATCCAATATAGCAAGACAAATGATGCGTAGTTTTGAAGTAATTAATCAACTAATTAGATAAAGTTAAAGAAATGAGTGCCCTTCAACTGCAAACATTAAAAACAAAATTTCGACTTCCGCAAAATCTTAAAACTGGTTTTAAATTCATTAAGTAAATAATCTAAATCACTCTGACACTTACAACAATATAATCAGAAACTCACCTTTAATAGTTGTCAGATTTACGGTCTTTATTAGATTATTCTTATTATTATTAGATAGATTATTTTTCTTTTAAAATGAATTGCTCTTATCTTTTTAAACTTTTTTTTAATTGATGAACCATACCTTATCCTTATTATAACTGTAATATTATGTCGTTTAGATTAACTAAGTTACGATCATTACTTATCATATAAAATTTTACTTAGGTATGTAAATATTCAGGTTAGGTCAAAAAGTTTGCAAAATACAAATCATAAGATTGTCAAAAATCAAAATTATAGAGAGTCCAAAGTCCTAGGTGAAGCACCAACAAATTTATTATATTATTATTTAGTTAGTAATATTAAATTTTAACGTGACAATTTAATTTGATTTAAAGAACAGTTTTAAAAATATTGATATAAAAATCCCCACCCGCCTATTAATTAAATTCGTTTATTAAGTACCTTGAGCAAAACCGGCGATCAACTTCCTAAAAAATTATGAAAAAAGTAATTCAGTAAAGAAAAATAAAAGAAATAGAGTATAATTTAAATGACATAACAAGCCACTGCCACTTTAAAGTTTTCGTTATGTGCAGTGGAATATTTTTGAAACGTGCGTGTACTGAACTTTGTGTTATTTAGTTTTTTCAATAATCATTATTTTCCATGCACCTTTCTCTATTTCCTGCCATTTTTCAATTTCATTATAGTTTAGCATCATCTTGTTGCAAGCATATAACAACTTCATCGTTTCACTTTCGCCTTGGCCTATCTCTTATATTCTTTTTCGCGCCCTTTTCATTTTCTAAAAAAGATGTTAAAAGTCTTTGTTAGTTTTTTATGATAAGGCAGAGTACTGTAGGATTAATCCTTTATAGCGCTCTGCGAGCGGTGCGTGTGCGCAGGAAACGATTCACATTGGTCTTGACGCCTTGGAGAATATGCTCGTTAGTGAACACGGCCTCGTGTGAGAGGTCGTTCCACCCAGAGTGATGACGTTCTTCAGATGACAGACTTTTTAAACAGTGTCGTTCGAGGGACACTAAGCTGAACCACGTACGGGTGGGCTGCAGTGGCTCGTCGTGTACTTTTACCATGCACCACTCTGTGGGGAATCAAGCGGGCAACCTCAGTTGAATGCTTGCCATGAAAATATTTGTAAAATAGATTTAAGTCGCCAACCTGCCTTCGATGTTCAAGGCTTTTCAGCTTGTTTGTCAGTTCATGATCACCGACCAAACAAGTTGCTCTTCTTTGAATTGAATCTAGCAAGCTTAGGGTATGTATGGGAGCAGTGAACAGTATTCCAACGGTTGTCGAATTTGGGCTTTATAGAGCATCAATTGAGGTGTATAAATAGAGTTTGTTAGTTCTGAAAAGTATTCCAAGCTTCTGCGAGGCTGCCTTAGCAAAGGCCCTAATGTGACTTTGGCATCGTTTAGATAGCATAGACACATGACTATCCAAATTGACGCCCAATAAATGAATTGATGAAGCCAAGGCAGTGTCCCGCCATGACTATATCCGGTTCTTTAACATGAACTTTTTCAGAAAAACTGCCGCTTGGGTTTTTTTTGCGTTAAATTCTACTTGGCTTCTGTCACCCCCAAGACAGAATTTCTTCCAGTTCTTTGTTAAGATGGTAGACCTCTTGCTGCCTATAGAGATGTGCATTGGCAGTCGAAGTTCGAGTATCCAAAGTAAAAGATGAAATAAGTGTGCCGTCATCAGCAAAGCTATCTTTTAGTTTTTTTCAAAAAATCGCTAATGTACATAGTAACGACAATACAGAACCTTAAGAGACTCCGGCATTGATGTTAAATGTGTCTGAAAGAAATTCGTCCCTCGCCACACGCAGAAAACCGTTTTTAAGAAAGCTTGACATCAAAGGACAAAATTGAACTGGTATTCCGGATGCTCTCACTTTAGTTAGGAGCCCCTAACTATTTGTTGATCTAGGCTTACGAAATCCATACTGACGGTACTATAATAATTTTTCGTTGATAGCCTTCTACATAACTTTTGATATAACCCAAAGGAATGGGTACGGGCGATAGTTACTTGGCAAGGTCTTCTTGCCTTTTTTCGGTATGGGCTGGACTCGCGCAGTTTTCAAGCAAGAAGGAAATATTCCTGTTTTGTAAGATTAATGAAAAAGCCTATAAAATACCGGTGTTAATTCATCAGCGCATGTCTTAATTACGATGACTGACATTTCGTCAGGACCAGAAGCGTTTTTGGTCTCAAGAGTTCTCAAGATTAGGTTAACAGGTGGTTGGTAGTGGTATTCTTAACATACTCCAACCAACTTATCAACTTTTCTTTGGTCCTTCTTCGGTTTACTTTAACTTATTTCTCGTATTTATTTTTTTATTTCTCATCTTCTCCACTAAGCATATGCCAGCATTTCTTCTGGGGCATTCAGAAGAAGCCTGCAACCTTTCTGATTCTTACTGACTACACTTATTCTGAATTCTATGTTAGTGTTGTCACAAAGATGAAGTTACACATTTTTGTTTTTGTTGTTGTTAAAAGTAGTCGTTTATTAAAAGACTGTTGGTTTAGAGCAAAGTGCTATTTAGATGCTGGCCAGTTGGTTTAACCTGAGCCATAAAACAAAAAAAAGGTTCTGCATCAATCCTTTCTATCATAATTATATTCCTAGATATAGAACTAACCTGAACTACCTCAAGCGCTTTTGAGATATTTGTAAAGCAGAGAACTATCATCTCATTAGCCTCTACGGTTCTTTCTAGGGATGTTGCTCGGACCCGAGACCCGGCTAACTCAGCCTCAAAAATAATAAAGATTCGGCTTGGACTTTGGACCCGGCCTTGGTTTATCTGGCCGTAGTTTAAAATAGTAAGATAATAAAAATATATTATGTTGAATGATGATAAGTTTTGATAAGAGTGTCAAAGAACTGAGATATTTTTTTTATAAGTGTTTATTAAAAGTGGATAACAAAACAGTCGAAATTAATCATAAAACAAATATTTTTATAACTTTACATTAAAATAATAAAATTCACCGGGGAAAAACCGCTACGCCTAAAATCCCACCACACCCTGTAACGACAGGCAACAAGCGAGGCTGACGCGCATTATCATAGAAATGTTTTGTTAGATCGACTTATATCAAATCGATTTCTAATTTCTCCAATATTGGGTATAATCTAGTTTACGGACTCAACCTCCAAAGCCGGCAGGGTACCCGACTTTCATGTTAAGCCGGATATCCGGCCTTGGTCAAAAACCTGCAGTTATATACATGAGATAATTGCTCTCAACAACCAGTGCATAAATCAAAGCTACTTTAGATTTAACGATAAGTTCTTTATACAAAAAGGAGGACTACCAATGGGCTCTCAATAATTCGTTGATTTCTCGACCACAATAAAATTTAAATGACAACCCTCAGTCGTAATCCCAACCATAAATAAGTTGCCTGACAAATATCTATTGTATAGGCACCGGACCTTTGGATTACCTAGTAATTTCAATAGTTTAGTTTAGCTATTTTCAACAAAACAACAAATATAAAATAATAGAAAAGTGTCTTTATTTTAATCATGTAATTAAACAGCTATTAATATTTATACAAAAATGCTAATCTACAATATTATAATAATACAATATTTAACTTAACCTACTCTATATTTAGCTCTGTTTCACTATCACTATCGTCTTCATCTATGCCTAAACTAATTATTAAGGGCCTTACGTTACTATTAATTATGTTATAGGAATCTTCGACTTGGATCACGTGTCTCACAGAATTTTTCCAACTTTCTACTGGGATATTATTTACACGTTTTTTAATTAATTCTATAATAGAACTACTTAGTGTAGGGAATGTGTTTTCTCTTCTAATCATCGTCTTTAACTGGCTCCATATACACATGTTCTATTGGGTTAAAAATACAGTAATACGGAGGAAGGCGTAAAACTGTGTGACCATTAGCACTTGCGAGATTGTCAGAGATATATTCTTTTTCAATATTGAATGGTTTTAAAACATTTAAAAGGTCCTTTTTCCTCGAAACATATATTATTTTTCATCATATAGTTTTGAATTTCCACTTTTGTATTATTTGAATTCGGCACTTAGTTCAGGTTAGTGGTAATTAGCGTTGTCCATCACAATAACACTATTTTTGGGTACATTCGGAAGCAGACGATTCTGAAACCAATCTTCAAACAATGTAGCATCCGTGTCTTGATGGTAATCCAAGGATGAATTGGCAATTTTCTTCGCAGATAATAATAGAGCGTTCGGAATAAATCCATTTTCTGAACCTGCATGTAATATCGTAATTCTTTGTCCTTTGTTTGAGGGAGCTTTAGTTTGACATTTGATTGTTGAATCGCTCAAACCTTTTTTAGGAGTGTCGTGGGTATCAACCCAAGTTTCGTCCAAGTATATAATTGAACGATTTTCTTCCCTATATTGTCTGATAAGATTCAAATAATCTTTACGCCATACTTGTAAACGCTGCGATTCCATTAGTACTTGCCGTTTGTCAATGGTACGATATTTAAAACCCATTGCTTTCACTATTCTCCAAAGGCTTGTCCTGCCACACAAAATGTCGGTTTCGTCTGCTGTAAGTACCTTTTTCAGCGTATCTATTGTTGGGACTATTTGTTTACTGTACATGTCATAAATTTTCCTCCGAATCAAGTCTTTATCAGCTTCTTCGATGCTTCTCAATTTTCCGCTGTCACACCGTTTTTTCCTTGGCTGGATGGGTTTGGTCACTATATCTTTTACTGTCGTTAATGCAACTTTGGTCAAAATACTCGTTTCACTAAAACTTGCACTCCGGTCATACCCTTTTTCTAAAAGGGTACAGTAAACGTTCTTTATGATGTTTTTGGCATCAAGTGATAAATGTTTTTTCTTCGTTACACCACAACTTCCGGAAGCAATATTATCTGAAGTTTCACACAGATCTGACATATGTTGGATGCTCGATAATACACACGAAAATACCTTTAACGCACAGCTTGACAAACACCAAACGACTGATGAACTAAGATGAAAAGACTCTGCTTTATATTGAACACCTGCAATTTGCCATTAACCTACCTAATATACCAATATAATAACATAATTAATAGTAACGTAAGGCCCTTAATAATTAGTTTAGCCATAGATGATATTATAATATTGTAGATTAGTATTTTTCTATAAATATTAATAGCTATTTAATTGCATGATTAAAATAAAGATACTTACCTATTATTTTATATTTGGTGTATTGTTGAAAGTAGCTAACCTAAAATATTGAAATTAGCAGGTAATCAGGACCTGTACCCTTTCAAAAGGCACTTATTTATGGCTGGGTTTAAATTTTATTGCGGTCGGGAAAAACGAATTATTGTGGAATGGAGTATACGACTTCCAGCACCGATTTACGCGCAATTTTGATCTTTGTCCGCACTGATATTTTTTGTCGACGAGAGGAGACACTCGAGCCTAAAGACTTTGATGCAATTTGCTTTAAAATAACAACGCAGAGAATTACTAAATTCACCTGCTGCCTAAACCGGCCGACAAGCGATGCCCATTATAGAGACTTGTTTTCCTCTCTTGCTAATACTATCAATTTTTTGCAAACCCACCATCCCAATTCCGAAGTTGTCACTCTTGGCGTCTTTAACATTCATAATGTCAACTGGCTTAAATACGCAGATACAACCGACGAGCAAGGTTGCCAAGCTGAATCCTTTGCCATCAGCTCTGGCCCCACCCAACTCGTAGGTGAAACAACTCGGATTCCAGACCGAGATGGTGATTTTGCTAGTTTGCTGGATCTTCTCTTAACTTCAAACCCCGACTTGTAAACTGTCACCGTGAAGCCTACGTTAAAAACGTCTGACCACAACCTTATTTCGACACTGAACAAACTCCCAATTAGTGCCGAAAAGCCTCCTAAAACACGCAAGATCTGGCATTATACATCAGCTAGGTGGGATGACCTCTGACGATCCATCCACCTGTGCTAGAGAAGTATTGGAGGTTACTTGGGATGGAGACCTCCGACCCTTTCTCGAAAAAGTGTCCTTCTAACGGAAAGCCTTGTTTTACCAAGAATTGTGAACGAGCTGTAAAATCAAAAAATTATTTCTACCGACAATGGCCTCATAAGCCTACCGCCGAAAATCATACCATCCTTGTTAACGCTCGAAACCAATGCAAACAAACGATAAACCAAAGCAAAGAAGCACACAACCAGAGGATCAAAGATACACTTCTTGAATGTCCTAACGGCTTGAGACCATTTTGGTCGCTATATAACTAAGGCCATCAGTCAGAACTTTACCAAGTCAACCATTCCACCTCTAACAAGTTCTGATGGCACTATTTCGACCAAAGCACAGGAAAAGGCAAACTTACTGGCGGAACTATTCTCTACAAATTTAATGGTTAATTTTCAGGAAAAAACTCTGCCGAATCGAAGTGACCGAGATTGTTTTCCGGCAGCGCCATGTTAAACTAATCTTGAGGAGTCTTGACACCAAAAAAGGTTCTGGTCCTGACGGAATTCCAGCCATCGTAATTAAGACATTGTCTAATGAATTGACACCGGTATTTTGTAGGCTTTTTAACTTATCTTACTCATTCTTGCTGGAAAACTGCGCGAGTCTAGCCCATACCCAAAAAAGACCTTGCCAAATAACTATCGTCCAGTCGCATTGCTTTCGGTTATATCAATATCATGGAGAAGGCTATCAACGAAAAATTATTAAAGTACCTGGAAGGCTTCAACATTATAAGTGACCACCAGAATGGATTCCGAAAGTCTAGATCAACAGGAGACTTTTCGCTTATTTTACTTACGCTTGGAACAACGCAATAGAACATCATGGGGATCCCCGGGCGGTTCAATTTTGTTCATGGCTGTCAAGCTTTCTTAAGGACCGTTCTTTGCGAGTGGCGATGGACGGATTTCTTTCAGAAACCTTAAACATCAATGCCGGAGTCCCTCGAGGTTCTATATTGTCGCCCACCCTTCTTTTACTATACATTAACGATATTTTGGAGAAAACTAAGAATCCTATATATAGCTTCGCTGTTGACAGCACACTTGTTTCATCTTTTACTTTGGATGCTCGAGCATCGACTGCCAATGCACATCTAAGGTCTCACATTCATCTAAACAAAGACCTGGAAGGAATTCTGTCTTGGGGTGACAGTAACGTTAGTGGCGTATCTTGAGATGTTTACTATCAGTTTCCGTGCTTTGTTCTGGAATACCTTGAACTTCTTTTGCAGCGTTTTATTTAGAGTGTACCAGGCTTGTACAACATTCGTTCAATTCAGTTACTCATATTCCTAACAACAGCGGTAGTCTGGGGTGGAAAAGGTCACCTTGCATGCAAGACTGGCAAAAGTACAAAAATATGCAGGCCTGGGTATAATTGAAGTCATGAGAACCATGCCCATGGCTGTCCTAGTGATGCTGCTGAGCCTGCCTTTATGGCAAACCTAAGAATGCGGGCCACCGGATCTTGAAAAGGAGTGAGTGATTTAGAACACACGAATATTGCTCCGAGGGTGGAAAGGGAAAGAAAAGCTGAAAAAACCCAGGCGGCAATTTCTTCTAAAAAACTTAATGTTGAAGAACCGGGTATAGTCATGGCAGGACACTTGATCTTCTTGGCTTCATCAATTCATTTATTGGGCAGAGACATAGCGTATAATTTTTGAACGTGGTACGGGTGAAGTAACTGCCCTTTTAGAGTTTCATGTACAACCCACATTGCTTTGTGTCGCGATCTTTCTTATGCTGTTCAAAGGGTTGTCAACAATATTTTGCAAAATTTGTTCCTCTACGTTAAGGTATCATGCTCTCTGGGGAGGTCCCCCACCGCCACGTCGCGGTCAAAAATTTCAAAAATTAATTCATTAACTGTAATAATTTCTTTCTAATCATCTTTTACCAGTTTCCCTTAGGCTCCTATGAACCCTTTGAAAGGTTTTTAGACTTGGCAATGTTAGGGCTGAAAATCGTTTAGAATAAAGTCTTCTTGCCTCCGAAGAGGTGGACAGCGCTTCCCAAAAATTAAATGCAAATTAGCATACCCTGCGTATTTTATTTTTACCTGTTTGTGTTTAGCATTAGTAACTATTGAGTGTTTCGCATAAAAACCGATTTATCTCGAAAACTGCCAGTTTTATCGAAATAAATGAAGAGTACCTTTTTTGAAGAGGAATGACCAAAGTATTTAAAAAAGCGGTTTTTAGCTTTGTGAAATGACACCGATAGAAATTTTGGAAAAACGAGTGTGGTAGTAAGTCAATTCCTGACTTCCCTGACGATGTAAAACATCTACTGTAAGACGGTTTAATGACTTTATGGCCTCTACAAAATATTAAAATTTCATTAATTCTGGGTACCCCGGTGGGGCTCTCTATCTCTATTAAGTGGCACCTTAGGAATTTTTTTTCTATGACAAATTAGGGTTATTTCGACCTCCTCTGTATGCTGCCCAGAAACTAGGAGGTACTTACCTGAGATCCTGTATTATTTTTATGACTCTGAAACTGCCAGCGAATAACCGCTTCACTTTTTAAATCGCCTTTGTAACCCCGGACGGCATGGTGGATTTACTGGCAAACTAGAGCATAAAATAAATTGTTTTACTTTTCAAGTAACCCGGGCTGGGGTCGGCATGCCTACCCTGTCGTCAGAATATTAGTAACGGAGACTAGAATTTCAGGCTTGAAGATAGGCAACGAAACATACACTACGTATCGAATTAAAACCCAGGGGCGGCAACTTCGTATCTGTCACTAAATTTAAAGTGAGATTATGGTAATGTCTATTAGTTATTATCGACAGGGAAGATTTTATATATCCATCTGCTCTTTTTGAAGTATTTGTGATTAGTCTTGAAAGAAAAGGACTAAATTAGCGTAAAACATGTGAGAGTAAGTGTTATCTGTAACAAAACTTTCGGTTCGATTTTTGTAACATCAGGACCTCAGGTACTAAGTGTTTTAAAATTTAAATAAAATATCCTGTCTGGACATTTCGACAAATTGAGGGTAACGCACGCAACGACATGGAAAGCCAAGCTGAAACTGTAGTAACAAGTGATCTTGATTAATATGTTTTGAGTTTAAAATGTGGATTCTCCTCATTGGACGAACAAAAGTTGAATTTAATTAATACGGGAGAGCCCCAAGGTCAATTTCAGAAAAATGGTATCAAAAATATGCATGGCTTGCAGGGAGTGAAACCACATCAATTTAGCTATATAAATCTGTGGTGAAACCAAAATTAAATTGTTTTGTTGGCCAAGCATTTTATTTTCAAATTGAAAAAGCAAAAATCAAAATCCGTAGTGCGAACTGTTTCGGGTTCTCCAAAACCATGATATTAAGAAGAAGAATAGTATATACCTCAGTTCACTAAAGCTTGATTTATTGTAAAACGCGTTAAAACTTATTATCGTAAGACAATAATTAACCAGGGACGACTGGCAAGTTGGTTACAATAATTATTGGTAAGTACTTAATAGAAAACAAAATTCTAAAAAATCTGCAAAAGACCTCTTAATTCACCATTTTGTCGCCATTTTGCAACATCTAATCTAAACTCGCCGTATAGATTTATTTTAACAGGTTTGAAAAACTCCAAATTTTTTTCATAGTTGTTAGTTTCTAGTTAGCGAGTAGTTAAAAGGAAAAATATATTTAAAAAAATCACAAACACCTTTTTTTCAGAAGTTAATCTAGGAAAAAAAAGGTATAACTATATTTTTATTTTATTAGTAGTTATGTTACCTAAAGAAATAAAAATAATATACCGACGCTCCTGCATTCCAAAATTATAATTTGCAAAATTCACAATCAAAACTGAGGCATCATGCCTTTGGAGCAGCAGTGGTCAGTATGGGGAAAGTGGAAACCCTAGTACAAAAGAACGTAATATATGGGGCAAAAGAATCGCCTTTGCTCTACTGGCCTCTCTCAGACCTTTCTTCAATTAACACTACTCCGCTTCTTCTGTTTTGACCTGTGTGCTATCCGAGGTGCTTTCTGTCTTCTGATCCTTTAATAATGTGTTAAAACGTTAAAAAAAAACATTTAAACTTCTACAAATAGTACCAAACTTATGAATAAAAATATACGGGACATTGACGTGAGCTTTATTAAGTTGTCACGTATAAGATTAGCATAAAGCCCTGGAAATAATCGCATCACATAATAGTAAATAATAATATTAAAATGGGAAGCTTGCTTCTTCATCTGAGAGTAAAAAAATCTGCTAAGGCATTTATATTTTTGTAAATGTATGACGAGATTCATAATAATTGATTTAACTTTTTCTATAATTAAGCGTTTCACTTTTACTTTTGAACGATCAAATACCGTCTCTTAATTTGAGGTTTCCTCGCCGTCTTGAAACATGACGTGTACCTACAATTAAGTGTACGGTGGCATGTTACGTTGATGATACAGTTTGTAATGCACGATCGTTTATTTGTCAAGTGAAAGTTCAACTGTAGAAAGTTGCAAAAATGCTATTTTTAGTATATTATGATGGGTTCAGTTCAATGGCGTCACAGAACAAAAACGGAAAATATTCTGCAATATGAATCACGAATTTTTCGCTTGTCATGCACACGAAGCAAGAAGTAGAATCATCTTGAAACCATTTCGATGTTCAAAACGACATACCCGGATGGGCTATCGCTCTCTAGTAATCTCTCCTATCTTTGATCTTTTAAGAAAGAAAAACTTTTGTTAAAAAGTTTTGCTTATCCTATCACTAATCAAAGCCATGATGAAGTATTCGGGAAGTCCAAAACTATTAAATATAAGTTCGTAGCGAAGAATAAATTCAAATATTTATCGAATAATCCGAGAATTAATATAATTTGCTGAAATACTACAGTAAAATTAATGTTTTATCTTACAAAACCTGAAATGCCCAAGATGTTTTCGAAAAATTTAAAAAATGATGTTGGTGTTTTAGGGAAAACTACAAATTCGGTATTTTAAACAGTTTTTCTTTGTAAGAATCTACAACTGTAAGGAGGATGTAAATCATGGAAACACCCAGTATAATATGTACATTTGTTAACGAATAAAATTGTTTAAAATCAGGAAATGATTGAGATATTTAGTATTTAACATAAAACCTATTAACACCCAAACTAAGGTGAAGAACTATTTTTAACTACTTTTATTCTAAGTGCACAAGTACGAAATAGCTATTTATACAACAAGTTACGAAATAAGGGTCTTTTGGGCATGCGACGTGAAAATTGTCCTACGAGGCGAAGCCGAGTTGGACAACACGTCAGAGTGACTAAAAGACATTGTTTCGCAACGAATGGTATACAATATTTTTCCTACGGGCGTTTTATAATAAAAAACTTAATTTATTTTACCAAGCATTTTATTACCTGTGTTTCATTTACACCTTTCATGTCAAAAAAATAGACTCTTGTCAAAAAAAAATTGGAAACAATTTTTTGTCAAAAACTGCGGCAAACATTAAGTAAAAAATGAGTGATTTAGAAGACTCAGACATTGAAAATGCCGCAAATGATGAACCTTGTTCCCCAAAAATCAAGGAGTTTGTATGAGGGCACATACGAAAAATTCAAAAACTGGTGTGAAGAAAAAAAGGTAAAAAATTTATCAGAAAAAGTCGTTTTGGCATATTTCTCACGATTATCCGATGCCTATAAGCCATCAACTTTGTGGAGTACTTACTTAATGCTTTGAACGATGGTTTATCTAAATAAAAATGTTGATATAAAGACATTTACAAACCTAATCGCATTTTTGAAAAGGGAATCTACGGGGTATAAGCCCACAAAGTCGAAAGTTTTTTCCAAGGAACAAATAGAAAGATTTGTCAAAGAAGCAGACGATAAAAACTATTTATTGGACAAAGTCATTCTTATTGTGGGAATCTCTAGAGCATGTCGCAGAGAAGAACTCACATATTTGAAGAAATAATCCATCCTCAAAGTGGAGTCGAAATATAGGGAAAGCTCCATCAACGTCACCTTCCACCTACAATTTTTTCTATACTGCTAATGTAAATTGCAGCACTATTTTTTGTCTCCTGAAGATGAAGGTTACTACCTTCGAAACATGTAGACGCGCTTTCATAAAACTGAGCCTCTGATTGCTCTTATTAAATTAGTGGAGAAAGACTTTTTGACTTTCTTTCCTTTCACTAAAACAAATGTTGCAAGAAGCTTTGTAATTAGCGAAGGTTCTATTGACGGCATCGACTTTTTGAATATTGTCCAAAAGTACGCCGAATTACGTCCAGCACACAAAACCCATAAAGGATTTTTTATCACGTACAGAAACTCCAAATGCTCCAGACTTTCGAGTGGGCATTACTACCATTAGAGCAACACCAAAAAAAGTTGCTGAGCTCTTGGGGCTTAAAAGGCAAATGAATATACAGGCCACTGTTTTCGAAGATCTTTAGCAACTTTTTTAGCGGATATATTGATGCTAAAGCGACATGGAGGTTGGCGGTCAAATGCCGTGGCTGAGGGGTATATAGACGATTCTTTAGAAAACAAAAAAAAAGCTTCCGAAAAAATTCTTGGTGAAAAATCTTTGGACGCTAACAACAAACGTGTTTAATATAATGAATAATAATGTTCTACCAGCTCTACAAGTGGCATGGGTTTAATTGTTATTGCTGTTGCAGATTCATTTTCTATTTCTAGTTCAAATTCCTCATCTATTTCACAAAGAGAAATATCTCAACCTACTGTTTTAGGTTACTCAAGCATTAATTTTAGTAATATAAGAAACTGTACTTTTAATATTTATAATAAATAGGTAAAATTATAGTCTGTGTTTAGTTTTTAATTGTAAATAATTACTTTTAGGCCCAGCGTGCTTAAAAAACTTTCAAGCACGCTGTTATTTATTTATTTATTATTTATTA
This sequence comes from Polydrusus tereticollis, assembly GCA_963920685.1. Lineage (NCBI taxonomy): Eukaryota > Metazoa > Arthropoda > Insecta > Coleoptera > Curculionidae > Polydrusus > Polydrusus tereticollis. The sequence goes on along the minus strand of OY987333.1, from coordinate 72,644,461 downwards.
TTTTATTATTTAAAAATCAAAACGACAATCAAAAAGGGGTTATTATAAAACGTCAGTAGAAAAACATCTTTTCTAATTTGGTTTCATAAAAAAGCTGTTTCCATATCGTTTTCAGTATCATAGAACTTTTTTTCTAATTTTGTTTCATAAGAAATCTGTTCCGACACCGTTTTCAGTATCGAAACAGATCTGTTTCGGCACCGTTTTTTTATTTTTTAAAGGTTGGCATTGGTAATATTTAAATGTTTTATTCTGTTGACGTCTGACGTTTTCTGTTATTGGGATGCATGAGAAAAGAAAGTTTTCGGGATTTCTCTGGTAAAAGTTGATTTATCGTTTTATTAGCAATATCCCTTAACTCAGGGGAAGTTGAACTTAGATTATCATGCTCCATATTTTTTAATTATAATTATGAACAACTCTATGAAATATTAAAACACAAATTTCGTGACAATGACACAAAGAAAATATTATTTATTGTCAAGGCTAATATGATAAAAGAAAATTTATAGTATTACCAACAATACATAGAATTTATGTAGACATACAAATTTACAAAATTTGAAGGGTTGATTTTCTTTTTAAATATATATTTTCTTATTGAAAAAAATACAAAATAGAAAAAATAGTATAAAGAACGTGTTTTATAAAGCAGTTAGAGCACTTGTCCCGTTAAAAAACTCGCCGCAAGCGTCTCGTTTTTTAACATGGACGCGTGCTATAAGATTATGCTTTATAAAACATGTAGGTACTTTAATATACTATTTTCTAATTTTGTCTCGAAAAATAGATATTTCGAACGCGCTAGCGAGTTCGAAATATATCCATTTCGAACTCCGAATTTTATTTTTTAAAAGTTGGCATTGGTTATATTTAAATGTTTTATTCTGTTGACGTCTGACGTTTCCTGTTATTGTTATCCATGAGAAAAGAAAGTTTTCGGGATTTCTCTGGTAAAAGTTGATTTATCGTTTTATTAGCAATATCCCTTAACTCAGGGGGAGTTAAACTTAGATTATCATGCTCCATATTTTTTTAATTATAATTATGAACAACTCTATGAAATATTAAATCACAAATTTCGTGACAATAACACAAAGAAAATATTATTTATTGTCAAGGCTACTATGATAAAAAGAAATTTAGAGTATTACCAACATAGAATTTAGACACACAAATTTACAAAATTTGAAGGGTTGATTTTCTTTTTAAATATGTATTTTCTTATTGAAAAAAATACAAAATAGAAAAAATAGTATAAAGTACGTGTTTTATAAAGCAGTTAGAGCACTTGTCCCGTTAAAAAACTCGCCGCAAGCGGCTCGTTTTTTAACATGGACGCGTGCTATAAGATGATGCTTTATAAAACATGTACTTTAATATACTATTATGAAACAGTTTTCTTTATTTTTCTATGGTTGGTAGTGATGTTCACAAATGTTTTATTTTGCTGTCGTCTATGTTTGGTTACATTAATTCTATGAAATGGAGATGAGTTAAAAAAATATCAAATAATCTTACAGATTTACTATATTCTAAAAAATAGAGCTATAAAATTTACCGCAATTTTCCTTAACTTTGGGGGAGTTAAACTAAACTCATCTTGCTCCATATTTTAAAATTATGTAGATATGTTAGAAAAATTAGACAACTTCGTGACAAAATGGCTGACACAGAATGACAGAATTAAAATTATTTGTTGATTTCAAGGCTACTATGATATATAATTTAATTGTATTACCAACATAAAATTTAGGCCTAAACATTTTGAAAATTTGTATGTTTTATTTTCTTTTTAAATATGGATTTATTTATTGAAAAAAATGCCAAAATAGAAAAATAATATAAAGCACACGTTTTATAAAGCTCATTTTAGCGCACGCGTTCATGTTAGAAAACTTGCCGCAAGCAATTTTTTGAATTCTGCATAAAATTCTAACCAATTTCATGAAATATATATATAAAAAAAAAAAAACAGACGATTTTCTTATTATTACTTAAATCATTAACACTGTTGTAAGTAAAGCCTTTGGTTGTTAGGTTGTCATACTGACAGTTAAAAAATGCTACGCTTCTTAAGTGAAAGAGAGCGAATAGAAATGTTAATAATGATTGGTTATGGAGATAGAATGCGCACACAAATGGAAGTTTGTGGGTGAACTCTTCAGTAACAAGTATGCTCGCAGAGAACCGATATCTCGATCCACTGTCAGTTAAATAGAAAAAAATATAGAGATTTAGGTCACGTTAGGGATACGAAAGGTTGTCCTGCGGTATTAGAAGATACACAATTAAATATATTATTGTTGGTTCAAGAAGAAAGACCACCATAAGGCGAGTAATACTACAGCTTTATGTATGCAAAACATCCGTCCTAAAGTATTTAGACAAAAATAAATTCCATCCTTACAAAGTCCAATTGGTTCATGAACTCAATAAGGATGATCCAGACAGAAGAATATCTAATTTTGCGAGACAATGATGAATATAATATAAAATCCAAAAAATAATATAAAATAGGGTTCTCCATTAAAAAAAATAAAGTAAACCGTCATAACTTGTTTTTGGGACAACCTGTATGCATGAAATTAGTTTCAAAAAATGTACAACAAAAATAAAAAATTGATGAGTTTCCGAAAAAAAAACCGGTGAATTTTAAATGAATTTGTTCCAACCTTTACCTTCTCACTGTATAGAGTACTCACACTCACAAACGCCGTTTATTATGAATTAAATTATTTTGTTTTCTAAGCCCTGAGGATGCCTTAATAAATCGCCGAAGCGTTGGCAAAAGGACACCTGTCTTTCTTCAATGCTTACCCACTTTCACTATTCCCCTAAGCAACATTATTTTTCTTATTACTAAAGAACCAATAAAACATCTAATTTTTTTTTTTATAATCTACCCCTAAAAAAATTCCTCCTAAAATTATTAAATTTCCCTGCAGCTGAAAGGCATGTAACTGAATTTTTTTTTACAAAACAGACACCTTTCTTTATTGATAAAGCTTTTGATCTCATAATAATAAAATTAATGATCGAAACCCATAATTACCCAAATTTGGGTTAACGACTACATTACGATTATCGTATTTTTTTGAGTAGATTTACTTGTTTGTCCGCAGTTACTTAATACTGAGACGAGAATAGAAATTTCCTGAATAAAATACTTTCACTTTTATGCGTGGGTTCCGAAATGGAACCATGCCTAAACCATAGGGGAGACTAGGGTATGTTACTTAAAAGATAAATAAAAATGAAAATGAACTGATAGCCAATAAAAGTAATTTAATAACTAAAATTACTTTATTATATAGATTTTAAAGACCTAAACCCACATACTTACAATAAGGTAAAAGTGATCGTTAGTGTCCGAGGCTTTCGCTAAAATCGCAAATTGTTTGCAATGAAATAACTGAAAATATAGTGTTATTTGGAATGTATCTAATGATTGACGAAATTAATCGCGTTACGAATGAGCGAAAGAAGAGTCCTACACTCTGTAGTTTCATACAACAGTATAACCTCTACAAGGTGTCCGGATTCTCCACACTCCACATAAGGCAACTTACTGGCATAAGATTTCAAATAGGAGTTAAAGAAGTCATAAAACTTATTATCTAATTTGTACTTGTTATTATAATTGATTTATATAATACCCTTATAGGGTTCAACCTATACAGTACAGAATATTTTTACTATATGTTGGTAAATAATGGATAGGTACATAAAAAATGTATATATTTTTTTAGGTTAAGTGAGGAAGCCTGCTTCAACTTCGCCTTTGGAATTAATGTTTAAAAATTACAATAAAAACTTTATTTATTTATCCAACACTTTCATATAAAGTAAACATTATTAGTTCGATTTTAGGCTAATAAAGTAGCTTATAACTCACACGTGGGTTATAACCATAACTCACTAGTTGGTTATGATTATAACTCACTGGTGGGTTGTGGTAAAATTTTTATCAATGTTTGATATTTTACAAAATAAGAGTTGCTGGACGAAGACACATAATATATCTTTGACAAATATTTAAAAGTTGAATTTTTTCTGATTTTCCATTGGAAACAGCAAAACAGCGCTTCATGTCGTTCCTTGTTTGCAGAATTTTAGTTACTAGAACATTTTCGACATTTTCAACGTCACGAGTGGTCATTTTGACTTGTTCGTCTCTAGAACATGCTCCATAAACAGTAAAGATAACGACAACCTTCACAAATAAGTTTTTTTTTAAGACCGACCAGAAAATATACACTTTCTGGACAATTTTTCGTCTAGAAAATAACGTTTTGTCGATCAAGACCGGAGAATGGACGTGAGGGACCGGCAAAATATTTTTCCGGTCCTTGTTTTTTCAGTTTTCCAATCGCTCTTTGATAATACAATCTACCTTGATTTCGTTAACTATGATAACAACATTTCGATGTATTGTCGAGTGACAGTTCGTTGATTTTTAATTTGTTGTTTATGTCAAATATGTTTCGCGAGTACGCAAATTTAAAAATATGAATTCAGATTTTGAATCATCCGACACGGAAAATGAGATTCCAGAAAAAATTTTGGAAGCAGCAAGGAAAGCGACTTACGATATATTGCCAGTAAAATCAAAAGCCCGTTCCAAGAAGTCATACGACGCATTGAAAAATTGGTGTCGAGAAAAAAAAGTGAAAAATGTAAATGAAGAATTCCTTTTGGCATATTTTGCTGAAAAGTCCCAAAAACGGGCTTCTTTAACATTATGGAGCTTATATTCAACGCTAAAATCTACTTTGACCATAAAAGATAATGTGAACATTAATAATTTTTTCAAACTAATAGCGTTCATTAAAAAGAAGTCTATTGGTCATAAACCGAAGAAATCTAAAATTCTGTCAAGAGAACGAATTGAAACGTTTCTGAACAATGCTTCCAATAGCGAATATCTTATGCTTAAGGTAAGTTAAAATAAAAAACCAGTAAAAACTGGTTACAATTTACAATGAATCTTAATTCTGTTTTAGGTGCTTTTAATTATGGGTTCCGCAGGTGCATGTCGCCGCGAGGAACTCGTTAATATGACACTCGATGATATCGAAGATAAGGAAACAATGTTGATAGTTAAAATTCCCATAACCAAGACAAATACCACCAGGACGTTCATTGTAAATTCCGAAAGAGATTTGCAACTTTATAGGAATTATTTGAAATTGAGACCACCACATACTAACCATAAACGGCTTTTTATTTTTTTTAAAGATGGGAAGTGCTCAACCCAAGTAGTAGGATTGCATTCTGTGGGAAAAGCCCCTAACATAATCGCTTCTTATCTTAAATCCAGGCGAATTTACCGGCCACTGCTTTCGTCGAAGTTCAGCAACTCTACTAGTAGATGGAGGAAGTGACATTATAAATTTAAAACGGCACGGAGGATGAAAATCCTCCACTGTAGCCGAAGGCTACCTAGAAGATTCAATAAAAAACAAAATTGATATAGCAAACAAAATCCATGCGGGATGTTCCAAAGACAATATACAGGAAACTAATTTTGTTACTACCACTACAAGTCTCTCCAAGCTTCCAGCTTGTATCGACCTGAAAAACACTAATTTCCGGTCTTGTAACGTAAATTACTATTATGTCCGAAGCTGCTTCTAAAAACTTAAATATTTGTTCTCTAGTAAATATTTTCGACTTTTTGGCACAATATCTAACCGATTTTCGTTTCAAAAATGCTATTAACTCCGAATATTTTTTTATATCGATAATTTCTTTAGACTGCCAGCTTGGATTTTATCAAAGAGTACTCTGACCACGATGAACGTTGTATAACTTTCTCATTTTGATAAAAATAGGCAAGCATAATGTTTTCTGATACATGATTTATCGAGTTTCGTTGACATCATTCCTTATACTTCTTCTTAACATATTCGCACTGCTTTTTTGATTTTTCTGGCAACAGATCTAACGTAGCTTGTTTTGCTGCATTAAATAACTCAGGACGGGTACTAGATCATCTAGTATTTTCTTCTTTATCAGAACCAGACAATTTTTAACGACCGACAAAAATTAATTGGTTGACACTGACAGTTGTTGTACCTAAGTATTTATATAATTGGGTAGTTACTGTGAAAACACAATAATTTGCAACCACAAATTTTAAATAAGCATAGAAACAATAAATTTCTAGGGGATAAATGTGTAACATTTCTTTTTAATTTAACCCGTAGCTACTACTACCGTAGTACTACTACCCAATTTTTGTGACGGAGATACTATTTATGGGTCCCAGGGACCTAATTTTGTTTTGCAATATTTAAATCAAATTTAGAAAAAAGTTCTTTATTTTTACAATGTTTGCTAAAATTAACATCAGAAAACTCGCAATAAACGTTAGAATAGATTATTTACAATTCGAACAGGCAGTAGCGACACATGGCAGACAAATAGGTATATTTAACTTAAAACAGTATACTAGTTTGTTCTTCATCCCTTTTTCGACGGACAAGTACTACATCTGCGTTTTCTTGGTTTTGGAAGTTGAGCTAGAGGTGCGGGATATTTTCTCTTGACCGTTTAAGACACAAAGGCGTTATAAGCAAAAAAAAGTGTAAAAAATCATTGGTCAAAATAATAATACTAGTAGGTAGGTACTTACCGGTGGTGAAACATTATTGATTTACCACGGAGTGGTCTTTTTTACAACACAATAATATGTAAATATAGGGTTTTATTTTAGTTGTTTATTTACAATAAATCCTTTCTTTGTGCGTCATTATATCGGTCGGCGAGAGAAGAAAGTTTCCCAGGATAAGTACCTATGATCCTTTTGCCGGCATAGTTTCGTGATCGGCCATAAATTTACATTATTTTAATAAAGTGTTTGGATGTTTATTTCGCCGACAAAGATAGCAAAGACGATAACAATTATTATTAGTCACTTAATGCGACCCTCGTTTTTTCCCACAATACTCCGGAGCAAACGTAACAAGCAAATTTCACCAAATGTGTAAATTTAGAGAGTGACATCCCGCGTTCTCATTGGTTGCCCTACCTCTTCAGGTTATGACCAGCTGGAACCCGGTACTAAGGATAGGTGCGGCAGCGGCAGGGCAGTGCGACTTTGAATTTTATCGTAAGACGTTGGTCAGTACCTATCGTAAATAGACGAGTTTTATATCTTGCATCCCGGCAAGGCTCGTAGTGTCTCTCTTGCATCCCGGCAAGACCCCGTTTCACTCTTGCATCTCGGCAAGACCCCGTATTTCGAGGAGAAACATCTTGTATCCCGACAAGATTCCGTATCTTCAAAAACGTAATTTTGCGTCTCCGTAAAACGTAAAACGGCTGTGTCTCGGCAAACTTAAAATAGAGTTTCAGCAACTTGGGTGGTTGGTAGCCCACAAGTGACTGTATTGTAAAACTGTATATAGACTACATAGACTAGTGAAGGTAATTTAGTGTTAAGCATATTAATAAGCTGTTTAAAAACCTGTGTTCACGTTTTGTTGAGTGCTACAAATAAATGTAAATATAAGCACAATAAGCATTTTATTCAGCACCAGCTTCCTGTGATGCCAAAGTGAAGAAAGAACATATTATCACATCCCCCTTATGTACTGAGATAAAGTACAATCTCCGTACAACCGGAAAAGCTACTTTTAAACTACTGCTGGGTCCTGGAGACAGAAAATCCAAAAAATACTCAAAACTATAAATCCGACAAATATATTCACTACAGGGCTTCGTAGGTAACTGACTCATTAGAACATAGCCCAGACCTCAGTATACACCCCCCAATTGTTCGTCATAATTTGCAATGTTTAAGTATTGCTCGGGTCCCGAGGACCCCAATAGTAGTAGTTACGGGTTAATAAACAACGATGATCGTAGAACAAATTTTGTATGTAATAATACTCACGAACGTGTATTGTGCATTTGCCGCACAACTTCAGTTTGAAGTTATTTCAAATTCTATGATTTTCTGTTAGTAACATTATAGAATACTAATACGATGTTATAAAATCTGACAAATATCACTATGGTCTATGCAAATGATTCAATAATCGATGTCTGGTATAATGATTTCTTGTGAGTTTGTTGATCATTTACCAAACCAGAATAGTTATTTTAAAGAAAAACGAATGATGGTACCTACATCTTTTTGCACACTGCGGTATAAATTCCCAAGTTTGATTCATATTTGTGTAAGATATTTCCAAAAAAAAATTAAAACATTTAAACAGAGTAATATCGAATATTTATTTCTTTTTTTTTAATTTTCATTTATAGAAGTAAATATCGTTACCTAACTGAAAGTATACTAACTAATAAAGAAACAATAAATCATGGTTAGGTACCCTAAATTAACGAAAATGAACCTTTTAATAATAATTCCTGACCGGGTCAAGCGTAAGTGAGCACCGAGATGACGTACCTGTAAATAAAGAAAAACAGCGTGAGCAACAAATAACTCACCAATCTACTTGAAGTTAAGATGATACAAAATAAACAATAATATAGTACAACACAAGCTAAATTAATAGGCCACTTAGACCAAGTCACTTAGACAAATGGGTCACTTGGACCGAGTCACTTAGACAATTGGGTCACTTAGACCGAGTCACTTAGACAATTGGGTCACTTAGACCGAGTCACTTAGACAATTGGGTCACTTAGACCGAGTCACTTAGACAAATGGGTCACTTAGACCGAGTCACTTAGACAAATGGGTCACTTAGACCAAGTTGTAGAATATTATCTAAATCCATATTAAAACACTACTGTATTAAATTTATTACCAATCGTTGACTGAAAATCAAAGTGCTATAGGTACTCATGAATATTTAATAATTGATACAGCAACAGAGCGCCAGAATATTTATTTGTAGTTTATGGTACACTCTGTATATATTATATAAAAGAAATAAATAACAAATAACATCAGAGTAGATTCAATATTATTCCGTTTCAATCAGCATTGTAACAGTAATTTAATATTTCCCAAGGAAAACAGATTAAAGCTAATTTTATTATTCTGACTATCAAAATAATAAGACAGACGAAAAGACCGGTAAATTATAGTTGCCCAGTGAAACTCACCTCAATCCTAAAACAGAATCACCCCCGTAATAATGTCACTGTCACCACAAAGTTTACAAACGTTAGTTTCACAACAATATTGATAAATATCTAATTTAGTTTTAATTCAGAAATGCAGACACCCACTGTTGCTCGCAAAGGTTTCAAATACAATCCGGGATTTATTTTAGGTGACTCTTCATAATGCGTAACATAAACAAATACCGCTTCGCTCACGTAATCGGCCCTCTTGTTTATATTTGGCATTCCCTTTTTGTATTGAAATTCGTATGTATTTAATAAGAAAACTGATTAAAATTTTAACTAAGGAAAAATGATTTCTTACATTCGGCCATCCTGTCAATATCCCGTCTCGGGATATCACTGCTGATCATCATCAGAGTCGGGTGTGAGAGCCACTTCATCATCGCCGCTCTCACTGTCCGTGTCATCTGAAACGCCTCCAGGAGTTCGCCAAGGACGCATCCTATCCACTGCTACCGTTCTCTGATATTTGGCTGATCGTAGTGTTCGATGAGACCCAGTCATGTCTGTGACGATATATCTATCATTTGGTAATATTGTCTTTACTACCATTGGACCACTATAAGTAGATGCGAGTTTGCGACTGACACCAGTTGCCGCATGTTGTTTCATTATTACTACTATGTCGCCGTTCTTATAAATACGAGGTATTTTCCGCTTTTTATCGAAGTAGTTCTTTTGCTTAGCTTGAGCTACCTTAACTTTTTCCGATGCCTCCTGTCTTGTTAATATTAGATCTTCGAGTAACTTTGGAATTTGTTGGACTTCATCTCGTAGAACTACATCCGTTCCACCTCTTGGAGTGAAACCAAACATTAATTGGCTCGGCGTTTTGCCTGTGCTCTTGTTGACAACGTTATTTATTGAGAACTGGACTTGACGTACTTGTTCATCCCATCGCTCTTCCTCAGGCACTGATGGTAATAGCGCCGCCAATAGGGTGTTATTCAAGCGTTCTACTTGGCCGTTGGCCCTGGGAGTTGCAACAGCATTCATGACATGTTTCGTATTATTTTGTTTGCAAAAGTTTTGAAACTGTTTACAAGTAAAAGTGCTTCCCTGGTCCGTTATTAATACTTTTGGCACTCCATAGGTTGCAAATATATCCTTAAAGTAATTTATTACGTATTTGCTTTTTGTAGACCTGGCCGCGCGAAGAAAAGCAAATTTTGTAAATCCGTCAATACCAACTATTAAATACATATTTTTACTTTTGGACTTGGGAAAAGGCCCTAAGTGATCCACATGAAATGTCTGAAGTGGTTCTAGACCTTTTGGTATGGGATTTAAGAAACCCTCTTTCCTACCATAATTTCTTTTATTGTAGAGGCAAGGTATACAACAGGCTATGTATTGTTCCACATACTTCTGCATCCTAGGGAACCAATAGGTTTCGCATAATCGAAGCAAAGTCTTTTCCACGCCAAAGTGTCCGAAATCATCATGCGCTGACTTGACAACTTGTTGCCTCATTCCACGTGGTATTACCCACAATATTCCCCTGGCCGTAATTCTATATACCCGTCCATCTCGCAGACAATAATTTTTATATGTTTGTTTTTCACTTTCAGTTTGGGGTGGTCTGGATAGTACTTCTTTGATTTCTTTGAGCTTTTCATCTGTAAGTTGGGCTGATAGCACCCAATCAGCTGTGTCAATCCTGAAAATTGTCTCGCCTTCCTGAGTTGAATCTTTACTGGGATTTCGGCTTAAGGCATCGACGTGATTCATTCTATTGCCGGGTCGGTATTGTACAACAAACGTAAATTCTTGAAACTCCAGCCACCACCTGGCAATTCGTGGAATCATTTCTTTTTTTGTACTAGCTGCTTTTAATGAATTACAATCAGTTACCACGGTAAAGGATATTCCCAGCAGGTAAGTCCTGAATTTTCGTAGGCTTTCCACCACAGCTAAAGTTTCTAATTCGAATGAGTGATACTTTTGCTCGGTATCAGAAGTTTGCCTGCTGTAGTATGCCACTGGGTGTAATTTATCATCCGGCTGTCGTTGCAATAAAATACCGGCCAATCCTATTTTGCTTGCATCTGTATGTAGCTCGGTTCTGGCATCTGGATTAAAAAGGCTCAACACTGGTTGGTTTACTAAAATGTTTTTGAGTGTCTCGAAAGCTATTTCCTGTGAGTCTTCCCATTTCCATGTCGAGGATTTTTTTATAAGACTGGTTAGTGGCTTAGCCAGTATGGCATAGTCTTTGACGAAATGTCGGAAATATCCAGTTAGTCCTAAAAATTGCCGAATATTGTGTATATTTTTCGGCGTCGGAAACTCTGCAACAGCCTGTAGTTTTGCATATCCTGGTCGAACGTTTCCCTGTTCTACTTCAAACCCAAGATACGTTACTGAAGTTTTCAGAAAAGTGCATTTTTTAAGATTCAGGGTTAAGCCTTCGTTTCTGAAAATTTCCAAAGCTTCACGAAAAATGGTTAAGGTTGATTCCACTGTTGGACCATACAACAGTACATCGTCCAAATACAAGGCCGACTTGTCTCTAATGGGTCTTAGGATTTTTGTCATTAACTTTTGAAAAATCCTTGGTGCATTGGAAAGACCAAAAGGTATCCTATTATATTCGTACTGGCCTTCTGGAGTCACAAATGCTGTGTACTTTTTGGAGGATTCTTCAACAGGCACCTGATGATACCTTGATCGTAGGTCCAGGCTTATGAAATAGTTTTCACTTTGTAGCTTGTCTATTTGGTCATCAATGCGGGGTAACGGGTGGCTGTTTTTAATGGTCAATGAGTTTAGCTTCCGATAATCTATACAAAGTCGTTGTTCTCCATTTTGTTTTTTTACAAGGAGCACAGGTGAAAAATATTCCGAATCTGACTCTCGAACAATTTCCGCTACTAGTAGTTCGTCCACAATATCTTTTACTATATTTTGTTCCGCCTTGGACATTCGGTACGGTCGGTATGTAAAGGGTTTATCATTGTTTAAGGTGATAGACATTTGTATTGATTTAGCACATCCTAGCTCGCTGAGATTTAATGCAAAGCAGTCTCTAAAATTGTTTATTAGTTCAAGCAATTTTTGTTTATCTTCCTCTTTTACTGGTCCAACCTGTATGTCTTCCAGCGGTAGAGGGGGTAGAGTACCTTCTTGGATATTTAAAATGTTGGTAAGGGGTTTAGTCTCTTCGACACATGGATAAGCTCTTGCGAATATAGCATTTTTTTTAAGAACAATTTCTGTATTTGCCAAATTAATACATGGAATTATTGAATATTTATCTCTCGTCATTGATATTACAGAGTGGGGAACACAATATTCTTTGCTTTCAGGATACCTCACACTCGCTTCGATACAAAGGTCACCTTTATAGTTCTCGCTGTAAACTTGTACAATTGTACATGTCCCCAATGTTTTGGTAAAATCGAAGAAGTTTCCGAGATACGTAAAACAATTTTTGATGTTTTCGGTTCTGGCTCGATTTGTGTAATCGCATTCGAATGGTGCTTATAAAACTTAAGAGTAACATCATCCTTAACTGCTAATATACTTGGTAGTTCTGTAAAATTTCTTCCCAATAGAACTGGCGCGTCTTGGGCAATGTCTGACACAACATGAGCATTTATTGACTCTTGTACTTCATCAATCTTGATTTGTAATGAAATTGAGCCCAATGTAGGGACCTGTCCAAAACCATAACCTTGAAGTGTTGTGGTGTTATTTTGTTCATAATTTAATTTAAGTTTTTGCACTTCGCTTATTTTTATAGTGATAGTGTCGTTTATTAGAATGTTCTTGTAAAATTTTTAATTAGTTTTATCCTGCAATAGTCAAATTTTTGGATCTTCTACGTTTGAATCTGAAGCAGGAAGACTGCGTTTTCGGCGTGGCAATTGACTCATGTTTTTATTATTATTTTCTTTATTTCTGAATAAAAATAAAGGGAAAACACCAAAGAAAATTAAAATTTATACTTGTGCTATTCATCTCGGTAAGCTCACGGGTCAGGGAGGAAAACAAAACATATTTGATTTTGATTCGTGTAAATAATTAATAGGTTAACTGAATAAATTAAATAAGTATCTAACTAATATTCGTGTGCAGGTAATCCCACTTCTGATAAATTGTAAGATATTTCCAAAAAAAAATTAAAACATTTAAACAGAGTAATATCGAATATTTATTTCTTTTTTTTTAATTTTCATTTATAGAAGTAAATATCGTTACCTAACTGAAAGTATACTAACTAATAAAGAAACAATAAATCATGGTTAGGTACCCTAAATTAACGAAAATGAACCTTTTAATAATAATTCCTGACCGGGTCAAGCGTAAGTGAGCACCGAGATGACGTACCTGTAAATAAAGAAAAACAGCGTGAGCAACAAATAACTCACCAATCTACTTGAAGTTAAGATGATACAAAATAAACAATAATATAGTACAACACAAGCTAAATTAATAGGCCACTTAGACCAAGTCACTTAGACAAATGGGTCACTTAGACCGAGTCACTTAGACAATTGGGTCACTTAGACCGAGTCACTTAGACAATTGGGTCACTTAGACCGAGTCACTTAGACAATTGGGTCACTTAGACCGAGTCACTTAGACAAATGGGTCACTTAGACCGAGTCACTTAGACAAATGGGTCACTTAGACCAAGTTGTAGAATATTATCTAAATCCATATTAAAACACTACTGTATTAAATTTATTACCAATCGTTGACTGAAAATCAAAGTGCTATAGGTACTCATGAATATTTAATAATTGATACAGCAACAGAGCGCCAGAATATTTATTTGTAGTTTATGGTACACTCTGTATATATTATATAAAAGAAATAAATAACAAATAACATCAGAGTAGATTCAATATTATTCCGTTTCAATCAGCATTGTAACAGTAATTTAATATTTCCCAAGGAAAACAGATTAAAGCTAATTTTATTATTCTGACTATCAAAATAATAAGACAGACGAAAAGACCGGTAAATTATAGTTGCCCAGTGAAACTCACCTCAATCCTAAAACAGAATCACCCCCGTAATAATGTCACTGTCACCACAAAGTTTACAAACGTTAGTTTCACAACAATATTGATAAATATCTAATTTAGTTTTAATTCAGAAATGCAGACACCCACTGTTGCTCGCAAAGGTTTCAAATACAATCCGGGATTTATTTTAGGTGACTCTTCATAATGCGTAACATAAACAAATACCGCTTCGCTCACGTAATCGGCCCTCTTGTTTATATTTGGCATTCCCTTTTTGTATTGAAATTCGTATGTATTTAATAAGAAAACTGATTAAAATTTTAACTAAGGAAAAATGATTTCTTACATTTGTTAGGTTATTTTAGAAGCTACATTGATGAATAGGTACCTACGTTAACATGCAAATACATTTAAAAGTTTTCTTTGCTTTTGGATATTGTGGCGATACCTACATTTAATACTAAAATGTGTCTTGCAGTATTCCTTGGCGTTGTTTAATAGTATATTGTAGCTGCTTATATTTTGCGCATTTTCGTCATTGCTTATCAGTTTCGACATATTCGACAACAGCTAATGTATGAAAGATAAGTATAGGTTAGGTTAGGGTGGCAGACTTCTGGTCTATCCAGACAGTCTCACGTAGTCCTATAAGGACCGTTGTGTTACCACACATGTTCTGCGGAACCTATCAGCATCAGCTCCCTGATGACTAGTGCGAAGTACGGCGTAGAAGAATCTTGGCAGCTCACTCAAACCAGCCACTACTGTTGATAAACCTAGTAAGTCGACCCAGTTGTAAGCTGCTTACTTCCTTCAGATTATTGAAGAATGGTTCGCCCAAGGTATTAAACCTTCTTCTTGCAAGGCGAGGGCATTCACACAAGAAATGTTGAATACTTTCCTCCTCTTCTTCGTCTCTGCAACTTCTGCAGAAGTCGTTAGA
Source organism: Polydrusus tereticollis (assembly GCA_963920685.1). Lineage (NCBI taxonomy): Eukaryota > Metazoa > Arthropoda > Insecta > Coleoptera > Curculionidae > Polydrusus > Polydrusus tereticollis. The sequence continues at coordinate 72,629,434 of OY987333.1, read as the reverse complement.
TGGTATTTGCATAGTACGTTCAGCATGTCTACCGAAAAGACAGTGTCCGGTGACCACGGCAGTGATATTTCTTAGGTCCTTCCCACTGTGTTGTAATAACGCTGCGGTTTTCCTGTTGTCAAGTAGGGACCACAATTGCTTGGAGATGCTACAGGTTGTTAGCTCTGTCCATCTGCTTATTGCAAGTTGTTTGGCTGTACGATCTATCTCCTCTTTGACCAATCCAGTGGTCTAGCCACGGTATTCTCTGCTAGACCGGCGGACATTCCCGCCCCTCATTAGCGAGCGCATCAGCAGACTCATTGCCATCTATCCTGTGATGACCAGGAACCCAACACAGAGTGAATCGATGCCGGGTACCAAGAATGCGAAGATTGTTGCGACATCGCCTTACTAGTTTTGATTTAATGTTGTTGGAACGAATTGCCTTTATCGCTGCCTGACTATCTATATAGATAGCTATTGACGCACCTGCTCTCAGGTCTTGACGTTCCTGCAAAATTTTTATTGCTTTATCTACTGCCATCACTTCTGCTTGAAAAATGCTGCAGTAGTCCGGAAGTCTATATGACCTCGGTATTTTCATGCTCTCAGAGAAGATACCAGCTCCCACTCCGACGTCAATTTTTGAACCGTCTGTGAAAATTTAATGGTCTGTCTCCATTGTTAACTGATTGAAAAGATAAGTATATAAGTATTCTATATTTTTTATGTTTGTTGTAGGTACGGCAACTATATTAATAACTGAAGACTGACGTTTCGTGTATAAATTATTATAATACTGTCAGTACTGAGTACTGTCATGTCGATTACTGGACCGACTGTGATCATCACTGGGGCATACGATTCAACAAAACAATTTTAGATATTTCCTTACAACGCAATCGATGTATCTTTCATATTCGTATTTAATAAAATCAAAGCAATGTTAGTAGGCCTGAGACAAGGCTTCGTGTCAACAGAGTCCAGGTGAACTGGTGCCAGGAGGTAAAATACCTGGGACTTATATTTGATCAACGACTGAACTGGAGGCGCAATTTAATTAATAGAGTAAAGCTAGCATTGCACCAATTACGCTCTATCTACCCCCTGCTTCACAGGCGGAGTAGACTTGGTAATAGGACTAAGGTCAACCTCTACAAGGTGTTAGTCAGGCCGGTTCTCACTTATGGTGCACCTTCGTGGTGCAATATAAGCAGAACGGAGCTTAATAAGTTCCAGGTAATACAAAATAGGGCGCTAAAAATTATTGCGGATGTACCCAGGTACACAATGAATCGCATACTTCATCAAGACTTTCGTATGCAAACAATAAATCAATTTTTCTCAAAAATTATTACAGACTATTAGAGACGCACGGACTTATCGACAAACCCATTAATCACGGACGCACACACGAGATCTAGACCAAACAGTACGTACAAACTACCGAAAGACTGGCTCCCTGTTGGTTCAATCCCATAGTAGAGAGACACTAATAGTAGTGAGGCACTATCAATCAACCACCAATAACTAAATTAATATCAAAATCAATGGAACAGGCGCCAAAATTTTGCAGTATAAAAATTTTTTAAATCAAACAAGCAAAAATACGAATAATCAAGGCAAAAGTCAATTTCAAAATTTCTACAAGTGATAAAACCTAAACAGTTTACGAAGAATCAAATGAAGTCGCAGGAGCATTCCTAACTTAAAAAAAAAAAACAGAGATCCTAAGTAGTATCAAATCAAATCCAAAACTCACTTTGATACTTCAACGGAATAAACAGGAACAAACAACGACGAATCACTGGTCTACGTCAAAGTCATAAAAGCGCCTTTTAAAAGTAGGCACCCACTGCTATTTCAGCAATTTGCATGTATCTGTGACATTTAGAAAAACAGAACACAAAAAATATTTAAACTGATATCAAAAGAATCTTTCCGTCCTAGCACTTTGCCGAGTAGTAGTGTTTTAAATGTCTTTACTATACACTATCACAAGGTAACGTGAACCACAGCAAAATTCAAAAATACAAGCTGTATTCGGTTTTACCCGGTGTCCATGTCTGCCCTCTTCGCACTATAAGTTTTGCAAACAACATTATATCAAAAGTAAATGTCACGCACACAGTCAAGAGCAATAATGACTAGAGCTTTGTGAAACATAAAAACGCTTTTATCTTTTACCTATTAGCTGTATTGTTACTGAATCTCTTCTATAGTATTACACAGGGTGGTCACAAATTTGGTGCGTTGTTATACGTTGACGAAATTCTAGATTTAAAAAAAGTATATTGAATAAAGTGGCTCCAAAACTAGTTTGTTTTTATAATTCTGTGGTGTATTTTAGCATATGAACGAATATTAATATAATATATACATATGCGAGACGTTAATATGTTTAATATATAATATATAATATGTTTTAAGTGGTAACTTACGCATATTTTGATATACGTATACGTAATATATTCCATAAAATAGAGGACGTCCGGAAATTGTAAGCAAAAAACGTAGGGGGGTAATAATTCTGCTCGAAAAAATAATAGAACAAGTTCACACACCGAACATTTTTTATTAAATAGCGAAATTGCAGGGTATCAAAATCTGTTTTCTTACATCAATCTTGCGTCGTTACTTTTTTGCTATAGTAGCCGATTTTCTTTAAATTTTACCCACTTTGGTACTACCATTCTTTTGTATTGTATCCTATTGAAAAAGTGCGTAAAATTAGAACCATGATAAAAATCCGAGATAATGCACTTTCAGTGTGCCGTAAATCTCCTAAGAATTTAATGCTACTTCTGTACAATCTCAGGAAACATGGCGTTTTATAAGACTATGAGAAATTTTGTTACTACCTCAATAGGTCGAGAAATTAGCTTACCCATGTGAACCCTGAACTAAAAAAAGATTTTAGGATCTCTACACAGCCCTTTGGAATACCATTGGGCAAGTTATATATACATAAAAAAACAAAAAGTGCACATTCCGGAGGAACTTTCTCGCCTGACGCCTGCTAATGATAAAAGCGTGAATTCAAATTTTCTTTGCTCTCTGAGGCAGATGTCTCCAATATTTTATTCAGTATTAAAAGTAATGCTAGGGAGAATGATCAAATTTCGTCCGAAATATTGAAAATGTCTATCCCGTATTATATTACATCACTTAGACTATTAACGCTTCACTTATGACTAAGTTGGTTCCACGAAGCTGGAAATATGCACTGGTTACTCCGTTGCCAAAAAAAGGAAAGATTTCGGATTTGACCGAGTTGCGCCCCATTTAACCTATGTAACAAAAGTTTTCGGAAATATTTTGACGCTTGGTATTAAATAACGCAGTAGACTTATCAAATCAAATCAAATCAAAATATGCTTTATTGTCATAAAGTATTATTTTTATCGACAAAGCCTTTTTTAAAATTAAATTAACAATAAAATATAATAATATAGTAAAACTTAAAATATCGGAATAAAAAAAAATTAAAATAATTATGACAAAGTATCACCAAAATATTCATCCAGAGTATAATAAATTTTTAACATTTTTTTTAAACATTTTAAAATTTGACATTTTCTTAATAAAATCTGGAAGATAATTAAAATTTTTTTTAGAATCATAAATTATGGATTTTTTTACGAGACTTGAAGAAGGAATAGGTAAACATATATTAAAGGTTTGTCTTGTCTTATAAGTATTATAAGTATGTGAATTAATACTATTTCAATGGTTTTTATGAATTAAACAAACTGTTTCCAATATAAAAATTGAAGTTAGTGTTAAAATTTTTTGTGAGAGATTTACAAGAATCTCTAGATCTAGCTTTCCACAAATATCTGATAGCTCAAATACAATAAAACTAGAATGGTACAGGAGCGTCACCCACCTGATGACGTTATACGAGTTCTTTCTCTCTCCGACTTTAAAATGTTTCTGTCTCGTGTCGCTTGAGATCGATAAATCCGTGGCGTAAGCGGATAACGCTCTGTACTATACTAGTTTAAATTTAGGTATATGTAGTTGCCATTGAAAGCTACTGCTCTGTAATTGTCAAACTTACGCATGCTTTTTATACTTCTCAAATATTTACGATGTTATGGCATATAAATTGGATATGCGAAAAATGATACTTATATAATTGAGTTAGACGGGTGCAAAAGCATAATTTTAAAGATAAAATATATCCGTTTCAACTATATATAAAACTATAAATGAATGTGAACAAGGTATACCATGTTTAAATCTTCCTATAAGTGGATGGCCCAGGGCTTTAACTAATGTTTAATCCAACAGGTCGGTGCAAGCGGTATAAAATCGATTGGGAATATCGTATCGAAAATTGGATCGCAGATTTGGGTTTCGTCACATGACAGTTAGTCGAGAATTAAGCAGAAATAGGCTTAAATATCGCAAGCGTAAAATCAAGCTCAAAATACGCTAAAGACCAGTTGCGCACGATTCCAGTATGTTGTCGTACAGTAATAAGATACCAGGACTGGCACTCTGTATACCAAATAAGGATAGAGATCCCTATCGCTTCGCTATTTAGTACTCTGTAACCACGTTCGGTCGATTCCGCGACTAGCCGCACATGACCGAAAAGACGATAGAGAAGAGGAGATGGCTCCATACGGCCTAAAGTCCGTCGGGCCTCATCTGATGTATTCGGCTTCGCTCGGTGGGGCAGGCCAATGAGATGCCCCGAACAGAATAAACTGGAGATCATTGGTGAATTAACAGGGTATTATTGACGTGCAGAGAATTTTTGTATGCAGGAACACGCTGACGTTCTCAGGCATCCATAAAAACCAATGACGTACGGAACTGGACAGTGCACGACAATTCAAATTTATTAAACAAGCCAATAAAATTAACAATAATACAAATAATGTGTTAATAATGGTCTTATGTACCATTTAGAATTGATTTCTGTAGTGTTTTAAAATAAGTAAATACTTTTTCGCCATTTGATCAAACCCGTCAGATACGGAAGGCGCTGTCCCATTCTCTATATGTCTATGGTTATACCCGACCAAGGAATTTTGAAAATGTACGAAATGTATGGCCTTATTCAAACATTAATTGAATGGTCCTTTCAATTAAAAGCAGTTCCTCAGTATACTTTCACGGAAGCAGCTATTTGTAACTAATTTAAAAAAATTTTGAAGGTTATGTTAAAGAAGCATATTTTTTTGTTCAAGCCGATTGCTGAAATTGACTCTAGTCATCATGAATGCCTTTTTAAGAACATTCTACTCCTGTTTGATGGGTCTACGATGTAGCTAGACCGTTTCAATGCTGAAAAATGTTCATTTGAAATTCCGGTTTTCTAACGATTTGTTATCGACATGTTGAACCTTTCAGATTTACGTTACTTGAAATTACCTTAGTCTTATTGGCTATAAAGTTTCCAAAGCATAAAAATAGTATCGCAAAAGTGTAAAAAAATATTAGTGGGTACTTAACACATTAGGAAAAATAAATAAAACAAAAACATTGTTTTAACAAAAAATATAATTAAATTTACCAATAGGGGCATGTGCTTAACTATGCACAGAAAAAAAGGAAACAAATTACCATGCATACCTATAATTAGAGAAAAAAGCTTTAAAAAAGAAATATACTTAGGCGAAAATACAATAAATAACCTACTTAAATCAATGCTAAAATTGCTAAACCGAACAAATAGTAACTGCAGGTATTGTCACATACAATAATATTGGTAATACAATAATGCAAACACTCACAGCAAATTATTAAAATTAGTACCCTCACTGTATATTCAATTAATAAAAATATGTTCGAAAGGTACACTCAATACAATTAGCCACCGAGCAATAAAAGGTATGGCCAATAATTAAGGATCAAGTAGATTGGATCAAAATAGGGTCAAAAGGTCATGAAATATCCTGTCATATGTCACCCATTATTGAGCTACAGTCTTCAAAAGAAAAGCCATAATTTGGCAAGCTGTAGCTCAGTAATAAGAGGACAGCGGACAAAATATGTCATGTCCTTGTGACCCTATATTTTCATCCAATCTACACGCTCCTTAATTATTGGCCATTACCTCTTAGGATATCATGTAGATAAGTAATAAACTTAATATTAATAGTTGTTATAATTCTGTAAAAAAAATAGCACAACCGTTACGAATTGTAAAGAAAGAGTCACTGGGTTGATGTTCGGGCAGCTAGGAATCTGCAAGAAGTGTGGTTGTCTTGAAACAGCCCTAAAAGTACCTTCAATGAACTTTAACTGTGACTTCCAAATGATGAAATGAATGAATGAAATTCCAGTTGTTCATGCCCAATCTTCACCAGTATTTATACAGAACCTGAAAAATTAAACAATCCATTAGGACTTGATGATACCTGTCCCATTCCATTGGCACAATTGGAATGTTATCGAGGCCACTCACCTGATTACTGAATATAAAATTGCTTCCAAATTCTCTAAATTTGCAAGGATATTTGATATTGTTGCCTGGCTCCACATACATTTTTGCATTCTCTGAGTTTCTAAAACAAAAAAATTATTTTAGTTCCACTGAGAAAAGTTTTTAATGAAAAAAAACTTTACTGCAAGTAGGTATTTTAAAACGATTTTTTTACCTTTTGTAGCAGTCCACTTGTAAATATTTTTTAAAGGGCTCCTCTCTTTGACACAGTTTTATATTCAGCTGCCCCAGTATTCTTTTTTGTCTTCTCTGGGATCGTTGTGCGACAAACATTCAGGACTGCAAATCTTTATTTTTGGTTTTGCCGTTTTCTCTAACATCCATTACGTACACTAACTTTTAAAAACTTAACAATAATAAATAACCAAATTAAAACTGTATAATTTTAATGTGGTTCCTACTAAAAATCCCAAAACACAATATAAGAAGTTAGGTTAGCAACGCTTAGCTATCCCGAATAGTTTTTTCTTAAAGACAACGGACCACGCCACAAATGGAGGAAAAAAAATCGCATGCTTGTCCTGTCTTTGTTTGCCGGCTTCCCGCGGTCTGCCATCACGATTTCCGATTACACCCGAAGAGACGTTCGTGCGGTAGGCCTTTTCAAATTTAGTCCTCGTGTGGCGATCCCATACGTAATTTTTGGGTGCCACGCCCTTTTTTAATTTGTTGGGTTAATATTTATACTGAAAAATATGAATTTTTAAATAACTCAGTTATATTACAAATAAGAAGGTATAGTAACTGAACATAAACAAAAATAAAATCTAAATAGAAAAAGAAAAAAAAAATTAGGCAGACCTTAAAATATAGTGGTACAGTGTACAGTTTTATATAAATAGGTAGGTACCTCTCTAAAAACAAAAACTTTTTAAAGGTTTAAAACTAACTTTTTCACATAATAAACTAACGATATTATTGAACAGCTTTTTTTAATAAAATAACATCCTTCTATTTTTTTGACTAGCAAACTTTTCTGTAAGGATATCCAGTCCCTCTTGACTCATCAGCTTTAAGGTATTGTGCTTTTCAATTGTCATCAAGGCTAGACCAGACAACCTTTCTTGGCCCATAGTGTTCCGTAGGTAGGTTTTTAACCTCTTTAAAGAAGAAAAATACCTCTCAGCTGATGCGGTACTTACCGGACAAGTTAAGATTACTTCGAATAGGTGCCAAACTAATGGCAGCATTGACTTTAATTCATATTTTAAAAATAAACTCGCATAATCTTCAATACTACTACTACTAAGACTAGTATCTGAGTTGTTATGTTGCCCAATTATACAATTTCTGTAAATCTCTATTTCCCTATATAGTTGGCTAACATCTTCAGCAAATTTATAAAATTTGTTAAGTGCTTCTGCTTCTCTTTCAAGGTACTTATTTGTATGAATGAGCAGACAATTTTCGATCATCAAAATTAATTTATAATCGTTTTCGGAAAAACGCAATTTTAAATTTTCTATTAAAAGGTCAAGAGATACCAAAAAAGACTTAACGCGTAAGAAATCTTTAATGTTCGAAAAATTGAAAGTATTTGCCATTTCGTCCAGCTTTTTTGGAATCTTTCTTTGCCGTGGTAAAGAAACCTCTTTAACTTCATAGCCTAATTCATTTATTTCTCTCGACAACACTTTCATTTTTTCAAAAATCTTACTAAAATATTCGTCACTTCTGTAACTTTGCAGAGTCGCAATTGTCGCATTTATTTTAGGAAGAACAAGAGAAATGGTTATTTCGGCTGCTTGTAAATGTTTTGAAAGTATGGTTGTTGTGCCCAAAATCAATTCTATTATAATTAATGATAGTAGAAACTCTTCATTTAAAATATTAACAAGTAATCCGGATGCTTCAGCTGAGACCTTTGTATTATTAGCATCATTTGAAATATTTATTAATGTGGGAATTATAGCTGGTAAAAGCTTTAGTACCGTTTTAATAGAGACATAACGCATCGTCCATCTTGTTTGAGATAGACTTTTTAAAGATTTTATATTTGAATTGGGGCAAACTTCTGAAATAATTTTTTGAAAAATGTCGTGTCGTTTAGCTGACGCTTCTATAATGTTATATAAACTATTTACGGTGCCTAGGGCATCCCTTAAACTTTTTGTATTCTCACAAGTACGAGCAACAGCAAGTTCAAGAAGATGCGCATGACAATGAAAATATAGGGCTCTTGTTTCTATTTCTTTAAATTTTGCCGCCAAACCATTAAACTTGCCGCTCATGTTAGAAGCCCCATCATAGGATTGGAATCGAAGATTTTTTACGTTTACGCCAATTTTGATCATGTAATCATTTATTGTTTGGAATAAAAAACTTCCCGATGTATTAGCACAGTCTACAAACCCCAGAAATCGCTCTTTTATGGTTACCTTATTTTCTTGAATGGAACAGTAGCGGAACCCTATTGCTACCTGTTCAATATGAGAAACGTCAGTGGTTTCATCCACAATTAAGGAGTAGCAAGTAGCACTATTTATTTCTAGCACTATATCCCCGATTATGGATTCCCCAATTAATTTAATCATTTCATTTTGAGAATCTTTGCTTGTGTAATTACAAACTTTGGACTGCAAAAACAATTTAAAATCCAAATTTTTATCTACAGATCTAAAATTTAAAAACTCCAAAAAATTGCCTCTATTTACCGAATCCAAACTTTCGTTGTGTCCTCTAAAAGATATTCCCTGTTTCCCCAAGAATAAAATGGTTTCTAAGACAAACTGAAGAAAATCCCGATTTTTTTTAATTGTTTCCTGATGAAAACTATCAACCTGGCACATTACACTTTGTCCCGTAGATCTTTTCTCCAAGAAGAACTGAGTTGACCTTTTGTGAACTCCTGACTCTTCATGTTTTTTGAATTTTTCCAGCGCTTTCTTCCAATTCTTTACCCCCGTTTTAATAAAAGCTTCATCTGCGCATCCCGGCTGATTAGAACAGTGGAGACGACAATAAAAGCAAAACGCGGCATCTAGTTTTGGGCTGTATTCTAACCAGGAATAACAGTCATACCATTGGACCTTAAAATTTCTTATACGTTCGCCAAATTTTGAATTTTTAAAAGACTCTCGAGGTTGGTAAGGTCCCGCCCCAATATCAATAGTGTCAACGCCAAAAAATGGGTCTCTTTTGTCAGAAATGCATATGTCGTCATCTAGTAAAAGCGTCTGACCTGGTGCAGAAAATACGACAGTTGACGTTGTATTTTTCGGCAAATCGTTTTTTTTTTGCTCTGAGGAAGCTATGTTTTTGCCAAAAAAATTGTCAAGCGATGTTTGTTTCTTAGCCATGTCTAAAAAAAACTCTAAATTAATAAACATGATATGTTTAATTATTAAAACCAGAAACAATCAAAATATATGTTTAGGTAAAGTGACAAAGAATTTGATATATAAATGAATTTTTTTTAAAGGACTACACGAATACCATAATATAGAATTTTTGATTAAGAAACAAAATTTCTTAAACAAATTTAAGAAACTCCTTAAAAATATACTTTACTTGCATGGGAAACAAGAAATCTGATAAAATTTATGTAATATTTTTTGGTAGGTAAGTACATAAGAAGAAATATTGTTTTAAATGTTTAAATTATTGTAAACAAAACTAAAATTTATAATATAATAGCAGAATTGCTAAAATAAATCTTATTATTATTACTACTACTAAGTAGATTTATTTATAATTTTCTTACCTAAACAAATTAACAGCAACCTGCAAAAGAATGAACACACTTCGAGGAATACTTATTCACCCACCAAATAAAATAACACAACGCATGTGCAATGTGCATCAATTTTAAATTATCGATAGTCTAGTATGTATAATAATACACGGCCGGCGGGCGCAAGAGTCGCGGCAGGCGGCAGGTGCAAGTGCAGGTGCAGCGAGCGTCCCCGACCTCCTACGATTGCTACGAATGACATATTTAAAATAATACAACGGCGCGGCCGGCGTGCCACGCTTTCACTGTTCTGTTTTCTGTTTTAATAGGGCTCGCTATTAATTATTAATTATTACTTAATAATTTTGATTATATTAACAATAATTGTTGATATATTATAAAATATTGTTCCCTTTACCTCTAAAAAAGGAAGGCAGGGTCAAAATAGTGGGGGGGCCCGGGCCCCCCCAGGCCCCCCCGACGCGCCGCCGCTGGGTGAAGCGTTCAATGCAAATTATTATACAGAGAGGTGTCTTCCGAAATTGGTTGATTTCATTAATGCGAATTACCACACAGTGATGAAATAATTTGTTGGCCTGATCTAGCCTCCTGTCACTACGCTAGAACAACCAGAAATTGGTTAGCTACTCATAATATCCCATTCGTACCAAAAAATGGCAATCACTCAAATGTTCCTTAGGCAAGAAGACCTATTGAAGATTTTTGGTCAATAGGCTGAAAATGAACAAATGCTATGACGCAGAATATTCCAAAAAATTCGCGTAATAGACAACATGACGCGACAGGTTAAAACAAAGTTACCTGCTATTGAGAGAATGGACCCGTTAAGTGTAATTTGATTTGTGTTTGGTGGTAAACAAATATACCTACGTTTTAAGTTCCAAAATAAATTATTTCAAAACAATTATTTATTTTTCCTATAAGTACTGCAAAAGAAAAAAAAATCGAACACTTTTGTTACTAAGTACGTTATATAATGTTACTGCGACATCTAAAGCTGCTGAAAAGACAAATTTTCTACAAATAAAATTATACGGATTTAAATCTTTTATTTTGTAAACAGTCGGGTTTTATGATGTGGTTGAATCCCTGGTATATATTTTGATAATGCTTGACTATCCTTTGGGGCATCTAATTGCTTGAATCACAAGTTATTATTAGCTAAATTAAAGTATTATGTTTTTTTTTTTTTAATTCTATGGAGTGGTTGAATACTATCAATCATCCAGTAGCCTAAAAATATCTAGTGGCGTTCCACAAGCTCAAGGATTATTAAGTGTCAACAACTCCTTACTGTAGGAGTTATTGAGAGTGTCCCAATATCCCTATCATCTAACTTGGGCAAAATTTAGTAATTTTTAATATCGCATTACAATTGAATAAACTAATAGAAATCAGAATACTTTATATTTCGGTTCAGTGCCGCCGGCTTGATTCTCTAATGGGGGGGGGGGGGGGGGGGTCAAGCCTTAGGCATAAGCCGAAATAATCGTTTTTATTCTGGGGACAAACGATGTATATTATTTATTTATTATTCGAAAACAAATTTTGACCACGCACCTGTAATTCCGTTATTTTTGAGTCTTTTGCTTATCATTTCCGGACAACCTGGATACAGATAATTTTTTTGGGAAATTAACAATGATTTAGATTTTATTGGAAATAAACCAGTCGGGCGAATGACATTATAACAAAATTCTTTAAAACCCTAAATCGATTTTCCTCAAAACAACTTTTTTCCAACTGCGATAAAAAAAATACTTCCTCAATTTTTTTTAGTCATTGCCACAATATCCTACAGTTTTAATTAATTTTATCTTAGTTCACGCCACAGTCACACTTTCGCTGATTAATAGTACCTATTTGTAATGTTTTTTTTCAGGTCATCTTTGTAGAGTTAATTTTGGATTTTTTTTTGTTTTTAATGAAGCTAGATACAGAACATTCGTTGTTTCATAAGGACTAATAACAAATATTCCTAAAATATTTTTCGGCGCCCTATGCTTAGTTCAGGCCAGGGAAGCCGTGGGACAGGAAAATTTGATTTAGGGTAAATTAAGTCACATTTTAAAATATCAATCAATTTTATTAAAAAAATAGTTTCAAATTTCGCAAACTACCACGAATATGTTGCAATCTTGATATGACACAGCCATTTTGCCTTATATTTTTAGTTTTATACAAAAAAAATCATAAAAAAGATAATGTTAAAAATATTTTATTCTAATACCTACAGTAATACTTAAGCCTATGTGAAGTCAGATTATACATCCTTTGAACAATATTTAGTTAGCTATCGGCGACCAAAAAAACCTAATAGGTCTAATGGCAGTGTTTTAAGTAGTAAGTCTTCGATAACTAAACTTAAGGCATTATTCAAAGTTGCATTTATACATTGACTGTGATGAAAGAAGGCAAAAAACTGAAAAATGGACGTCAAATCATAGAATCTTTAATAAAATCACAGCTTTCGAAATAAAATGGCTACAGCACCAAGAATTTTCGAAAACTTAAGACTTAACTTAGGCTTAGGGCTAATGTGCATTCACCATTCCCTTACTTGGAATGGAAGTCTTAAGACGAGAAGACACGTCTTCTCGGATCTAAGAATCCTACAGGGCGGGACAAATGGGACACTTGCCAATAGATTCTTGTAAACCGAATGTCTAGAAATTTGATAGTAAACGAGTTTTTATAAGATATGCAATGTATCTAAAAAACAGTGCAACACATGGACCATTTTTTTATTAATCATTATTAATTGTCAAAGACACTTTCATTAAGTTACCGGCAAAATTTTACTGCTAATATGTATGATAAACTATTCCAAAAACCTAACAATAAAAAAAGTTTTCCAAATGTTGCCTACTTTCTTGGGCATGCTGTAAAAGTTTTCACATACAATATCCTCAAGCATACACTGCACGGAACGGTGAATGTGAAACATTAGCCTTTTTCATAAAGAAATTATCAAATAAACTTAAAACTAAACTAAGTCTTTATCCATAAGATTGTAGGAACTAAAAAGTTACAGCCAAACATTTTTTAAATGAACTAGCACCCTAATCGTTTCATTTTATTATCACTTGAAATGTTTTCCTTCGAAGAAATTAAATTAAGTTTTTACCAAGTAATATTATAACGAAATGAGAAAAAAATCTAGTTCAAACTAGTGAACACTAAAAAACTACTAAAAACTATCACAGGATGGTCTTTCGATCTCCAGTCTCATCTCGAAAATAAAGACCAAGTCCTAGGAATGAAATAGCCCGAAAATCTATTAAAATATGTTAAACTGTAACTTTATCAAAGGGGTGTTCCAAACATGTTTTTGGACATGTCCTCAAATAGTATTTCTTTAAAATTATGTGCGTATTTGATGATACAATCGACGTTTTTCTTATTTTACTTTCTTAATGAATGATTGTTTACAGCATTGTTCAAACGACCAATATTTCTTCTTGTTTTAAGACTGAACGTATAGGAGATACATAAAGGTCACTTTTTCTTACGTTCTACCCTATTATTGGGCATAATGTACATTCATTTTTTATTAGGGTTCTCTAGGTAGTGGCGACACCAAGAAATTTAATGCATATTCAAAATTCAAGCAACTGTTGATAGCAAATATTAGGCATGCTAAATTGCGTTTACTGTCCAAAAATTAAGACAATGTTTAAGTTATAAGCTTAGAGCCGCCATTAATTAACAAAATAAAAAATAGTTAAAAATCTCTAATAATACTTACTGAGATTCTTTAAATCTTGAAACTTTAACTTGTTAAAACCCTGCTTAATTTTTAAAATATGACTAATTTAGTATATTAAATATCCGAGGATCTACACAAACACGTAACATTTTGGTGAATTTAAAAAAGTACCAAATATACCTCTAAAGGTTCTGTGAAAAGGAACTAAATCCTGGCAGTACGCCTGCAAATGAGACTTTAAATAGTAGCATTAAATTTCACTTATTACTGAATATACCTACTTGCAAACTTCCTTAAGTTTTTCATGCAATATTAATAAATAATGCTTATTTGAAAATAATATTCTTGGAGTAGGTACTACAGCAGCTAGACTGCAAGATTTTATTTTCTTTTTTGAAATATTATCGTTTTGAAAGTACCAAAAATGGCAAATAATCACAATATAATAAAGATTTTAAAGGATTCCAAGTTTGGAAGTATCGAGCCTCTTAGAGGTGCTTCGAATAAATCAAAAACAATAACTTAAAAATGTCTAAATATCACAAATAGTTCTTGTGAAAATATGAGATTCAACGTAATATAAAGTACTTATGTCAAGCTAATACTATTCACTTACAAATTAGTTAAGTAAAAAACTAAAACATGTTTAAAACGAATTTAAATCTAATTATCGTGATATGTATTTTGGTGATAGTGTGATACAACAACGGGTGATGAGAGAATGGTGGCATTTTAATAAATAAAGCTGGTGAAAATGAACAACAATTTCTTACAGAAAAGGAGAGAAAATTATGTGTAGTTAAGAGCATCGTCTGCTAGGTAATTTACGATTTGTGGAAAAAGAAATATATTAAGCCAACATATTTATTATTATTGTGGAAACCGCTTCAATCAGTTTAGTAAGTCACAGTGGCGTACTTACGGGGGAGGGAGGGTATAACCCCCCATGGACTCTGCCAAGATTATAAATATCGAAAATCCACCGACTCTTTGGCGTAAATTAAATACGAAAAAAAATGTAGCTTTGTTACCTACCTTTTCAATTTCTATTTCTTTTTACGATAAACTGCAATGCCAGTGATGTGTTTTATTAAAGATTTAATGTATGTATAAACGAATTATACGCCTTTCATTGCTATTTATGCAAACCGCTAATTTCCAACGATTTATTTTTGAAATTTTTTAAAAAAAAAATATTATGTTATTAAGTAAATTAACAAATTTAGAAACGAAAAGACTACATGTTAAAATGAAGCTAGCCTCGCAACTTTTCTAATTAATTCGTTAATAGTAACAATAAAGACTGTACTTATTTATTTACCTATACGGACGGTTACTTTATGAAACAGTTACAATGTTACTAAGTTTCTGCTGTGCAGCGTCCGAGGATTTTTTATTGCATTTAATCGGTACCTCGCTTATTATCTTCACATAGAATATTTTAAATTTTCAAGCAAAAAGGTGGCCTTGTAACAATTTGTTGCCGAATATACTAAAATAAAAAAAAATAAACGTTTTTTTTACAAATCTCCTGTGTATCTACTTACGAGTAAGTAGGTAGGTAGGTACCTAAATATAACGTGCAAACCTTGAATATCATACCGCCTGCCTATAACATTATATTATAGCTTATGAAAACGACAAATTTTGTTTGTATAATAATTGTATGTGCTAGAGATTTAGAAGTAAAGAAAAATGTTGTAATTGTACAATCTTAATCTGTAGACAAATTTAAGATTTACAACAATTACGTAAAATAATGAGGCGTTTATTTTTTCCCATAATTTGTTACCACTTATGCCAGTAGGTACTGTTACAAATTTGTTTTTCACAATGATAACAATCAAGTTATAATTTGGCAACAATTGAAGATTTTGAAACAGTTATATGTCTATGTTTTTTCTATTTTGGTTCCATAACAAAGCTGTTTTCATACCGTTTTCAGTATAGTGATAGACTTTTCATAAAACCGATTTCTTATTTTTTAACAGTTGGTAATGATATTATTTATCAAATATTTTATTCTGCTAACATATGGCATGACACGTTTTTTTTTAAGTTGGCTTTGGCGGTTCAGTCATTCAGCCAGTCGCTTTATTATCTGTATATATAATTACATTATATTTAACAGACACTTACCCGGGACCTCTAGATTGTATGACAAGTTGTGCGAGAAAAGCAAACAACGAGAAGCGACAATATGGCATTTCGTGAAATCAATGTAGTGGGAGGTAACGCGGCCAACTGTCATAAGTTTAAGCCGGCCGTCTTTTAGCCGTTAGTCCGATAGTCGATGATTTATCGATATCGAGCTAAGTTGTCATTTTTGTTGGAACAAGTGTATTGTTAAACTGTTTGTTTTTGTGAGTGCTGTGCTATTGTAAAACTATGCCTGGCAATACCTGTGCGTTTCGAGGGTGTCACTCAAAAGAATAGGTCAATGAATAAGCACCCTTGCATTTCCAAAGGATCCTGAACAGTAAGTAAATTTGCACCGCTTTAGGATTGTTGATTAAAAACGTAACGAAAGGGAACAAAACTGCTGTTCAATATTTAAAAAGAAACAGGGGGACACATTAGAAAATACTGTTTTTCTACTTCTATATTAGTAAGTACGTACTTACGCACTGTCTACTTTATCCGTAAAACTCTAATTACACACACTATATTGTTAGAAGTCAAGCTGTGGGTAAGAGCAGTTACGTAATATTATAGTATCTGCATTAACAAGGGCAATTCTCGCTCGTACCGTAATTTTCGAAATCGTGTGTAATATGCTTCTTACCACTCTTGGTATATAATTTACTATTTCATTTCCTTTCTAAAATTTACTATCGCTAAGTAACGCGCAATCAATAAAACATTTAGAAAATAGTTTTACTTTATTTCAGTGTAAAGCATTTACTTCATCTCTTTAGTGCTTCTTTTAGTGTAATAACCCGGCTAACTGTCAAAATTTCAAGGTGTGAAGGACATATAATTTGGTCCCCATTTATTCAATGCTAAACTCGGGATTTTGTCGCTTCTCGTTGTTTGCTTTTCTCGGAAGTTGTGACCAATAAAATCTCCGTTTTTATAGTCACGTATGTTTGGTTGCATTTGGTAGTATTACCAACATAAAATGTAGGCATTAAATTTGTAGGTATATTTTTTTTTTAATTATGGGTTAATAAAAAAAAAATGGAAAATAGAAAAAATATATAGAATAAAGTGCATGTTTTTTAAAGCTATTCGCGCACGCGTCCCGATAGAAAATTCCCCGCAAGCGGCCCCTTCTCTCACATGGACGCGTGCGCTGAAATGATAATTTAAAAAGCTTGTACCTACTTTCATATACTATTTTTATACTGAATCAAGTAGATATTCGATTAACGCCGGATATTATCTGTTTCGGTTAACATCAATCTTCAGTTTAACTAGTGAAATGAACATCGGCTTACAGACTATTGGTCAATTCTCAGGATAGTTGTAACTTTAGAAGTAATCCGAACCTATAATATCCGGCATTAGTATATTTACGACTAAGTGAGGATTACATAAAATTCTGACAATACTGACTTTTTGAGTTAAGTAATGTTAAGTTTAATGTTCCCTTACTTCCACTAATTAAGCTCAAGGTTGAGGTTTAAGTGAGTTGTTGAGATTCGAAGTTCGACAGTTCGGTTTAATGATATTAGGAGCAAAACTCGAAAAGTTATTGTTTTGGCTGGTTGAAATCCGTGCCCAAGAGAATGATTGGGAATATATAAATTAATTTTAGATAAAGCCAGTTAAATAAAAACACAATAGTGTTATCATTTTGCAAACCATCCGTTCTTCCAATTTTCTAACACAAAACCAAAACAAACAATTTTAATTTTAATATTATTTTATCTATCGTTATGGTTAATCGTATTCTACGTTGTACTATATTCCCTGTAATGAACTGTAATAGTTAGTTGGGAATAAACAATTTAATAATTTAATAATTAATAATAAAAAACAACACACAGCAAATATAAATACCGCAAACGCGATCAATCAACAACATTTGACATTTCGCCGTAACCACATGACTTTAAAAAGCGTGTTCATTAGATAAAACAAACTTTTTGAACTAAAAACATGAAAATTCGAACTGAGTGATTTCTTTAGTTAAAATTAAACTGTTATGTGACACCTTCAACTGAACCTCAATGTAAAGAAATTTCAAATGAATTCATATGCCAAATATACTTAATTTGAGAAATGTTTTGGTGATATACATAAAAAAATAAACAAGCCTTGTTTCTATAACGCACGATTTTTTTTAGTCTATTAAGAAATTTTGACGCATATTTCGTAAAACAGATGAAAAAAATCATTTAGATAAGAATACTTATTAAAAGCAAATAAAAATTTGCAACGTCAAACTTATCTTTAAAAATGAAACATTATTAAATTGAAATCGATGAGTCATACATAAAAATAATTTTACTACCTAATAGGTTCCCATTTAAAACTTTAATTCACCAGGCCCTTTCTCAAAATCGAGAATCTAACTATGAATATAAAGTCAATAATTAAAAATTAAATTTTTATTACTTAATGACATGCACCTATTTACAAGAAAGAGCTTAGTGAGGAGTAAGAGAGTTTTTAAGAGATTTAAGCAGGCCTTACAACCTTTAAGAGTTCTTCAAGAATTTTTAACACCCCAGGGCTCAAAAGTATTTTAGGGGTTTTAAAAGCTTTTTCATTTCGCAATTTTTACTAAGGGCACTTTAAACATTGAATTGAGGATGAATTAGAGAAAAAGTTATTTATACAGGGTGCGTCAGTAAGGTATTCATCTTCAATAGCACCCAAATGGCAGGAAATACAAAATAAGTTTAATGCAAAACTTGTAGGGTTTACCAAAGCGCATAACGTAAATAAATTTTGCAGTGCATTGAGTGACTCAACAAAAACGTATTAAATATAAATCCGTTACTTTTTTAACAAAGCACCCGGTATATGTTTTGGTATTTGATTCAGTAAAGAAAAACTTTCTATATCTATATATTTGTTTTTTTTTTGCTACGCTGCCAAATAATTTTTTTTTAATATTACAGCATTTAACTTGGGTTAACAAAATGTATATACCTATAGTACACCTTAAATGTGACGCATTTACTCAAACAACTGTTTTTTTTTTATTTGATTATAAGTTCGTGTCGACTTAACAGATTCGGCTAATTTAAATGTGCAATTTAAATAGAACACACTATAATTTTTAATGTTATTACGCCTGTCATTACTTATATCCATCCTTTTTAGAATAATTAACAGAACAGAAAGAAAAATAATTTAAATATTCAAAAATAATGTTTAGGTACAGTAATTTTAATCATAAATAATGTAATTAAAATTAACAGGTAACGTTTACCATTTACAAATTTATTTTTTTGTGTAAATGATAACGCATTAGAAGTACCTAATTGCTTTTTATTGGATTGCAATTATCACTTTCAGCGTATGAGAACCGTATTGTATTTCATATTCAATGTTTGCTAGTTTACATTTCATTTTTAAGCAATATAAAATACATTTGTAAATAGTAAACCTGGCCTTAGCTTTTACCCACTAATTTTAACATAATTTTGGAATAGTTAAAATTATTTTTATTACTGTTCAGTTAATTAAAGTTTTTTGTGAATAAATCTGTGTTATGTAGCTAATGTCTTTGATTTTTGTCCACGGCAGTCTTGATAAAATCAAATTACCTATGTTGCTGGTTTATAATAAATTTTAAATTATGCTTAGTAAAAAATTAAGGTATTTAAATGATAAACGTGATTGGTTAAAACAATACAGGCTGGTTAATTTAAACAAAATTGAAAAAACGCATTTTTAAATCAGAAACGAACACCCTGTATAATAAATTGAAAAACAGTAGATTTGTATTTAATCACTTTTTTTGGACACCTTAGTGTGCTGCAAAATAAAACATATTTACGATATGCGCCTTGGTAAATCCTACAAGTTTTCTATTCAACTTTTTTGTTGTATTTCTTGTAATTTGGGTGCTATCAAAGACTTGTATAATTATATCAAATTAGTTTTCAGGTGTTCAAAAATATGTAGGTAGTACCCATATCGCTAGAAATAAATAATGAGGATACATCGAGACATACACCCATAAATAAATTTAAATCAATAAATTAACCAGATTGGTAAAAACAATTCGAATTACACACGCGCGGCATCTCCTGCAATTCTGACTAACGGTCTTTGCAGGAGATGCTTCCGACTTTCTGACCTGGTGATTCGTTTGAACGCCACGAGATGTCGCTTTGACTTATATATCGCGCCGTCAGTCTTCGTAATGTGTGCACCAAAGGCCCAAATTGTCAATGTCCTGCTAACGATAACAGCCGCATAACTTCCATGACAACAATTGTTCCAACAATGGTCTCCTTAGAAATGATCTTATTGATAAACTTATCAGGACATTGATTTCTCCTTTTCCTCTCGTCAGATCCTAGCCTCACTGACGAGCTGTGACACGACGAAACGCGTCTGGCGATAGATCTGGCGCGGGGAAAAGACGAAACTTACTGGAAACGTAAGGCTTTATTTACGTTTTCTAATTATTGACACATATTTTTCTCTCCCCTATGAAGAAAATATAACAACAACAACACAAAATACATCACAACCTTCTCAACAAAATCTTTCTCAAACCATTGGTTAAGTTTAATAACCATTTTATCATACATACCAAATTCACGAATCAATCTTTAAAAACACAGTTCTTTTTAGATACCTAGTACTTAGTTATTAAGTTACCTTTCCGTGAGCAAGAAAATCCTCTGGTTAAGTTAATCCAAGGTTAAGTAAAGTTATCACAGAGTCTCGCTTTGTGAACTCGTAAAACGTATTCTTTACTTAATTGTAAGTTAACCTAGAGACTACACAGGTATGGATTTCCATCTGGTAGTAAGTAAAACGTGAGTTTTAATTCTGGCTTCCTTCTCTTACTGGGCTAACTTCACGTATGTAACTTATAAGGCACTTCAACCAATACTCGTAGACATTATATTCTTGGACTATACTCAAAGGTTAAAGTCTCGCCTTATCCTGTAAAGCATAAGTTCCATACAGGCTCGCGCGTCTTCAAAAGAATCATGTCCTTTTTCACTACACTGTATGTCACGTTTCAGACACGCCCGAGTCAGACTCTTCAAAGAACGTTTGTATGGGAGTCCTTTGTAATGGGGGAATGTGTACGCAGTATCCACAATAGTTTTATGAATAATTTTCAAGGCTTTGAGATCATTTTCGAGTCCGTGGCCGATAAGCACTGTTTCACTGTTAATCAATTTTTTAATGTCTTTTTGCACTTGGTTAAGCGTTTTGGGATTGTTTTTGATGAAGTGTTGCTCGGTGATGCCGCTGAATCTCGTATTAAAGTCCACTATTTCGTTTTTGGGCTTGACGAATTCGTTGTAAACGGGTTTGCCGCGTATATCCACTACCGACACTTTGACCACTTCAAGACCTAGCACTGTGTAGGACATTTCGCAATCAAGACTATATACTCCGTAGAAATCGTGGGGATGACGGGTTTTTGGAGGCTCAGTTTCGACAAATGATGAATTTACTGTAACAAAAAAACTAAATAAAACAAATATTCTGAAGCAACTTCTTATTATCGTCCCATTTAAGAATGTTTTCACAAAACCCTGTAGGTATAAGGACTAATCGGAATTAAAGAATAATTACCATTAGGTTCAACTGGACCATTCCAAACGTGCAGCTTTCCAGCAGCGCACCCCACAGAATCACTAGCACCTCGACAACACGTGTATTCCAATGGTCCGTATCCGTGGTTCAAAGTTCTTAATTTACCCCAGTGATAACTGCACGATTCCAACGTTATGTATTTTTTCGACGTGGTGTAAAAAAAGGAACCGCATCGAACGCATATACGGTAATGAACGTCTCTGCGATTTATAGTACCGGGAGCCAATTTTGGTAGAGGAATCGTTGATAAGTCGTCAAACCCTGAAAAAAAAAAATACACTGTTATTTTGTTGAACTTTGGTAGAAAGAATCTGGATGTAAGATATTTTGTCTTAGAACCTGAAACTTTTAAGATGTTTGTAAAAAAAATTGCACAGTGCAAACTTTATTTATTTGGAAAAACTCGATATAAATGTTAGGTTTGTAGATCGTTACCTAATAGTATATTGTGTATCTCGTAGGAAAAATAACATATTTTCATCATAGAATATGATTTTCGTACGAGGTGCTCATACTATTTTTTTTCTGCAATCGATAATAAAACCGGATAAATTGCAAGATGGTATGTATGATGTAAATAAACGAAATTCTGCACGGGAATATTTTATTCGGGCCAAAATGACTATTCTCGCGTTAAGTTAAGTTACTTTTGTTTGTAGTAATTGTTTCAAGCAATAAAATATGTATTTGTAAAATTTTGTTATGTTTTTCTTTTCACTTACATACTATCTGTAACGAAAGTAAAGCGACCTTAGAGTTTCGTTATGTTAGAGTTTACACTGTACCTATTTGAATATATATTACAAAAAATATATATTTTTATATCAAGGTGCTAACAAAATCTGTTTCGTTTCTTTGAAAACTGTGTTTTATTTAATTATTAAAATCCCTGTGTTAAATAAATTGCACGTTTTGTGGCGTATTTTGAAACTTCTGTCGTTTGAAGATGATTTAATCAACTTCAATTAGTTTTTCACAATTTTAAATTTTAATTCTTTAAGCACCAACTGTTTAATTCTTTTAGCACCAACTGTTTATATCTTTGACCTAAAGAAACGTGTTAATTTTATACCATACGTAGATGTAAAGAAAGTAATGTAAGAATCGAGATAAGAATTTAAACTTCCGACCAAATGACATTTTGTTAATATTTTTTAGGAGGAACTGATAAAGGCATTAAAGTCATAATAAATATATGGGGATAATTTGTGCAGTTTTTTTTTAACGCTTTATAAGAAGAATGACAGATATTTTTATATACTGCTTTTTTTGACATAAAATCAATCAATGTATTTATCCAAGCAAATTAAAATTACCATCTGTGGTCCATTTTCGGAAAAATTTTTGATTGAAGGGTTGCTTCAGTTAAGTTTTTTAATAACGGGGTTTTGAAACCTGGGGATGGGTGTTACCTAATGATTCCAAGGGCGCATTCCTGAAGCAAATTCAAGTAGAAAAGTTCATATAAAGATAATATTGACAAAGAAAATGCACGCCACTTGTTTAAAAATTTTATATTGTTTTCGGGTCAAGTAGCTAAACATACAACTTTTTTGTCTCTTAATATCTTTCGTATCTTACTTCGATTTCGAGAAAAAATATTTCGACATGCAATAAAGGGGCTTTTATTTTTTTTCTCGAAAACGAAGTAAGATACGGAAAAATATTAAGAGACAAAAAAGTTGTATTTTTAGCTGCTTCACCCGAAAACAATAAAAAATGTTTAAGCAAGTCAGTGGCGTACATTTTTTTGTCAATATTATTAGTGAGACTGCCCCCCGGGACGCCACTGGAACTCACAATTATCATCTTATTGTCGTCTTATCTAGGGATGTAACGGGTAGCCCTTTTTAGGATCCGGCCAAACCGGGTACCCGGTCAATTAAGACCCGGCAAAACCGGGTATCCGGCCGGGTACCCGGTCTTGCGGAATTTGTTACCTACTTAAACCATTCATCTCCCGCTAGAATGAAACTAGAAGAAATTCAGAAAGAACTAAATACTGGAATTAAAAAAATGGTTCAAGATTCAAGATGTTCCTACTCGTTGGAATTCGACGTACTATTTATTAGAAAGGTTTTTAGAACAAAAACGGGCCATTACATTACTTGCTTCTAAAAGCCAGGCAATAACTTCTTTTACTTCCAATCAGTGGGCAATAGCAGAAAAGTTGCTGGAGCTGCTACAACCATTTGAACAAACAACTAAACATTTCAGCAGTACACACTGTACTTTATCAGAAGTAATTCCTACAGTCTTTTCGGTAAAAAGGTTTTTAGGAGAAACACAAGTTCCAGGCTTAGGATCTATGCAAGAAAATCTTATGGAAGGATTAAGTCAAAGGTTTTCGAATATCGAAACCAACAATAATTATCTGATTGCAATGTTCGTAGACCCGCGTTTTAGAGATGCATTTTGTACTGAGACAGATAATTTGGAGAAAAAAATAGTAAAATATATCCATGAAGCAAATTTGTTAATCCAAAATAATGAAGTTAATTTGTCATCCAATTCAGATTCAGATGATGATGTTCCACTCAATTCTATACAGATAATCCATCCTCATCAAAAAGACCTAGAGAAGATAAACGCTCAGTTTGGGATGTGGTTACCAGTATTGCCAACAGGCGAGATACAAATAGAAAATCATCTGCTAAAGCACCAAACATACAACAGGACGTGGAGGTTGAAATAAGTTCAAATTTGGCGTTGCCGTTAATTGATAGACAATCAAGCCCATTTTCGTGGTGGAAAATAAATTCAGAGAGATTCCCTAATCTAGCAAAGCTTGCTAAAAAGTTTCTTTCAGCACCTGCCTCAACAATATTTAGTGAACGGTTGTTTTCAGAAGCGGGTAATATTTATGAGGAAACCCGAAACCGACTATCCTCTGAGAATGGTAAAATGTTAATTTATCTTCATCACAATTTGCCATTAATTGATTTTAGATATTAAATGTTTTATTTAACAAAGTTGTTGTTGTTATAACCTTTTAAAATCTGTTTTTTTTTATGTATTTTTTATCATCACAAAAATACACTGTTTCAGTTCTTTTATGTTTTATTTTACCAAAAACAGAAAACAAAATAAAAACCCGGGTACCCGGCCGGGTAACCTGATACCCAGCGAAACCGGGTATCCGGCCTACCCGGCCGGGTACCCGGTTTTGACCGGGTAGACCGGGTACCCGTTACATCCCTAGTCTTATCTTATTAGCGTCTTCTCACAACGAACGGCACTGAGACTTTTTAGGACACATGTTTATATGAACTTTTCTACTTGAATTTGCTTCAGGAATGCCTTTTTGGAATTACGTCCTATCATTAAGTAACACCCTGTACATATACTTCGAGACATTTTTTAAAAACACAGTCACTTTTCTATAAAAATAACTTCTAATCATCTAAGTTTATCGAGAAGTTCATCTTTGGTTACAGTTCCACACTTAAATGTATGTACGGACTATTCTCGGTTTCTTTGGGATCGATATTTAAAATTATAATTGGTGTCCCAAATAACAATTTTAATGATAGTCCAAGTTCTAAAAAATATATCTTATAATTCTGTAATGTTATCGCATAATATACAAAAATAAGGTTTTTTACTTCTTGACCAACTTTGGTAGGTTACAGGGTAAACCAAACAAAAATCAAGCCCTAAGATATTCATATTGTGCTTCTAGCATTAAAATAAGATTTTCCTATTTTTATTAATATACAAAAATATTTTGTAATACAAGAACCAAAAATACAGGCATAATCGCGAGTTGTCTTTGGCTTTAATAGGTTAAAAATGCCATTAAAGAATATTGTATTCTTTGCGATGATTGCTTTTCTATATGAATTTTGTTGCGACGCAAATAGTTTTTCTTTACGCAAAATATGTGCATATTCAGTGCTCGTGTAATCGAAACGTCGCGTCGGAAGGGTATTTCAATTTAACATGCTTAATTCCCAAAAAGCATAGTTTCTCAGTTGAACAAAGCCGTTCTATCTTAACTAAAAAATTGGACTAGAAGTCTGAATTGGCTTGTTTTTACCTACTATCGTCAAAATATACAGTTTAAAAATTAAAACGTCTCGCCTGTATGAATCGACTATGTACAATTTATATTATCGTATATCTTCGGATATGTAATACAATTATAGAATTATAAAAATATATTCTATAGAACCTGAAATATCATTAAAATCGCGCTTAGTCTTAATTTATCTCTTATTATTTGGGACACCCAGTTCAATTTTAGGCCTCCCATCCCAAAGAAATTCTGAGAATGGTCAATACATACAATTAAGTATGAAACTGTAAACTTAAATGATTAAAATGAGATCATTTTTCTCTACAAGGCCCTATATCGAGAAATCTAAAAAACGTCTCAAAGTCCACGACTTCAAAACTCCATTATTAGATTAAAAAATATATAATACTATGAATAATATGCTCATAGTCAAAAGTGGTTTAGATTTAATGTTTATACAGTTCTAACCATAGTCTAGGGCACCCTGTATAAGCTTAAGGAGCCCTTGAACCAAATAACCTTCCGACGATGGACCACAGGTTGTAATTTTATTAAAATTGCGTCAGTATGCATGTTTGGGATTTACATCAAAACCGCTGTTTTTTAGAGAAAAATTCTGTACATCTTGTTGTAAGGCAATAATCAAAAAACTCCTGAAACTGTCTCGAGATGTTAATTAAAACTTTAAAATACCTTTATCAGTTATTATTTAAAACAATTTGCATTAAATTTTAAATTTTTACATTACATTCTTTACCACCCTGCATAACATTAACTGGTTTCTTTCGGCCAGATATACAGGGCTGCCCAGAAGTCCGGGATAAAATTAATACAGCCTTATCCTGTAACTTTTGGGGAAAATGCGCGGACACGTCAATTTAGTTTTATATATGCTTACATTTTGACATTATTCGTTTGTTTCTTTATAGACATTTGTCAAAGATATGACGACATTGATCTTTTTTTTTTAATGGAAACATACAGCTTGTGGTACATCATTTAAAAGCCAATATCTCGTACAGTATGCTCATAAATTTTGGCGCGATTCTGTCAAGCTATTTCAAAATGGCGACTGTTAAAAGTTAAAAAAAAATCCCTATTTAAATAAGCGGAAATGATAAATCATTGATGTTTTTTTGCCTTTTAAGGTAAGAAATCTTTATTGTTTCACGTTCTGACATACGCTGCCTTTCCGACAAAACCATTTTTGTTTAGAAAATTGTAAAATAATACGGAAATACCTAAATTAATTTTACAAGTTCACAATGACACAAATGTCAGAACGTAAAACAATGAAGATTTCTTACCTTGAAAGGTAAAAAAAACATCAATGATTTATCATTTCCGCTTATTTAAATAGGGATTTTTTTTAAACTTTTAACAGTCGCCATTTTGAAATAGCTTGAAAGAATCGCGCCAAAATTTATGAGCATACTGTACGAGATATTAGCTTTCAAATGATGTATCACAAGCTGTATGTTTCCATTTAAAAAAAAGATCGATGTCGTCATATCTTTGACAAATGCCTATAAAAAAACAAACGAATAACGTCAAAATGTGAGCATATGTAAATGTCTGTTTAAATTTCAGGACAATAAAGTAAAAAATATTTTTGAAATCTCAGCTTAAAACAGGATTTTTTTAATAATTAATAAAAGTAATAGCCTTGAGTAGAATAAAATTATGCCATGGTAAATTGCATGAAATTGTCAAACATTGAAAATTTTATTTTTATCCTCCATATCGTTACTTATTCATATCACAATAACTGTTTATTTATGAATTAAATATCTTATGGCCAAGCAGATAACAAATAGCTTAATGCTTTTCATGCATTTGTACCTATTTGACTTTCAATTTACTGTGATTCTTTAATTTAAATTAAGTTTCAACTAACCTAATAATATTTGCTTGATAAAAGAAGGTGAGTCGTTCCAATTAAAGGCTAATTAAATAAACACGAAATTCGCTTTAATACTATGAATTAATTTATAAACAGACATTTGTTAATATAAGTTATCGTAGGAATTACGAGACAGTATTAATAAAATAAAGGCAATATTTACCATATCATGTTTGATATTAATTTATCTTTATATGGCATCTTGGCAAAGTTAACTCATGAGGCAATGAAATAATCTAATTTTACTTCCCAAACACGAAGTAGGTAATAATATTAGTTGTTTAGGAGATACAATTAATTATATTATTTAGTATAGCCATTTTTAAAAACCACAATAGTCGTATTGGGGTAGAGCATGTGAGACTCAATCTAAACTAAATGTTGTTTCTTAATTGCATGACGATATTCTAATGTATGTATCTCAAAAAGGAATCTTTTGCGAACCCATGCATATAGGGTGTTCCGATTAGGATGGCTCTCGGTCGGATCTCAAAAAGTGTTGGTCCGACTATCAGGAAAACAAATTGGTAAATTGGCAAAAAGAATTATTTTTACAATTAAACGATTGCCACTAGAAGGCGTAACTGCTAAGCCAAAATTAAAAATTCAAATTATTTTAAAAATTGCCCCATTTAGGTAGGTAGGTAGGTACCTATACTGCTTCGATATTGGGAATAAGGCATATCCATTTTTGCGGCACTTTGTGCTAAACTCTTTTCCTTATCTCTTATAATAAGAGTGGGGGAATGTGACGAATACTTTATTCTTAGTACCGTATCTTTAAAATCTTATCTCAGAATTCCATGAGTATTTAAAACCGGATTTTGATGATAATCGCTAATTCGTACTTTGTTTTCCTCAGTTTTCTTAAAAAGCTAAATGGTCCGTGCACTTTTTTATAAGTTTCGAGGAGCCTAAAAATAGCTACATTCTGGCGAAAACACCGTTTTAATATCTTTATTCGTTTTTGAGATATTTCCAAATAACTCTATTTTTCCACAAAAAAATAATAATTACAATTAATCTCAGTCATTTATCAAATGTTTTTTACTAAGGAGACCTTGGAATTGGCTTACAAAATTTCCTAAACTAACCTGAAATTTAGTAGACCACGAATTCTGCTAAAAAGGAAATTTGAATATTATTCCTTATATAACAGATTATTGTAATCGTAGGTATTTTATAGCATCAGTGATGAAACCTAATAACAGGAAACTGCAAAGCATATTATTTCAATAAAATTACAAGACATTGAAAACATTTAAAAAAGGCTAACAAATCATATTTCATTCTAATACGGCATTTAATAAAAAATAAAATAAATGGAAAATAAAAAACCAGAAGTATTTTATAAACATAAACCAAATATTATCAAATAGTGGCTTATGATGTTTGCATGTTGCATTTACTGGTTGCATTTGTTTATTTAAAGCACTCATGGCCTACTAAGTTTTATTGTTGGCAATAAATTCGAATGATTCGTCATACTATAAAATATCTATGATTACGATTTATAATATAAGGAATTATGTATATTCAAATCTCCTTTTTGGGAGAATTCATTCGATACTGAATTTTGGGTAAGCCAATTCTAAGGTCTTCTTAGTCAAGACGTATAAATGGAGACGTATTCATGGAGAAATTTGAAAGTAACTCGCTGGAGATCAAAATATAGATTAGCGACCATCAGTAAAATAAGCTTTTTAATAACAATTAAATTATCTTTTAAATGAGTGTTAGTTTAATAAATCGGATAGGTGTGAAAAATACAGCACCTTTTACTAAACTTTGGTATAGGTATGGTTGGCCCATCCGTATGACAATGTAATATTCAGGGTGCATCAGAAGTACGGCACGTAAAGGGGGTGATATTCTAAGAGAAAAAGTTCATATTAACATGTATCCGGAGTTGCCCCGTTTTTGGTATACAGGGTGTTAGAGTATTTTTTAAAAAAATCGGTTGCAATCGTGCGTTTTATTAGAAGATGGCCATTTTCAACATTTGCTTTGATTACCTGTTGTATTTTTTTTTGCTTCGTTATTTAAAAAAATAATTGTTTCCACTACTAACCTATAACATCGCCAATATTGACCGATTATTAACGTTAGAAATCGTATCGTCTTTCTCTACCTTATAAGTTCTTATTGACCATGGTCAATAATAAGGCATTTAAATCCATTATTGACCGATTTTCAAGAATCTATTTGAACGCAGGTAACTTGATTTTTTGATTCTACAACATGAATTAATAAACATGAATAACCTGAAAGGTGATTTCTTGTGGTTAGGCAACCAGATAGTTATCAATACATATTAGATTATTAGAGATGCTTGATATTGTAAAATATCGATACAATGCTTCCATCCTTAATTCTGGAGGTGTACACATAATAATATCACTAACATTTTCTTCGCTCATTTTTTAAAAAAAACGGAAAACTCGTGACATAAATGAACAAGAATTGCCATTAACAAAGCCATCTGACAAAACAACAAAATATTTTGCCAATTCCAAAGCGCAGGTAACTTGATTAAAAAATATACTTATACCTACCTATAATTTTTTATAATTATTAATACTATAAAGATAAATACTATAAAATAAAAATTTGTAGTAGTGGAAAAAATATAATATTAACCACGGTTTAGACAGCTTATAGCCCTCGCGTCTTAAATTCCTCGTCGCTCCACTCCTCGTGATTTAAACTTGCCGCTCGGGCAATAATGATGGATGTCTAAAGTAGTCTAAACCTTGGTTAGTAATATACTATTATTTTTAATTTAAATGTTTCACCTTTGAAATATAGATAGGTATTTTTTTTGTACATGCAACAAAGTGGTTTTTATTTTTTCTGTCGAAAACTAAGCAAGATACGAAAACAATTTAGGGAACAAAAAAGTTGTATTATTAGTTCCGAATCCGAAAAAAAATATCACAATTAGAAAAAAGTCAGTGGAGTATATTTTTTGTCAATAATATTCGTTAAGGTGCTCACCGGGAAACCACTGGACATTATAAATGTAATCTAGTTAGGGCTTGTTAAGCCCCTTATCATTATGAATAGCGGTACCAAATTTCAATTAAAATCGGAAAAAAGGATGTTTAAAAAAATTATTATTTTTTAAAAACCTGCATCTATATCAAAAACGGGGCAACTCCGGACAAATGTTCACATGAACTTTTTCTCTTACAATATCATATGAAATCATCCCCTTAAGTTACGTACAGTACTTCTGAAACACCTTGTATATGCTCTACTAGGTATATAGATATCATGGGAAAATAATAAAAAATAAAATCATGTAAGCCGTTTTGCTTTAAGTCGTGCTGTTAGAAAGCTAGAAGCTGTTACAATTAAAAAATGGTATTTTCCAAAAGACTACATTATTATCTCGGCAACCATTAAGTTTAGACTAATCCTGCACTTAATAATTATTATTAATTATTCCATTAAAAAAAATTAGTGTCCTTGCAGACCACCCTGTATACATCAAAATAATTTTAAAATATAATAATATACATATTTGCTTATACCCTACAATTTTTGTAAAACCATTTTTTTTTTATATACTTAGTATATAGTAGAGCCTATACAGTATACAGGGTTATTTATATCAAACTTGACATAAGCTAACTTTTTTATTTCAAGAAATAGACCTATAGTTCCTAATGCAATGTGGCGGCTTACGAGCTCTACCCATTTGTCACCCAAATGAGCCACCCAGTAAGTATATTATACAGGGTGTCCGAAAATTCGGTTCGTATGTTTCGAGGAGATATTCTACATATGAAAATGAATGAAAAAAAGTTTATATGAATGTAAGGCCGTAAGAGTTAATCACCGCAAGCCCTGACCAGTACGCAAGCGACCATACAGCAATGTAAATTAAATGGGGTTTCTTGCGCTCGGTTATGAACGAATTTCGAGAACACTGGTAAATTATTTAGCTTTGGTTAAAAGGATATTGAAAGTGTGAAATATGCGAGTTTTACCATGTTGCAGATTTTTTTATTAAGTATTGACATGTGAAGAAAATCATGCATAAAGTTGCAATTCTAACAGCGATACATATATTACTGCATACATTTCGATAACGAATGCCGAATAGAAAAATCTTCAACATCTTAAAACTCGCACATAGAGTTGCCTTTCAATATCCTCTTTACCAAAGCTAAATAATTTACCAGTTTTCTCGAAATTCGTTCATAACTGAGAGCAAGAAACCCCATTTAATTTCCATTGCTGTATTGTCGGTTGCGTGCCGATCTGGGATTACGGTGATGGACTCTTAAATGTCTGTAAGGAAGCTATGACCGTCCAAAAGTGAAAAGTGACCTCCAACGACTAGTTTCTATTTTATTTGTGTGCGTCTTAAAACACGAACTAACATTAAGGAATGCTAATTTTTAATATTTAGAGTCAGCGTAAAATTTAATCAGGGAGCGTTCCTATCTATTAGTTTATTTATTCAAAATTTTACCCACAACTTGTGATTCCTAGAACTTTCTTCACACAAAAAAAGGTATTTTTGTAAAAAATAATTGGGCTATTAGTTAAGGAGAAAAAACGATTTATTTAAATCATTACATAAACTATTATCGAACTGTGTTTAAAGTAAAACATCAAAGTAGTCTTATAATGAACATAAGTCATAAATTTGACGCTAACTTACAATATCAAAAATCAGTAGGTAATTATTAATATCAGATCGTGTGCTAAGACGCACACCGGTCGCTCAAGCGGTTGCAAATAAATAAAATAGAAACTAGTCTTTAAAAGTCGCCTTTGGACGGCCATAGCTTCCTTATAAGATCTGCATTCATATGAAATTTTTTTCATGTTTTCATATGTAGAATATACCCTTGAAATATACGAGCGGAATTTCCGGACACTTATTGTTACAATAAAGTAATTTTTTTAAATAATTTGAATTTCTAACATTGCCTGAGCAGTTTATTAATATTTTTTTCCCCTAAACGCCTAGCGCCAAGACATTTTAAGATATAACCCAGAGCCGCCCTTATCATATACTATGAAGTTTCTTCTTAAAAATGTGAGACGAATAATATATTAAAATATCGGAAAACAATTAGGAACCACCCTGTGTAACGTCACTCTAAATTAATGTTCAGGTTAAAATTTTTTTATCATTGTTAGAAACGAAATACTTTCAATGTGCAAGCTACTTTCAAAAGAGACGCTAAAATTAAAATTCATTGTGCTTACTAAAACATTGGAGAAATATCTTTGTTGAAAGAAGTAGGTATATTAAGGAAGTATGTAAGCAACAGCCTGGAGATTTGTCCAGACAGTTACATGTCTAAAACTGCCATAACTAGCATTTTGGAAAAATTTTAAATTACAGGTACCTATTTCGTTCCCAAACATGATCCACCTAGTATTTCAAATGATATAAAGGCAGCATTTAACACTCACCTTCACTTCCACTACTGCTCTCCTCCTCACTAGAACTGGACCCTTCACTTCCATTGCCACTATCACCACTCTCACTTTTAGGCACAAACTCTTCTGCGTGAACGTCCAAGTGATGTGTTCTGTCATCGACAATGATGTAACTATAATACATCCCCGCATTGTGAATCATTAACATTTGATGATTCTTGTCCAACTGTGGACGCTTTGCTGGCCGGACTGGATATCCTGTAACAAGAAACAACTCTTCATTAATTTTTGAATTTTGAACTTTATGGTACGAAGCCTAGATAATTCATGATACTAAATATTTATGGAATTTTGAGTAAAAAAAAAATCACCTCCATTTTCATTTTTAGCCGTAAATTCAAAACACCCTTGCAAAATACTTATCCCGACTCCTGCCTGTTAAAAATTGCTGATAAGATAACTGAAGAGATAAATAAATAGCAAATATTTTTAAATTGATCACTTCTGCAAATAAATTTATTTGGTTGGCCTTCATATTCTGCATCGTTAATAACAATGACCTTATCTTGAACTCACAAATTAAAAATAACTTGATATTAAACAATTTCTATTAACTAAAACTTTCTTTAAAAAGCATATTAAAAGGCTTTGTAAACAACTAGCCTCAGGTTATTGTGGTATTAAACACTTTCTCAACAATATAACCTATTAATTTAAATTATAAAATTTGCTTTCATTAAATTAAATTCAATGGTAGTGGATTATTTATTATTCACTTCTTTGATCCAAGATGAATTGACATAAACTAACCTTAATTTAACTTTTTATAATATATTAAAGCATACAACAGGTAATAGGTACAGTAGGTAACAGATAGCTGGAATTTTAAAATGGAGAAAGCAATTATAGCTCTAACTGTAAAGAATGAAAATTAACGATATTCTCGTTCTTTACAGTTCATAAAGAGAAACATTCAAAATATTGAAATTTGGCAGCTTAAAATCTGATAAATCGTATTTCTATATAATAATTGACAAAATACCAGTAGTGCGCCCGTTTTTCTATATATTAAACCAATTGCATTTATGAAGTTAGCCAAATATTATTCGAACTATCTATAAATTTAATGGGTGAATATTGTTTACTTACCTAATATAGCCATATTTTCCTGCTTCAATGAATACTTCGTCGTCAACAAATTAGCGAACGCCTCTTCCGATATCTTTAGTCTCTTGTACTCCTCTAGAGGCTCCAACTCTAAGTGAACATACTCCTTAAGCCCCCTGTCCCCTTGGACATGTCTATGGTGCTGAAGTTTAGCCCCTAGACCCCCATTTACCACGGCGCCGGCTTTAAACACGCTCTTGGCGCTCTTTTTTTGATTCTTACTAGCAGAATCTATTTGTTCTCTCACCTCCGCCTCTCTCTCGCTCTTACTCACCACTACAGTGGGCGTATGTTCTCTCTTTCTATTTTTTCTCTGCCTTCTGCTAAGACCCTTGTGCATGATGGGGCTGGGACTCTGGCTGGGAGGCAGACTGTTTTCTTTGTTACTCTCTGATGAACTCGAAGAACTGTCAGTGGTGGTGAAGGAGAGGCCGCCGGGGTCTGGGTCTTCTGAGAAATAAAAAATAGGTTCAGTAATTTTTGGCTTCATGGCACCTAACACAATTATCTTACACACTAAAATGATTGCACTAGGATTGAATGATACGCGTAAACTGACTTGTGAATGAATCGAGAAACATGTTGACGTAAAACGGAAAAAATAGTTGATTGTGCTTCCCAGTAATAATAATTAAATAACTTCGTATTAATAAATTCAGCGAATATGCTATAAAATAAATAATTCAAATGGAAATTCTCGTTGTCACTAACAAGTGTTTAAGTTGTAGGTACATTTATATAAATGAATAATTTGTTTATGATACTTATATTTACGTTTTTTGGGAGAAAAGTATAATTTAAATATTATTGTACATATCACGTTGCTGTGTGAAGTATTTGTTTCACTGTTCTAACAAAATATGTTTTGATAATAACAAACTTATGTTTAAGGATGGATCTACGAGTACACGATTTGAAAGATTATTGGTTGTTTATTTTTAAAATACAGTAAAGAAGGTTGATGACCGGCGAGTGTTCTGTTCCGAACGAAAAATCCCTAGTTCTTTAGGTGTAAACATAGTATGTCATTTTTAGGGACCTTGTTTTCATTTTACGCACTCTTGGACTTTTCAGACAAACTATTCTGACTTTACGAGGACAATTTGATATGCATTCTGGCAGCGGATAAAGTTTCTAGAGGTTACAGGACAACTTACCCTTAAATTGTTTTTCCATCAATAATTTCAAGTGAATTTCACAGTTCTTTTCGGGCACCAGTTGTTGATTTAAATCGGGGTTTTTATTAATTAACTCGAAGTATGCGGAGGAACAAGTGCAACTTTGATTATTCTCAAAAGATTCTAAAGATTTTGAGTATGCAGGAATATTTTTGGATAGTAAATGTACTGACCTAGGAGCCGCACTAACCAAATCAGAGTGGTTGGTTTGAATATTTGAAATATCTTTAGAACCAATTTGATCATTGGGTTCACCAATGTGTTTAATACAGGCTATATAAGGAAATGAAGATTCTGCATCTCTGTCATCTCCGTAAGAGTTAAAAAAAGATGTGTTCAACAATTCATGATTTTCCAGAGACAATGACATATGCACAGAAAAATCTGCTTCTATTTGAGAAAAATTAGCATTACTTGGTAATCCAAGTGGATTGACATAGCTTAAATTACATTGAGGGATTATTTGGTCATCCAGAATTAAAATTTCCCTTGTCACTTGGTGGGTATCCAATGTGGAAGCCGATATTTCTGGAACGAGTTGATCTGAATCGACTCGACTACGGACTGAAGAAAATTGATTTTTTGGTGAGATAGCGGGACAAAAGTAGTAAACTGGGGAAGGAGTGATAATTCTGGCCTCAGTAAGACTTGTTGGGAAAATAGTGGTTACAAATATAGGCTGATTTGCGAGAGAAAGGGGAACAAAATTTAAAGAAAGCTGTTCCATTTTTGATAGAATTTTAAACAATAAGTCAAACAGGGTTTAGTCGAAATTTTAAATTTAAATGTCTTTAATTTTTATAAAACGATACAAAAAATTTTCAAAAAAAGTTTGGAATGCACTAACACATTGTAATCTTGAATACGAACAACAAACTAACACTAAAACAGTTTTTTTAAGTTACACAATTATTGCACACACGTTTGTGAAACAGATTTATTGATATTTTACTAGCCACTGATCAATGCTGAATACTATTTGACCTGTTTTAAACGTGGTTATGGGGGTAAATATTTAAGAACTTAATTAATTCATTATTTATAAGTGTTATATTTACTTTAATGTTATTTAAATGTTGTAAAACTGTTATTTAGAATTTATGGAAAAATCATTAAGGATAATTCCTTGGGTAATGCATAATATATATTTAATGAGGGTTGTCGAGATTGTAACCAAAGGGATGGTGCACATTAATGTTTTACTAAAAGAAAACTTTGCTTTACATTAAGCTTCTTAAGTGGTCTAGTAACATAATCTCTTGTATGAGATATTAGTTTACTCTTTAGTTGCATGATTTGCCTTCTACCAGAAACCCATTCAGTGCCTAAGTCTATTATTTTATATTCGTTATTTGATGTATGCTTTTAAGTCATCTTTCAACCAGATTTTGAACGAAGTCGAATCACTTTCGATATTTACCACTATTTTACATTCTAATCCATCAATATTCAAGATATTTATTTTTAAAACCCTCTCGTATTTTGAAAAATAGATAAAGCGCCTAATTAAAAATCAATTTAAACGTGGCGGGTATCTGTGGCAAGCTGCCTACATCTGTCTGTCGTCTGGGGCGTAATCCGTAAATATATTATACTTGGTTATTTGCATTATTTTAACAGTTTTAAACTTTATTTAAGGAATTCCCAAATATAAACTTATTGCCTTGATAGCTGGATCTATACGAAGCAATCGGTGAATGTTTTAAATAATCTTAATTAATATTTGAAAAAAGCATACCTAATTATGCAATTAAAAATTCATGGCTAAGACAACGGTTTTTAAGCGTAAACGATTCAAATTTAAAGCTAAAGTATAAAAATAAAAAACTTATTTTTACCAATAAATTATACTAGCAATTTAATAATTTATAACCAGGTTAAATATGCACATTGAAACAAAAAAATTAAGTAGGGCGCGGTTTCTTTTATTGAACCGTCTTCTCAGTTGGACCTTCCTTGTTTTTCCAACCTGCGATTCGAGCTGGTGATACTGCTTCAAAACGGTGAATCAAAGTCAAAGTCAAGTAAGCTTTATTATCAGAAACCTGATGGTTCGTTGACCAAGTTGAAAGTATTTTATTTCATATTCGATATTTTTTTGATGTATGCTATTCCACCAACAAATAGGTTTTTAAACTAATCTTTTACCCAGATTTTGAACGAAGTGTTTTAAGCCTAAAACCGAGTAGGTACCTCAGTTTCCAATATTCTGCGCTCAGTTGGTTCTTAAAGGCGTATCGTCATATTTTATCATGGTAATATTTAAAAAAAAGCACTCAGAAAGAGAATCATTAACTTCCTGGACAAACACAAAATTATCTTAGCTCGACAATTTGGGTTCCAAAAGAACCTGTCCCCCAATGACGCTATCACATGTTTAACAAAAAAGGTAAATGCACATCTCGATTCAAACAACGTCTGTGCAGCCGTTTTCCTGGACCTGGCAAAGGCCTTTGATACAGTGGACCATCGGAGGCTGTTGTCAGGATTAAAGAACGTGGAAATACGTGGACCAGCACTGGCCATCCTGAGTAGTTACCTCCTTGATCGAAAACAAAAGGTCGACATTCAACAAGCATCAAGTACTATAAGAGAGATTAAGTGTGGCGTGCCTCAGGGTACAGTGGTGGGACCTCTACTGTTTAATGCAGACATTAATAATTTATTAATTCAGAGTCATAACAGGTGATGTGATATCTTTCGTAGACCACAACTTTTTTGTAGATGGTGACTCATGGGATCAGGTTAAATGTAAAATCAATGAAAATACGAAAAAAAATTATTAAACGGTTGGATGTTAACTTACTAACGATAAACTTAAGTAAAACTAAGTACTCACTATTTAGAAATAATGCCTCCATCCTACCTGCCAACACCGAAATAACGATTGATTCGCCATTTAGGAAAAATAAAACATGGACGCTAGAAAATATCGACTGTGTAAATTACTTGGGAGCATTGTTCGATAAACATTTAAAATGGAATTTTCATATAGAGCAGTTAACAAAAAAATTCAGGTCCCTGCTATACATGTTCAAACGGGTTAAAAGAATCTCTGACATAGGATGCATGCGTACTATGTATTTTGGTCTAGCACAGTCACTTCTGAGCTACGGCATAAATGCATGGAGTGGAGCCTACGAGAATATATTGAGACAACTGGAGGTCGCACAAAAAAGAATAGTCAAAACTATATACAGCTTGGATATCAGAGTTCCCACCGATCAGTTATTTGAATACTCGTTTGAATACACACATTTTCTGAGTGTCAGACATAATAATTATATATTCTAAAACTTCTCTTCTACATTTGACTAAAACAAATTATTTCGACACGACTGTATCACCAAATTAGCAAACTAAATTTCAGGTAAGTGATAAAAAAAAACTACCAAAAATGACAAAACCAGTGGGCCAAAAAAGTTACTTATATGTTGAAAGTAAGTTATTTAACATGATTCCTCAAGCTCTTAAAAGTAAAATCCGCCAGGTACGATTTAAGATCTGTCTATCGGGATAGATTTTGATTTGTATTGATTCCCTCATAGAATAGAATTAAATGGAATATTATTATACTAGGTAGATGATATACTTTTTGGATATTTTAATATAAATACCCTCTTCATTGAATCTTCCAGGTGTAATGTATAAATTGTGAATAATTCATCCTTTTCTTCAGACTTGATTGTAGTAAAGCGTAACACTAGAGTCGAAATTGGAAAATTGATTCAATTTGGGCCACCATTTTTATTGTTATTTTTTCATATTGTTTTGGATGGCTAAAAAAGGCAAATGGTATATTAAAGATATGGAGTTAGCTATAAGCGCTTATCAGAGTGACTACTAAGGCACCTAAGAAATTCAAATAATATTGCCAAAGGTGACAATAAAGCGTTATAAAGAAATTGCACCTTTAATGAAGAAATTGAAGAGCTAATATTCAGCATAGAAAAAAAGCTTGAGAGAAGTGCGAATTAAATATAGTTTCCTAAAAATAAATATAAAATTGTAATTACGGTCAAAGGCAACTTTACTTATATAATTAGAGGATCTAAGAAATTCTTTTTACAGAAAGCTTGTGACGAAAATCGAAAAGAGACTACAAGGATTCTTTATAGCGTAGCTAAGAGATGACAGAAAATGGTCTCTCCTAAAAGTCTGCATCAACTGAACTCAGTAATAGAACTCAGTAAGTTAGTGGTTTCCGATTCGACCTTTCGGTTGATCGGCTTCAACACTTTTTCGCCCGTTTGTACCATTCGCCTAAGCATTGATTAAAACGTTAATTAGTAATTATCTTGAAATATCTGTTGTGCCGCCTGTTATACAACGATTAAACTAAACATAGTTTCTGGGACAATAAAATAACCGATTAGAAAAAAATCAGTGATTAATCTAAAAGTTTATTTTGTGTTTCTAGCTTCGGAAAATTGATTTTATTTTTATTTATTTTTTCTAGGTCCTAAAATGGATTTTGTTGAAGATATATATTTTATATGTATGTTTATAAATGACGATCTGGAAATTTTTGATTTCGGATTTTGGCGCAAGATTTAGGTACAATGGAAAAACTAATTTTGACGAATTTGATAATTTAACGTTTAGGCGATTTCGCCGCATTAAAATCACTTTCACATTTACTTAATCTCAAAAAAGACTTGAAATTTGATGATGATTTGTAAGTAAAGTGTATTTAATTTAGTAAAGTCATTTTTAGCCGCATTTATTTTCAGGAACAATAGTGTAGCACCTATTGCTATTTTGTTCCAAATTAAATTTCTTTCATTAACCATGATTTATTATAATATAATATTGTCAGTTCTTTTTTTATTTTCTAATACATTTTTATATCGAGCACATCAATACTTCGACGTCATTCCCAATAAAACTCAGCGGCGGTATGAAAATTTGGCCTTGAGCCGGCCAATCAGAGTGCAATAATTTCTTGGGATTCGTAGTGCCCTTGTTCGCGCC
The DNA here is from genome assembly GCA_963920685.1 of Polydrusus tereticollis. Taxonomy (NCBI): domain Eukaryota; kingdom Metazoa; phylum Arthropoda; class Insecta; order Coleoptera; family Curculionidae; genus Polydrusus; species Polydrusus tereticollis. Next base: position 72,589,194 of record OY987333.1, on the reverse strand, counting down.
GGGTGATTTATTCTTATACCGAGATTATTATTTTTGATGGTTTACAATAGGTATAAAAATAGTTTATCCAGGAATAGTTTTATCAATTTAAGAGTACCTCCCCAAAAATATTTACTAGGTCTAGTGAATGAGATGTAAATTAAAGTACCAAATGTAAGAATAGCAATTTTTAATTTAGCTTGTTAAAAAATTAAAAATGGGCAATATAATATAAGATGATGGTTTTTCGCGTACCTACGTGTCTTAACGAGAGACAAAAGAATAAAAAAAATGGACCCCTAAGAAGTAATAGATATAACACTGTAAAAACAGTCGTGCAAAACGATTACCTGGCTCACCGAAAAACAATACGCCATAGGTGTCGCTATCGACCGGCCAGAAATATTTTTGGATTTTCAGGTTAGCATAAATTCAAGAACTAAAGAAGTAATGTAAACAGAAGCAAATTTTAAGAAAAATCTTAAAAGTTAGAGGGACAAAGGACCTTTCTATAGTTTTAGTTTTTTTGTTATAGTAAAAATGGTAATGTACGGAGCGTTAAAATTTTAGATTTCGATATATTTGCTAAAAAATAATTAAAAACAAAAACTATAGAAAGGTTAAGTAATCGTTTAGGTTTTCAAATATTTTTACCAAATTGTTCTATTTATAATTTTAACCGAGTTCTTGAATTTAAGCGGCAGCGTGTTTTTCTATATAAACACCGTTATAATAACCAAAGCACTTTTACTATATTAACGGCTTGCTGGGGTTAGAGGGTTAATAAATCGCTTGCAGCAGTGTGGTTATGTTTAGCATTAGCAGATATATTCGCCTAATATACTCTTATTTATAAACAAATAGACATCGAAAATTCAAAGTATTCAAACAATATGCTGCAGATCGTAGAGGACATTATTGAGGATAATATTGAAATTTTAGAACTAATAGATTTTGGCTTCCCCCGAAAAGCCTGAATATTCGAAATATTTCGAGACGTTGGATGATTTCACATTCTTCAAGCGGTCTCGATTGTATCACGAAGACAAACTTCTGTTTACTTATTTACAATATTTTAAAGGTAATTAAGGATGACATAGAACATCCTAACATTGTGTTAGTTGTAACAATATTTGAAAATTATGTGAGGGAACAACAGTCGTTTTTTTGTATTAAGTGTATAATCTTGAAATTTATTTAAATTAGCAGAGCGCTTTCGGCCTTAGGCCATCTTCAGTGCTTCCTAAAAGCGAGGAAAATCCAATTTGTAAAATTTATTTGAAATGTCGTTGTTCGAAAGTTGATGTAAATTTGTGTGAAATCAGTTGAGTTATTTAACTATTTTTAGTTGTTGAAAATTTGTTCTGAGAAATACCATTAAATGTATTTTTTTTGGTTTTTACTTACTTTGTCAGTAAACAGGAAACTTCATTGACAAATTTACTTTTCTTGAGTGGGCCATCAACAGCACAATGTAAAAACTTATTTTGTAAAAAAAACAATTAACATGTAAATTTGTAGAAAGACGAACAATTGGGACGAACCACTTTTAAATTTTGTTTATTAACCATCGTTTTTATTTTTCTTCTTTTTCATAATTAAATTTTAACTACACGTGGAACGTGTTCATCAGTCGAAATTTGATGGTTATTTAAAATGAAAGATTAAATTTGTCTTGTCATTGAAATGACATTTTTGAGGTTGTTGAGAGTAAAAAGCGGGCAATTTGAAAATTGTTAAGATTAGAGAATATTGACATTTTTTTTAAATTAATTCAGAAGCCGTCTGTGTAAAGGAATGTCACTTCTATTTAGATTAACTGGTGTGTTTGATTTTTATATTATTTATGACAAGACAAATTTAATCTTTCATTTTAAATTTTCATAAAAATTTAAAAGTGGTTCGTCCCAATTGTTCGTATTTTTACAAATTTACATGTTAATTGTTCTTTTACATAATAAGTTTTTACATTGTGCTGTTCATGACTCACAAAAGAAAAGTAAATTTGTCAATGAAGTTTCCTGTTTCCTGACAAAGTGAGTAAAAACCAAAAAAAAATTTATTTAATGTTATTTCTTAGAACAAATTTTCAACAAATAAAAATAGTTAAATAACTCAACTGATTTCACACAAATTTACATCAACTTTCGAACAACGACATTTCAAATAAATTTTACAAATTGGATTTTCTTCGCTTTTAGGAAGCAATGAAGATGGCCTAAGGCCGAAAGCGCTCTGCTAATTTAAATAAATTTCAAGATTATACACTAAATACAAAAAAAAAACGACTGTTGTTCCCTCTTATTTTAAAAAAGTGTACACAGCCCTACCTCATGAAAATTATGTGTCCATAGTAAGACGGGTATTCATTTTTAGAAATAGCAGTGCAGTCCAATGGGCCAATAATTATTTGCCACGGTTAGATTTTTTATAAAACTATTTTTTTGTCCTACTGACCTAAACAGTGTAGAATGTAGCTTTTTTGAAATTTTTTAGAAAGTATTCCCGCTAAACTAAACTAGAAATTTCGATAAATTTTGCGACATGATAAAATGATAAAATTATATTAATCTCAGATAAGGTAAACTTTGGATAAAAAAATAATCAAGAATTAAGTTTAAATCTCGGATTCTGTATTAGGTACTAGACTTACTAATAATACTACTAATTAGTGCACAATATTGAAAATATCGATTTTATTCTTATAGATTAGATGTCTGTCCAGTACGTCAACTTAACTGCTAACCGCAAAAATGGTGGCTTAAAAACTCTAGTATTGATGCTAATTAAATAAAAAATAAGCAATCTGATTTGTAACTTTATTATCGCTCTCCAAGTATTTGTTAATATCCGTTTGTAATCATTTTAATTCTTGTCAATAGGTAATTTCCGCTGGTATAGATTAAGAACATGATAAATATTTTCAGAAATCATTCATGTATTTTTGCTAAAATTTGCAGAAGTACCTAAGTTCTAAAAACATATTCACTCATATCTCGCCACTTCCTGTTGGTCGGAGTGATAACTAGTTCTTTTGAGAAATAAATACCGTGCGAGGGAAAATTATTTTCATCCAAGAGGGGTTGGACTGAAAAACGTAAGGCTAGGTTTAGATCACAATTTTAAGGGGACAACATATCTAACCAAGTCTAGGTTAAAATTGTATCAAATTTATATTATGACATGATATACCAAACTGATGAATATTAAAAGAAGCAAACAAATACAAATCTATTTTTGTTGTATACAAAATTGGGAAGCTAGGAATATAGAGAAAGAAAAATAAAAGTAATAGAAATTGCTGAAATTGGCCACCGCTATGCTCCAATCATAAATTCACAAGTCTCTTCATATTTTGGAAATCGTTGACCAGCATCCCTGGAGAAATGTTACTGCATTCTTAGATAATTTTTTCTTGTAACCGTTCTAAATTTTTAACTGGCTTTTTAAAAATATTGTTCTTCAAATGAGGAAAAAGAAGTATCGTCGAAAAAATTGCGTAAGTAGTTAATAATTTAGGCGGATGTAAGGGCGGGACATTTTGGGTAAACCACTGAGAGCAATTCTTGCGTCTTTCAAAATCTGGAGCTCGTATTTCTTGGAATATTTGCACTTTATAAGGAAACAAATTTTTTCGGCTCGTCCTAGAATTTTGTCAACTCGTCCAAAAAAACAGTATTTTCCGGACTTGTTACGTAAATTACTATTACTGTCTTTTAAGAATAGTCCTGCATGTTCCATAAGATCCTCCCACCTCTTGAGACAGGTTAGTCTTACACATCTTGTTGGCGTATTTTGCGTTATTTCACGAACGTTTGCGACCTTACAGATTGTCTCCCAGCTCCTTTTTAATGTTGATAGAACCCCTAAACAAAACCACGGCTGTTCTCATGCAAAGATAAAAATCCCCAGCAGTAAAAGTGACGATAGAAAATTGTTCGCGAAAATCGTAAATGCACAAACGCTGATTATATTGCCACTCGCCATTTACTTTAACCCCGTTTCGAATATACGGTTCGGCTATTAATTTTTTGTGCTGTTCTGTAAAACTCATTGCGTGAATTATTCAAGAAATTGGATAAATTAGCGCGATGAACTAAATTACTTGTAATGACTGTTAAAGATGACGGGTATTAAGCTCTACCGCTAAGCTGTATTATTCATTTATTCTGGAGAAAGGGAAACTTCAGAATGCAGTACCGATGATCGAAAGCAGTGAAACTTGTGACTATTTTAATTTTTTTTTAATGTAGCCATATATAAAGCAGGTATAACCTACACAGACTAACCCATCAAATTTTTCAAAAAATAATGGGCGTACTAGTTTCTGTTATCATCCAGTATGTTCCGGTTTATTTATTTATGTATATTGCCCATAAAAAAATTACGTGATGCAATGTTCATTCGCCGATTGTCGTGACTAATAATTTCAATATAGTAGTTTATCTCTATATCTAGCTATAACGGAATATTAGTACTATAAGCCGTATAGGATGACTAACAGAGATATTATTATAAAAAGTTAATTATTAATTTTAAATGAATAAACAATTCTTGATAGATAACCGGGACTTTATTGGTTCCGGGAGAGGATTTACAGATTTACTTATTTTTACTTTTGTAATAATCCTATACCTACTAAAGTATTTTCAGCGAGTAAACCTGCAAGATGGGGACCCATCATCTGACAAAACCCATATTCCAGCTATTTAATATAAGTATATGTTATTTTCCATAATAATGATGACAATTTTTTGAAATATACAGAGTGTCCCTTAATGACGTGTTAATACTTTAGGTATGATTTTTCATGTAGTTCATGTTATGAAGAAAAGTTCATATGAACGTTTGTTCGCAATGGGTTAAATTTTTTACTACCGCGTTTGCTACAGAGTGTTCATTTTTTTAAGCGTTTATTTTCTAATATCTCTGAAAGTACTTTAAAAACTAAATAAAGACGCTTCAGATAATTGCAAAAAATGTTGATTATTCACGTTTCTAGGCGGACACATGGGTGCTAAGTGACCCTTTTTTTGGCATATATGGCATATATACAGTCTTGTCATGATTTTTCCTGCCGCAAACCGTACATCTCACTCGCTCTTGAAACCCCGTGGAAGAACTGATACTGCGCACCTGCTCTAGCATTTACAATGTTGCTGCTACTAGATGCTTCACTTTCCGAAAAGTTTGGTTTCCTGTCAGAAGTGGTTCCCGTATAATGTATTTCCGGTTTGTGTTTAATGATACAGTCTGAACTTACCGAAGCAGGATGTGTTACCGAGTTGACTACTGCAATTTACAGACTTTTATACAGTGTCGATGTAATGGTCTCCTTAAAGAGGCGATCTTGTACTGGTCCCCTGTCATACCCAATGACAAACATGTCTCTTAGATCCCACTGCTTCAAATTCACACGCCGAAGCGAACTCGCGTAATCGCGCACATCAGTCTTTTGCGGATTCACTTGCAATTTTGCGAGCTGTATAGAATTAATATCTAGCAAACACAGATAACCCAGGTTTGAAGTGTTCTAAAAAAATATTGAATAAATCATTACACTTTTTTTCTCGGGTTTCTCAGGTAAGTACAAATAGTGCAACACTTTGTATGCCTCTTCCCCTAAAGTATTTAAAAATATTGCCCTTGATCGATTATTATTTGTGATTTCATTCTCCACAAAATAATTTTCCAGCGGTCTCTTTAATATTGGTCAGTCTGAGTCTATCAGATTAAACTCCCGTAAATGACCCACTGCGGTCGCAATCTCGGTCCTATCAGTAGCCATTTTTCACAAAACAAAACTGCCTTTAGGCACGTGAATCACTACTTGTTTGAAATAAACCTTATCTACTTTTATTTCACGATTCACTAACATCCTCGTCGCCACTTTGTTATATCAGCCAGGAAAACGAAAAATAATAAGGCACCTTCCAGGAACGACCTTTACATTTCTTTCAATCTCCAGGAATATACTACTTTTCCTAACCATGTACTTCGTACCTGAAACCCTGCTTAACAGCCGGATTGCCAAGCCTAGCAAGATATATTACAGATATTATTTTCAATTTGGGTATGTGTTAATAGAAGCAAAATACTTTTACTATAAAAAAGTCAAAACAACACTTTAAATAAAAATGTTCTCACATTACATTTCGTTCACGCATAGACTGATTTTGCGGTATATTCTTGTCGGTACCATCATGCTTTTTTCACCGTGGTTTGTGTCAGAAATGCAGGTTTTAAAGTGTTCTGCGTGCCACCCGGTTAAGGGAATTACTAAATTTAAATTCAGTAAAACACGGAAAATGTTAAAAGGCATTGAAATTCACATTGCCCTTCAAACAATTATTTTTATTTTATTTGCATGTACTATTCAAACTATGGCGATGAAGAAGCATCAAACCCTGACCTGCCCTGTAATCCTATGATGGTTTTGTTTTAGTTTTCACCAATATGTCTCTCTCTCTAACATGTATTGAACTTAACACGAAGAAACATGACAAATATATTATGGTCTACCTTTTAACAGTTAGTTTTGTTTATGTTTTGAATTTGATTCTAATAATTTGTGGTGTCAAATCTTAGTGCTTTTTTGTCTTCATTTATAGGCAATTGGATTGTGCTGATATGAATTGTACGCCGCCATATTGCAGGTTTAATTAATCAAAATATGCCTAATTTGGGATTCGGATATAAAAATGCAAAGTATAATTTAAAAAAAAAATTAAATATTGGTATAGGTACAACAATAATTAAATGTTACAAATAGACAAGGCTTTCTAACAGAATACCAGAGAACTTCAGAAAATTGTCTAATTAATTATACCATAGTGGATCTTGATCTAGATAAGAATGTTTTCCATTCAGAAAACCCTTGAATAATAATTTAGCAAATAAACAAACGTTGTCATTGATCAGAAAGAAAAGACGAATGGGAACTGGTTGCAGTTTCTCTTTAATCTAATAAGATAATTCAAGAACACATTATATAGCAACTCCGGGCAAATAATAATCATTTAAATTTCTATCGTTTAAGGCTTTTTGACCGCGCGACTTTAAAATCGCAGTTCACTATATTTATATATATCACATTTCTACAACAAAATTATCGATCGTAGTGTGTGACCAACCTAGACAGCGTTTAATGTGCATCTTTAATGATTTTCAGTCGGGATAAACCCAGTCTCTACCTGTGTTAATTGACCCCTCGGTGTGCAATATACCTATAGGTGGACTAAGTAACTTAAATCTTTAAAGGATTATTAGTGTGAATATTACCTATGGTCACCTAGACACCCCAAGCATTTATTATGTTTTGTTGGTATATTAACCTGATGATTATTGGGGCCCATACATTTACTACCCCCGGGCCCCGATTTTCTCTCGAGGGCCCTGTGTACAGACAACGTTTAAGTTGGGTATAAATGAAAGGTAACCTTAAGCTTATCATACCGGTTTAACAAAGCCCACGATCTTCGGAGTTTTAGAAACAAATAACCAAAAAAGTCAAGTTTGACGTGTGTGTTAAAAAGTTAAAATTTAATCATCTAGGAAATATTACCGACGATGAGGTCGGCCAGAAAGCCAAGTTCAATTAAACTTGGGATTAGGTTTCTATGTACAACGCTCGATGAACTTTAGTAGCGGTTTAAGATACACCTCAGTTTAACTGAACTCGGCATTAAACGCGAATTGTACAACCCGACATTATAGAGAGATAGAGAATAATTTCAATAGCGAAGTTATAGAGAATAGGACAACTAAGAAACCCCACCTGTTGCATGTTTGGAAGCTATTTTAGAAAAACATATTTTCCTAAACGGCAACATTGCCACTTGATACATCAACATCAAAGTATAACCCTCTAAGTATATTTTCTCAAAATTGAAACGGTATGAGCCAACCATATTTGAAAATGTGACATAACTAAAAAAACACAGTTTTCTAGAGTCTACAGAAAACTGTTTTATAATTGCAATTTTTGGAGAATCTACGAAGGTTACGAATTAGTACGATATATTATAAGGTAAGTTGTTGTTTGAAAAACAATATGGTTTGCTTTGTATTTATGAAAAAGTTTCAAAAATATAGTTTTATTAATTTATTAAAAAAACTTCATGTTGATGTTCATAGTTAGGTCACTTTAGCTTTAAAAATATTACAACTTATAGGCATCATTCAGAAATATGTAATGACAAGAAGTTAAATTACAATAAGAATAGAAGAAAGCCCAAAAAAAATTGAAAAAGAAAGTGAAGAAGTTATATTTCAACAATCTGACGAAGACAATAATTGAAAAGAAAATGAAAAGCAAAATGAATCAATAGAAATTGATTTAAAAGAACCACTTTCGCAACCTTCAAAAGCTGACGAATATGATGCAGTTGAATTTTCAACGAAAAGATAATTTATTTTTTAATAATCTTAAATATTCCATAAGTTTTTTAAGACCAAAGCAATGAAATGTGTAATTAATAAAGACTCTTTGCTATATATATATTTTGTTTTATTTTATTAAATAATGAAATAATGATTTCCTGTACACAGATGTGAGCTACTAAATCCAATCATCAGGGTATCAACCCTGTAGTATACAGCGGCCCAACTAGGTATCCGGAAAAGAAATCCATACGACTTCTGTTTCAAAATCATTTTAAATTATAATAATGCAGTTTAAAAATATAATAAATAAGGTGCATGCCAAGTTTTAGCTTCATCCCTAGTTGTTACAGCCCTAGGAGAAAAAACTGATCCACTGTTGGCACCCTGGCCTTAAACGTAACATCAAAACAATTATACGAACATTGATTGATTCTCTTTAAAACCAGCATGTTAAAAAAAAAAACAGAAAAACAGTTACGTCAAATATCTAAAAAAATCGAAATATATAAATATCTATCGGGACAAACATCCGCTATATAAATACATGACTACAATTTTTTTTATTACAATACCGATCTGTCAACAATAAAAGAGCTGCCAAGCTATTTTAAAGCACGAAAACACCCATTAAACGTCGTCATACATTAAACAGAACTACATAATAATATAATATCACAAAAATTTTAAAAACACTTAAAAGCTATTAATTTAGTATCACCTGTAATTTGCGGGCAATTTTCCAATTATTAATGTCGTCATTTATTTACATATCTGTCTTAAAACCAGCAATAAAGGCAACGTTTTTAAAGTTGAGACATTTTCCGACAAGTTACCGAGCGATTGGATTGGTCTCATCGAGCCGAGCCTTTCGTTTCATCCAACCTCGTTAGAGTGCGTCAGTCAGCGCTGTTGACAGATTGCGATATTTATGTTGTGCTCATCAGAATCGAGCGCTCCAGTAGAGCTACTTCATATATTATGTATATCTATAGATCTAGAAGGTATAGTATCTATAGATCAGAGCTGCTAATAGGGTATATTTTAAGAATAGGATCAATAGGTATCATAACAAGTCAAGGGAATCATGGAGGATCGTAAATGATTTGAGAGGGGAATATATCACTAAGCAATCTTAACGCTGACGATCTGAACCATTTTTATTGTAGTATTTCTAGCGCGTTGGCAAAAGAAAAAACCTCGGAAAAAAACAGTAAATGATCTTAGCAATTATTTGGGTCACGTGTATGTCTCTAATACATTTTTCTTTAGACCGACCCCTGCTATGAAGATTAAGGCGATGTTTGGTAATATCAAAAATAAATATGCTTCTGGTTGAAATGGTCTCTCCCTGAAAATACTCTTTGCCTTACCATTAAGGGCCTTGCAGGTTTTAACTGAAGCAATAAATTTCTCCTTTCTCGCAGGCATTTTTCCTTCTTGTCTAAAGAAGGCTATGTTGTCCCACTTCACAAGGGTGGTGGTCATGTTATCCCTTTAAATTTTCGACCAATTGCGTTACTTCCCAGCTTATCCATAAATGTAGAAAAAATTGTGAAACCACGGCTGATGTTATTTCTAAATGAACACAACCAACGAACAGTTTAGATTTCAAGCTTCGAAGGGTACGAGCGATGCCATCTTCGGGTTTCCTGAGTACATGCCCTAAAACTCTGGTTAGCCTGCTGCGGCTATCATCTGTGATTTGATAAAAGCATTTGATTGCGTGGATCACCGAATACTGCTGTTGATGATGAAGGCTAATGGTGTAAGAAGAACTGCCTTGGAGTGGTTTCGGTCGTATCTGCAGGGGTGGGTGCAGACAGTCATGCCTAATAACAACAGTTCTGATGAGCTTAGCACTGACACGGGTGTTCCACAAGGGCCAGTCTTAGGCCCCCCACTTCTTTTAGTTTACTGCAACGACGCGTCATTTGTCAATATCTGAAAAATTCACTACTTTCGCTGATGATACCACCATCCTTTGGAACGGAACAGACCTTGGCAAGCTTGATTGATATGAGTAATGATCTGGACCGGGTGAAGGGGTGGTGCGATGCTATTCTGTTATCCTTATATATATCTCAAAGAACAATGTATCGAATTTCAAGTTTGTTTTAGATAATGAGTTTTATAGAAAATGAGAAAATTTCAACACTTTCTGTAAATAAATGTTTAGGATTATCAGTTGACTGACCACTCTCTTAAATTTGGAACTCATATTAACAATCTATGCAACAAAATTTCTTCTGTTATGCTCTGAGGGTAATATAAAACAACTTAGATTTCTGTGAGCAAGGAGCTATTACTATGCCCTAATAGAATCCCATCTTGCTACGGACTCTGTTTTCGGGTTCATGCGCCCAATATTTATTTCACTCTGTGTTTGTTCTGCAAAAGAGGGCAATAAGATTTACTGAAGTGCTAAAGTTATGAGTACTTGTCGCCTACTATTTATAAAGCATGTGATATTGACTCTTTGCTGTATCTTTATTTTGGAGACCCCATGTCTCGCCAATAAAAAATTTAAAAGTGAGCGGTTGTTGCCTACTTATTATAATACGCGCAAATCTTTACCTATTTTCACCTATTTCTCATTCTCTAAAGAATCAAGAAATTCTTAATAGTAATAGTTTTAGTTTTATTTATTGACATTTGTATAGGATCTTCAGATTGTGTCTGTGTATTAGCGAATAATGAATCGACTTTGTCAACAAGAATATTGTTCTTCAGACAATAAAGCATCTACTTTTGAGTTTGAGTATTGCGCTTCCAGTGACCGCTCTGGCTTTATTTAGGTATGGTAGAAGCCGTTTTATTTTTAACACTACCTATACTTATGTGATTTATGACATTTATGTTTATACATCGAAATTAAAATATTTCCGATTTAAAACAAGTAAGTTATATATCAACAAGTCTTGCCTTTGTACTTGTACTGTAAAATATTACTTCCCTGCCTTTCATGTGAAGGTTATATTGCCGCAGAACCAATAGCAAAGCTCGAACGCCAAAATCGTGCATCGATCATTGTATATCGCCACTGCCAGTTGGTAATACACAGACTTTAGGTAATATGACAACGCTGTGTTGAGGCAGGCAGAGGTTAAAAATTAAACCTAACCTATTAGCGTAAACAGCTAAGAGAGTGAGACGGTTTGGGAAGACTGACAATGTTGAATTCATTAGAAACACACTTTATTCAAAAAACCCGAGTACAAAAAACGAAATTTCCTGCGCAACAGATATGAAAGGGGTTAATAGGTATGCATTATGTTTACTTAATATTGGTACTTACCATCTCCACAAGAAGCCAGATATTTTCCATTTGCAGAAAAATCCATATCTAAGACTCTTCCACTATGTCCTTTTAAGGTTGCTAACAGCCAAGGATGGCTAAATCCTGTCAAAAAGAGAAAAATCTTAGAACTATCTAGTAAGTAAACTTCTACGAGTACTACCTATCGACATGTTAGGGCTATGCAAAAGAAGCAATTCATCTTAATTTTGAGTTGAGCGATGAAGTTCTTTTGATAAAATATGGTTTTTATTACACTAACAGTTATTTTTCGTTTGTTTCTAATCAAGCAGCGATATCACCTAAGAATTTCTGATGAAAATATCTGTAACAGGGGCCCAAATCAGTCGTATTCGATTTTAATACTTTTAGGGTGGTCGCGGTTTAAACAAATGGCTTTTCTTTGGATGGGATCTAGAAGCCTCAGAGTATGTTAAGGAGTAAAGAGTCCCTGGTCGACCGGTATTCCAGCGATGGCTGAAATTTGGGCTCGAGAATTATAAAGTATAGAGGTTTTTGGTTTCAAAAATGCCTTAAGATTCTGAGAGGCTGTGGCAAGATATTTATGTTGCCGCTCAAATCTACAATAAATTAATTAATGAAGATAAGGGAGTTGAATGCCTGCCATGACTATTACTGGCTCTTTATTTTTCTATATGAGACTTCTTGATAACAACTTTATATTTTAAAATACCCTACCTTTCTCGTTAGTCCTTGCACTCCTTCTATTTTCTCTCTCAGTCAACTTCTTTTTAGACGATTGCTTCACCGTGCCGGCCTGTTCTTTCTTGCCGTGTTTACCAGAAGCGTCAGAGGAGGTGCCTTTAAGTTTGTCGGGCTTTTCATCTGTAAAAAAATTGAAGATTCATTAGTAAATACTTTATATAACAACCTTATATTCAATATTGACTTAAAATTACTCCTCCATGTTTGGTTAACATGTACTACAGGGTCCTACAACTCAGCTCCCCCGATCTCAAAATTCTAGTCTATTAGAGATAGATAGATTTCTATCTGCTACAGGGTAATACCTATGATAGGGGACTACATTTGGAAATTATATTATTATTTAATTAGTGTTCACAAAAGCGGGACAACTCAAAATTAAATATTTTTAAATAGGGCACGAAATTTGTGTCTCTCTTTATTGTTTATGTTTATGTACTCCCATTTTTCTTTTCCAATCTGTTGAGGTGTTGCCAAGTTATTAATTATTTTCCTAATTTTTTTGCTTTTGCACGGTCGCAATAAATATGCCACAATTTACTTATTGATTTTAATTTGATAAATACTTTTCGTAGACAGTTGCATTAGGGTTATCCGAGTACTATTCATGATTTTACGAGATGTCTTTATACTGGCTGCTCTAATTTTACTGCCAAATTTTGGGAAGTTTGGATTAATTTTACTCAATTTTTCTTAAATAGAGCGCCTTGTATATTTTGTCAAAAACTTCTACTAGGTGTTCTTATAATTTTCATCAGAACAGTATGAAATAAAATATTGTACGTCATTCGTCCGGCAAATCCTTTACAGTATTCGTTTCAAAATTCCAGACTCGGCTCCTTCGTCGCCTCGTCTCGAAACATTTCACTCATACTGTAAAAGTTGATTTACCGGACTTATAACGTAAATATCTATTACAGATACCTAGAAGAAGTTTGAATTATTCAGAAAATGTACAGGGCATTCCACTTAAGAAAATTGACTACCTTTAATTTAAACTTCCCGAAATTTGAGAGTAAAATTCTCAGTGAAATTAGAGCATCCAAACCATCTTGTAAAATTATACAAATCGTACTGGTATATAACCCTAATGCAACTGTCTGTAAACAATGATTATCAAATTAAAATCGGTAGGTAAAACTATGGCATATTTATTGCGACTGTAAAAAAGTAAAAAAAATCATAAATTGACAACACCGCAACAGATTGGGAAATTTGAAGACGTAGTGCGAGTAGAACATGCGTCCCAAGGGTTAGTACCGGTATATTATATATCATAATAATATGTCTTACGTATCTATGTAATAACTCTACATTGAACGAGAAATGAAAGGTTTTCGAATTTTTTTCCTTTACCAACTTTTACTATAGTTGATTCAAAACAAAAACCGATGCTTGTCATCAATCAGCTGATAATTGTAAATCCGTAAGAAAACAGGAGGAAATTAAATTTGTGCAAAAAATATTAAAACTTTACGCGATATTGAATTTACTACAAACTTACAAGTATTCTTCTTTGATACGAACTCACGTATAGCAAATATATTGTTTATTTAAGCTTGTAAAAATTAATATAATTTCAATTTTATTGGCTGATAGTTGGCAACACAACTGTGAACGGTGGCACCAGCTTGTTCGTTGGCCCACTTTGACATGTCGTGCAAAATTAACCTTAATTATTCTGTGGTTTCGTGTTTGCGTTTATTTTTCAACAAAAACTCTAAATCTTTTCATAAATAGCATTAAAAAAACTGTTCTTTTAAGAACAACAAAAGTGCACATACGTATCTCTGTCGATTATGTTGTTTGCTATTTGTGAAAAATGCCGAAGCATTTAAATAGTCGATGCAAAGAGCTAATAGCTTCTCTAGGAAAAAATTTTCAGGAAGAACAACAATGGCTTATTCTTACCCTTGACAGCAGTACAGAGAAGTAAATTTAAAGAGTATGTTAAGGTCTAGATATTTTATTTCTACTTTACTAATTTTTAGCGTGGAGCAGCTGACCTAAATTTGAATATCTCCACTGTAAGCGCAATTTCAACAACAGTTAAGGAAAATAAATTATTAGAATTACCTCAAAACAAATGTTCTAATTCAAAGAGAGTTGTAAATTTGTGAAGATTGGAGAAACAAGTAAGTTGTATTATTAAAAAATTATAATATTTTACATCGGTTATTCATAAGCTGTAAGTTTTTTTAGAACATCATGTAACTTTGACAACTTTAAGTTAGAAATTAAAAGACAGAGAACTGTTTGATGGTTGTCTTAAACTTTAAGAAGTCTTTTTAAGAAAATAGGCTTCGGATGGTAAAAAGATGACCTGAGGCTGAGGGCTTATGGAACTTTCCCATGTAGCTTTCAAGCGACTGTATTTTTGAAAGAATATATTAAAGAAAAAAAATCAATCTTGTACCAATTTGTTTTCTTGGATAAAACATGAATTTTTCAGAATGGTTCCACTGGTCGATCCTGGCAAGATGAAAATAAAAAAAGTTTTAGATCTACTAAAGTTGATGGTAAAAGGTTTTATGCAGTAAACAAATATATAAATTACGGGAAATTTTTGTACATTTATACTGTTTTTATGAAAAAAAAAACTGTGTAATTCCCGCACTCGGATGTTTTGGCTACAAGCTGGCACACACAAAAGAAAAACATATTTAAAAAGTACATTTAATAAATAATAGGTATCATTACCAACAATTTCAATTTCATACCGTGGAGTGGTAAAGGTAAAATTGCCTTCTGTTAATTCACTTTTCGGTAATCAAGAAAGGTATCACCTATAAATAGAATTATTACTAAATAAATCCCTTAATAAAAACCTTATCAAAAAGTAATAAAATACGAATATATTTTGCTACGTAGTAAGTAATTTAAATCAAAACCATTTCGTAAGTACCGACTGATAATAAATTAATATATATTTACTCGTATATTTTTACTATACCTATACTATAATAGTAACGTAATCTGATACATGTAGTACTATACGATTAGATTATTAAGGTGTACCTACTTACATTAATAAAAAATTCTATTTTGTATTCACCCGTATAGGTATACTATATTATACAGAGTGTTTACTAAGCACACGGTAAAAATTCAAGAAGTGGGATATTTTAAAAATGCTTTGCTCTATAATGATTTCCAGAAAGCGGCTTTGGTTCGTCAAAGTTTTGAGACAAAATCAATATTTTATTACAAAAATATTGCAGTAAAGCTTCTTAATCTACAAGAGCTGCTGAAGATGACTAACCACATGTTAAGATGCATGGTGTTTTCATTATTCATTATTATTAGTACTTATATGCCTGCTGAAAGTTTTTTCAATTATGACGACGGAAACAATACATGAACAGTCAAATGTCGATATCGCAATTTTTGCATTTTGCTTACGTTCGTAGTAAAGACATTGTACACCAAACACGGAAAGTAAAAGTATTACTTTCCGCACTTCTTAGGCAAATAGCTATTTTGAACAATTTTTGTCCTTTATTGGGCCAGTGCAGTGCGTGCTGCTTTTATTGCTTTTGTCTTTTTAATTTTTTTTATCGTCCTGTTGTATCTTCAGAACAATGCGGCTTTCCGAAATTCGTTATATTCTTAAAATTACCCAAGGAATCACCCCTTGAATTTTTCCCGTATGTTTAGTAAACGCCCTGTATGCGCAGTATGTATTCTACGATTTAATTATTTACATTTATACAGGGTCGTTGGTATTTATGGAAACGGTCGATTATTTCTTAAAGTAAAACAGCTAGCAAAAAATAATTAAGATAAAAGCTTTAGGGTTTTCTAAAGTCTATAAAAACTTTAAAAGAATAATTATACAGAATGAGTCAGAAAGCCGTAAGAAAACAAAGTTACCTTTTTTTTAATGGAACACCCACTGTCTTAGAATATTTTTGGATTTAACATTAAATTATAATTATTTTTTAATAAATACATTATAAGTCTAAACCTAATAGTTTCCGAGATATCGACTATTGAAAAATTACATTTTTGAAATTTGACAGCCTCTAGCTTTCTAACTGTACGTCTTAGAGTAAAACGGCTTACATATCCCTATCTTAGTTTTTTATTATCTTCCTACTGGTGTCAACTTCCGGTTAAACCGGATGTAACTCAAAGACCGGAAATATAGTACTTCCGGTTTAACCGGAAGTTGATGAACCGAAAGTTGATGTTTTTCGAAAGATAATAAAAAAGTAAGATAGGGACATGGAAGCCATTTTGCTCCATGGCATAACATTAGAAAGCTAGAATCTGTCAAAGTTCAAAAATATAATTTTTCAAAAGTCGATATCTCCGAAACTATTAGGTTTAGACTTATAATACACTTATTAAAAAATAATTTTAATTTTATGTAGAATCTGAAAATATTGTAAGATATAGCGTGTTCCATTAAAAAAAAAGTAAGTTTGTTTCTCTACGACTTTTCGACTCATCCTGTATACTTATTTTTTTTTAGTTCTAATAGACTTCAAAAAACCAAAAACTTTTGTCCTAAATATATTGTGCCAGCTGTTTCACTTTAGGAAATAATAGACCATTTCCATACATACCAACGACCCTGTATAGGTACCTAAATAAAAAAATGTGAACTTTGAGGTGCCACATGTATGGTAATAAAGTTGCCTCAGAAATAGCATAGGTAAATATCAGATTGACACCAAAAAGGGCACCTTTATTGTATCTTTGAGTGATGTTGTGGCACCGTACTTAACATCACATTGACACCAAAACTTAGTACTTATAATATATTAACCGCATTAGAAGGGTTTTGATGGATACAAACCACATTTGGTGTTAATTTGGCGTCTATAGTAATCAACTAACAATGGAATTAACTATAATTCGATTTATTTAATTAATATAGTTTAATAATTGCTTCAATTTTGTCTGATTTTAACCCAGATTATAAGCGTAAAGAACAATGAAGAAGAAAAAGTAACGAAGCGTACTGTCGAAAATCGGTTCTGCATTTACGTAGTTCTTGCAATGTGTAATGTTAAACTTACATTAAGCATTTTTCAAGACTTGTTTATGTGTAAGAAGTTCGCTAGCATGACTATATTATGATCAGTCAATTTGAAAATGATAAACAATAATTAAACAAACCTGTCTAAATTTAAGAAATGTTACTGTCCCTTTTCCATTTTAAAGTTAAATAACTATTATAATCACTTAATAAATATATTTTTAATACAGTTTCATATTCTGAAAATAGAACCTTGGAAATACGAGAATACCTATATAAGGTATAATGAAAAATTCACAAAACAACCAACGCATTAAACTTACTTTTTAAATGCTTTATTATTCTTAACCAACGTTTTCAAAAATCCTAATATTTATTGTGAGGAGCTTTTTTATGTACTGGTATACAGGGAACTATGTTGATGGAATAGTTAAATTAAGATAAAATATTAATAGAAATTAAAAATGGTATTTAATTTGAAAATAGTTAAGTGATTTTTCGGCAACCCTGTATATGTGCATAAGATCAAATTTTAAAATCATTTTCATCTTACGTTTTTCGTTTTGTTTTCGTACCGGCAAAACTCGTTTTCAAAAACTCCCCAAGTTGTAAGACGTGCAAGATAAAAGTTTGACCGTTTTAAAGTGCTGTTAACCCATGATTTCCAGTGAACAATTTTGGAATTTTGTTCCGCTCTCTTTAGATCTAAAAACCCCATTTTTAACACGCGCTGTTGTCAAACTGACCTTTTAAAAACGGAATTTTGTGAAAAGAAATTTGAAATGGGCAAAAAAAAATGTAACTTTTATATACTTAAGAATCAAATAAGAGCAAATAAAACAAAATTATTAACTTTAATGTAATCGAATGAGGTCAATTCGAGGTGTCACTCAAACAAAACTTACATAATATGTTTTATTTCATTATTTTCACATGCTTGTTTTGAAAATATATTTTTGTAGAGGCGCGTGGACGTTGTTGCGAAAATAGATTTAGTTTTATCAATAACTACTGTATCTTTGTACGCAATTTATAAATTACTATTAATTTACAGTACACTAAGTACTAATTATTATAGAGGTTTATATATACAAATTTTGAGTACATTTATTTTAATTATTTATTTAATTCAATACAATGTGGCATATAAAAGTTTAATAACATTTAATATAATACAATATACTCTCATTTATACACCTAGGTGTGGAACACCTGAATGTGTTTGTGTACTTACATTTTAAAGAGTAGAAGATTAGCCTATAGAGATCATCTTTATTAAATACCAAGCAGTACCTATACAATATAACTTTCTTTTTTCTATTTATTTATTTTTTTTTTGGAATCAGAAAAGGTAGGTACCTAAAAAGATTGAGGAAGCAATATTCTCAAAGAGGTAGTCACAGAATTGTTTTTTAAAATGTCCTTTGTTTGTTAAGGTTCTGATTTTTGGATATTTTTATATAATTTTGGACCATAGTACGTTACAAAATGTTCTATCATTATTGTCGCAGTTCTATAAATGTATACTAGTTCATTTGTTATGCCACTGGTTTGATAATCGTGTGACATTTTTAATTTTTTGAAATCTTAATTTGAGTAAAAAGTTTTGATTTCTTAAGACTAATTTTTATAATACAATTTTGGACAACTCAGAGTTGTTACTGTTATACATTCTTCCCCAGACCAGAATACCGTATCTTAGTAGAGGTTCGACAAGCGCCTTATACACCATGATGATGAGCTTGTTGTTGAGAATTTCTTTCAGAGTATAAAATTTGTGTATTAAACATCTAACTTTTGTGTACAAATATGAAACGTGTTGGTCCCATTTAAGGTGCTTGTCAACGACTAAACCTAAATATTTAATGTGATTGACCTCCAATAGTGGTTCATTAATATCACAAATCGCAATTTGATTGAAATAAAGTCGATTTACAGAATTTAGAGAGAATGCCATACAGTGTGACTTTTTGATATTTAAAGTCAAGTTGCGACTGTCCAAAAAACTTTTTATTTTTAGGAAACTTTTTTTATTTTTTCTTGCAATTCTCATCAGTGAAAATAACAACTATCATCCGCATACGCCACCACCCCACGCCAAGATTGCAAATTTTATCTATGTATAAGTTAAACAAGATTGGTCCACCACAGTACCTTGTGGTACCCTATGCCTAACAGTCATGGGAGAACTAAGCACATATCCAATCCCAACGTGTCTCAAGAACCTGTCCAGACCTCTCCACGCGATGCCCCTAATGCCACTACATTCAGGGATATCAAGCAGTGTGGAATGGGATACCGTGTCAAATGCCTTTGCCAGGTTCAAGAACAAGGCAATATATTTTCTCCCCTGATCTAAATCTGGGCCACTTTCTAGGTCAACTCAAACATAGCATCAGCAGTACTGCGGCCCTCAACAAACCCAAACTGATTTTTAGATAACAAATTATTGTTGTTTAGAAAAAAGTCCATCTTCTAAGTATTTTTCAAAAAATTGTGCGACTTTGGAGATAACGCTTATGGGTCTATAGTAATTTATGTCTTCTTTACTGGCAGATTTAAAGATTGATATGACAATTGATATTTTTAATGCTTTAGGACCAGTACCTGTCTTAAAAATTAAATTCACTATATATATGCACTTTAGCACTAGTTAATACTCTGTGCAAATGCTTAGGTATTCTGGAGGATATGCCATCTGAACCCGATGAACAATAATTGTTCTTTAAACTGTTTATGTATTCGTTAATTTCAGTGTCGTTTGTTGGATATAGAAACATTGATGTATAAATTGTTGTTTTGTAGTTGAAGTTCTTCATCTTGGTTTGTAATTTTGTCGGACATATTTTTTCAGATATTAACGAAAAATCCATTGCATGTGTCTGCTATTTCTTCTTGATTTGTTGTAATTTTATTATTTTTATCCTTTATCTGAGTTAAAGTTTTTTTTTTATGCAGTCTCGTCTAAGGCTTTACTAATCAAATTGTAGATTTTTCTCATGTTGTTTTGATTTTGTTCAATTCTCTGTTTATAGTAACTAATTATTATTAAATTGAATTTATTTCTATGTTCCTTCTATTTTGTCAATTTTTGTGGAGAAGTGTTCCACTTCAGTTGCTTTTTAAGTTTTTATAGATTTAATTATTCCATTTATTTGTAATCCATGGTTTAACATTTTTATATTTATTTTTGACAAGAACACAATGAAAATACGAAATACAAGTATAGATTTATGAAAACATATGTATTTACAAAAATTACCATTATTTCGAAACTGACAAAAAAACGAAAAAAACATTTTGTAGTTAAAATTGAACCAGGGTTTAACCTATGAAAGAAACCAGGGGTATAGTTTCAATTAAAAAAAAAACGTGTAGCACGTAACTGTAAGTACGGTCCTGTAAATTACAATTATCCCATTAATATTTCAGCAAGTGTCTACAGTTTGATTTAAATTAAAACTTTTTTTTGTATATTTTGAAAATATCGCCTTACAAACATTTTAAATCGTTAACACCCTGTACCTACGAAAGGACCCGGAATCAGACCAATATAAACAAAAATCTTATTTATATGTGAGGAATCTACCCCGGCCGTTTGTTATTGTTTTTTAAACACCCTATATAAAAATATAGTATAAATTTAGAAAAAAAAAGTCTGACCTACTAGTTAACATTTTTGAACTGGCAGGCCAGTGTTTAAATCGGTTCACATATAAAGGGGCCGTAAAAATAATGACATCATGAAAACTCATGTACAGGGTGTTTCACATAAAATGCGAAAAACTTAAGGAGGCGATTCCTTGTTTAAAATAAAAGGTAGTTTGATATATAAACGTTGGGTCAAAAGCCAACCATTAGGCAGATATCGCGATACAAAGATGGCGCTAAAATTATATATGTTTTTATTTTTCATCTTAAAAACGAAAAGTGATAGAATAATGAAATTCTGTGGAATTATTACAATTATGAAAACACACTTTCTGCATATTTTTTTATATTTTTAAAATGGGATTGACATAGATTTGTCCTATCATAACAATTGTCGACTCTTGACAAAACGTTTATATATCAAACTACCCTTTATTTTAAACAAGGAGTCGCCCCGTTAAGTTTTTCGCATTTGTTTTGAAACACCCTTCATTCATAAAAAGTAAAAAAAAACAAATCGGTTAGGTCTACCAATCACCAATTCACCAATTCTGTATTAAATTCAATCAGAGCTTTTTGTAGTGTCGTAAGGTAGGTTCTTGAACGGTGCCAGTGGTTGTATAATTTACATTATCCAAACCGATTATATTATCTAGAACTTGCAGAACATTTAAGGAACCTCATCATGATGCAGCTCCCATGACTACAAGAAAAATCAGAAGAATAGAAACAAACGGCTGCACTTTTCAATCTCTATAAGGTCGCCTACAAACATCGCTACAGACCTCTCAAGTTAAAAATGATCGTTAGTTTTCGTAATTATAATATAGGTAAGCACATCTTAAATTCTACAATATTTTGCTTGTATATTTCTTCTATTTAAGATTGATTTAGCATCCAAACACTAGAAAACTCTTCTTAAGTATGCCAGAACATGTCGTGAGAATCAAACTTATTCCGGTCATTATTATTTAATGAATTAAATTTGTTGAGTAAGAACTTAGTTTTAAAGATTTAGGTAAGTAGGGTAATCTACGACGGATACGGATAATCGGCCTCGAATATATCGGTGTTTGCAAAAAAAAAATCATTTATTAGATTAATTTTATAGTCGATAATCTAGGACCACCACAATAATTAAATCCACAATTAAATATAATAAAATTTTCATTTGAAGTTGTTTAATAATAAGGTATCTATTCTCAATTCACATAAAAGAAGTAAATTATTATTGCTGCGTTAACTTTATTGGTTATGATATAAATGTAAAAGGAGAGATTAATTTTATCATCAGTAATTATTAACAGTAAGCGTGTTGTTATTATGCCATAGATTATAATTGCCTAATAAGTCGGTAACCATCTAAATAAAGTGATTCCAAGTATCGGTTGATTTTTAAATCTCTTTTATGGTAAATCAAAATTAAGAATAAAGCTTTCAGAACTTTTTTTAAAGTTGACTTAAGTGTCCTCTGCAAATGCTAGAAAAAAGTTTTTTCAAGCTGTATCTTCTTCTTGCAATGAATCGCGTGCCTACCCTATTTTTGTCTAATTTCTGATTGTACGTAATAAGGTATTATAGGCTAGGTTAATGCAGGTTCAAAGTGCCAAACGTATGGGAATTTGCACAGAATTAAGTAGTAAAACAAAATATTATCACCTTTAATCCGAGGAGTAGAAACAGAAAAATAATCTCTTTTTGGCAAAAATTCTAAATCTGACACAAAAAAATGCAATAACTTTTAT
Source organism: Polydrusus tereticollis (assembly GCA_963920685.1). NCBI lineage: Eukaryota > Metazoa > Arthropoda > Insecta > Coleoptera > Curculionidae > Polydrusus > Polydrusus tereticollis. Next base: position 72,566,426 of record OY987333.1, on the reverse strand, counting down.
GTGTGTAAATAACGCGAGAGATACGGTGATAACATTCCACAGGGTCGATGACCCTTCACCTATTAAAAGTAGAAAAGCCGGCGTCGATTAATCTCTTTAAAGTGAAACCTAGACAGACATGTTCTATGGCTAGATTTTTCTCGAATTAATACGACGCCGTACCTTGATACCTGTAAATGCACTTTAACATAAACTGGCGAAAACTATCAGCTGTAAGTATGCTAATTTTGATTGAAATGAAAGGAGAAATTTCGTTGTATAGCGGATTGCAACAAACACGATAAAGTTCCACTTTTTCTTTATTGTGTAATTCCATTGTTTGAATTATCTGTCTTTTACTTTTCACGCCTTATTTAGTTAATTAAGTGCAACTTTTTTCATTGTTTTAGGAAAGAGTTGTTCAAATGCATCTTATATTGTGTCGAAATAATGCAATGAGATATCGTTCCAACTGAAGTACGGTGTTCATGTGTTTTCTTCCAGAACTATATCTAGGGCAGATCGTTGCTACATTCATTAAGAAATATAACAACAATAACAATTTCAAAGGAAGTCTAGATGGCATTAATGCAATTAAGTTAAGAAAGGCGCCAGGTCAAGATAGAAGGCAAAAACTACGTCTAATGAAGTTTCATAGCACAGAAAATAGGTTCAGAATGAATTTTACTTAAGACCAAAGACACAATCTTGAGCATATCCTGGAAGAAAGAGAAAGACAGCATAAAGCAAACAGAGTCTGAAACGGAGACACACATAGGATGACCTCAAAGTGTGCTGAAGTTAAGGAAATTATGTATAGTAAATGTGGCTCACAATCTGCATTCAGCTGTTAAATCTATTACAATACACATTTGCCTGGCATATGACAAGTTTTGCCAGTATATTACCAAGTATATTCTTGTAATTTTGGTCCTACACATAGAAGCCAACGTACTTCTGTTGTGTGCTGAGATGTCGGAGAAAGTAATGGACCGAAGGTACACGCATTTCGGTCTCCAGCGAATGCAAACATGTCTGATAAGTGGGCAAGGGCTATACAGAGTCAAAATTTTACTCCATCAAGTTCAGTAGGATCTGTGAGTTACATTTTACTAAAGACAATATATTAAATTGTTAGAGATACTATAACTATTTTTATTATCTAAAACGGTAAAATTGCGCCCAAAGCGTGTAACGTGTGTTGGCGCCCATGCTCGTATGTCGTGTTTTGTGTGGACCAATGAAAAGTGCTAAAATTATTAGAACTTTATCAGACATAATCGGTCTTGTGGAATGCAATGATCAACAGCGTATGGTCTTTTAATTTTATTATCTAACATAATCTCATATTGTATGCATATAAGCCATCCACAAAAGTATTTTCTAAATTTTTTTAACGGCTTCAACAGCACCTGCATGATTAAAACATACAGGAAGCTGCAATTGTGACAATTTAACCCATTTTCTCTTCCTTGCATTCTTTTTTCATTGAGCTAATAAACGCTTAATTATTATTATTATTAATTACCATGTGAGACATGTGTATGAGAGCTACGTAGATATGCTGAGACTGAAACTCCCCCAACAGTTCCGTCCAATGTTTGTCGCCGAACTTGTAATACGACCAATACTCTATTACTTATTCTTTGGCAACTTTTTTTACATTATTGGACAACTTTACAATTGTCACATTCTAGAAGATTCACAAGTTGCGTAGCGAGGGATTATGACAAAGAGGGCGGATCGCCCTTGGCGGTAGTTTTCTGAGGCGACAAATTTCGAATAAAATTATCAAATAAAGACTTGACTCACTGATAAGAGATAATTTCGTAATCCTGATCAACAATAAATATTATTTGTTTCAATTTTCTTGTTGACAGTAAGTTAGGACCTGAACCACGGATTATCTATATCGAATGAACGGAGGAATTCCCTATCGTTGGGGGAGAATATGATCTCGATCGTTCTTGCTGTTGCTGCTTAAGGGCCTCGACTAAGAACTATTATCACCGTTACCACATAACTCTTCATCAGGAATTGTATGGCCAAGATTTACAAAATAGAATCACCTTTTGTAACTGGTTAAGACAAGCAATTAACAAAAACAATGTATTTTTAACAATATTTTTTTAAAGAACGATTCGTCACAACTTCTGAATAATAATGCAAATCAGCAAGAACTATGGTTTCAGGAAGATGGTGCCCCGTCACATTTTGCGCGACAAGCTTTAAATTAAATGAATGGACTACTTCCATAAAATTTAAATGAAATGTTTTGAAACAGATGGATTGGTCGTGGTGGTCCTGTGAACCGGCCTGCACGGTCACCGGATTTAACTCCATTGGATTTTATCTTGTGGGGTTTTATAAGAGATAAAGTTATGGCTATACCACCGACTACACCGGAAAACATGAAAGATCGTATTCGACAAGCATAGTAACTCCTCAAATGTTAAATCACGTGCGCTAATCATGTCAAAAAATAATTACAAAATATTTAGTAGATGGGGGTCACTTCGAACATCGTTTAAAGCACGATCGTCGTTAAATTTAAGGTAGTACGGTCGTTTTAGGTGTTCTAATTTCGATTATTTAAAAATCCGTAACTGAGCAACCAGTAGAGTAAATATGTAACAGTTTTCTGCTTACTTAGGTAGTTGTTGACGGAGAATCGAATTATCGAAAAAAATTAATACCTTTTCATTTGGCATTTCAAATTTGTCACCAACCAGATCAAATCTGGAGGGGGGATGGGATAAATGTCAAAAATATGTACCCCAACCTCTCTATTGGCGCCCAAAAATTTGAATAAAATATTTCCAGCCATTTATCGGATTTTGCATTGTAACACTTTAAAATCCTCACCCTGTATATCAAGTTGTCAGCGTCCGTGTTTTTGCAAATAGTAGCTTTATTATATACGTTATACTGTCAAACGCACCAGCCTTCGACATAGATCAGTTGAGCGACCTGCTTACATGACCCTATTCCTTGAACTACCCAAAGCAAAGCTGTTTAAATCTATAGTTCAGGTCATAGTTTTAACCAGATTCCTTACATGTATTGTGATCTGAGTCATACAAACCATAGGTTTTCACAATACTGGTTCGCGTTGGCATCATAATATATTGATTGTTATGGTAACTTAATAATTCTGATTTAAAAATGATGATGAAAATTTTTTTAGAGAACGCCTGATTTTAAATATATTGAGCAATAAATTATATATCTATTCAATAGAAAGGTTAAGCGAATATTTTTTTAAATGTATGGGTGGGTGCTGCTCCTGCAAGATGCTTTTGCAAAATAAAGAACACAAACAAAAGACTACTACGTTCGTAGTAGTTAGTCATTTAGTCATAGTCACTCGGTCTGTTGAAAAATAAGATGCTTAATGCTGTTGTTGTAATGGGTGGATGGATGGATGAATTAATTATTTTATAAAAACAAAAACCGTTATTTTTCAAAAAAACGTTAATAATTGTAGGCAAGGAACTTGTGCGGCTATTACCACTAACATTGATATAAAACTGGCCTAAGGTTCAAAATAGCAAAGCCCTGTTAGTGATTATAGTCATATATAATTTCCATGGCAACAACTGTTTCAACAATAGTATCTTTAGAAGTTGTAGTTAGAGTTAACATAGCATTAATAATTTGGGCCTATAACAAATTTTGCAATTATTTTATTGCGAAAATTGCATGTTTCTGCTGTTCTCTTTTAAACTAACCTGACAAACTAGTCTATTGGATAATTTCTGTCCCTGTTAATATACTTAGTTTGGCAACGACAAAGATAACAGTGATTTAATAACTTGAATTAATCGATGCATAACCTAATTCACGTCGTAATGCAGTGCCATTTAATGATTGATCCAACTGTTCCCTTTCCACATTAATGTGCAGTTCTTATTATAGTTAAAAGAAAACCTTCAAGCCATTCACATTAATTTATTGTTGATTCAAAATGGAATAATCATAAAGAAACCGCGGACCACAACCCTCGAGAATATATTTTTTCTCTTTGTTTAACACGAACGAATTCCTTGTGACATTTTCAATTAGACTGTCAGCTACGTATATATTATTCTTTACGAGCTTAAGGAAAATACGTATAATTTTATTGACTTGGCCGATACTTGCTGGAAATCCATAACTAGTATGTTTTTTGGAAATGTAAAGACTTTTACACACTTTTTTCCAGTTATTTATTAACACATATCACATAACATGTTTCGCTAGACGGTAGCTTATTCAAATTCATCATCTGAAGAAGCTACCTTGTAGCGAAACATGTTATGTGATATGTGTTAATAAATAACTGGAAAAAAGTGTGTAAAAGTCTTTACATTTCCAAAAAACATACTAGAAAATACGTATTTCGGCAAAGATTTTAGTGTTGAAAATCGACTTTTTTTTGTGGCACCGAAATTTCAAATTGAAAAAAAATACCTGTATACTATAAGTTTCAGTTCATGGTGTTGTCCATGTTGCAATGTGTAACCGAGTATTTATTTAATTGTTGTCAAGTTGTCAAAAACACGTTATTCCTTTCCTAATTTGATTACGGTAAACCACCAACCTTATGATTACCATTGGGCAACCAACTAGCAACTGCTAAAAATTTGTCATATTTATCGAGACCCTCATAGAGTAAGGACTAGTAAGTATAGTTGGAGTGTACTATCCAAGAAGCACCAACGTCGATCGGTCGCGCGATCATGCCTCTCTTTTCCTCCAAATGCGCTCTTTTTCTGGTTTGTACGCAACCAGCAATATATCACGCTAGCTTGGACAAGTTGTACATAATGCAACTAAAGAACATTTACAATTTATTATTGTATTAATAATAACAAAATGTAGTATTTCAAAATAAGTTATTATTCGTACAGTTCTTAGTTAGATAATTTTCCTCACGCTAGCGCTCGTAGAAAAACTGTGTTTGACCTACGGATCGTTCGGTCAAGGGCCGTTGCGTTAGAAAAAATCGATATTCCGCACTTGTTAGGACCATAGCTATTATATGCGCCTGTACATTCATCATGGGCCCCCAATGAAGTGATGTCATGCATGACCAGATCAAATATAAAAATATTCATTTATCGAACTTAATCAACAGTGTTTTTTTTATAAACACAAATGATTAAATCGTTGTTACAGTGGTGAACGCAAATAAACATTAACGGCCAGCAAAATCGTTTGGTTAAAAAAATCAGGAAGCGTGTAACGTGTCTCAATGTTTGCAAATTATAGTTAAAATTAACTGTTACTACTTTGTTTTACTAATTGCATGATTATATCATGAGTACGGTACCGAAGGTTATTTAGTCATCATGGTGAACGACTTATTTTTATGGGAATTTTGAAAAAAATTAAATTTAAAATATTTACGCTGATTCGACGGGAATAGACGACCGCACGCATCAGGCAGATCAGATTTTGAGTTTAATGGTGCGTACACACGTGCGCCCTTAAACATATGCATGCTTATTCTAGTGTAGATGTTAAATTTGGAGCCCCTCGCCGCGAAAGAAACGTTAACACTAGAATAAACATGCGTACAGCTCGACACACGAGTCTGTGGCTAATCGGTAAGGAAAACCACAATCTTTTAAAATATTTCGACGTGAAGAAAAAAACAGCTTCATGATCAGTGAAAATGTTTTTTGAGTTTTGGTCGTATTAATGTTAAAGACGCATGAATTACAGTTTTGCGACACGGTGCCGACGTATTTATAAAAACTGAATAACTTTCGGTCGTTGTATCACTACTCCACTAACACACACAAATATCGATCGGTTGTTCTTACAAGCGGCACGCAACCCATGTCAATCAATTAAATTACCAAGAATTCCCTATAATCGTGCACTCTATTCCCACGTCATTTCAATACCAGAAAAATTAGGATAAGAAGAAATTTTAAATAATGGTAAAATTATATTAAAATAAATAAAGATTTTAAGCATATTATTATTTATTTTCAATGAATACAATAATTAATTCCTTGCTAACAAATATTAAATTATAATTTAAGTAACGGTATGTGGCAACATCGTACAGTACTCAACGTTTTTTGTCCGCATTCTTTTGACAGTTACAGATAAATGTGTCGACCTATACATGGTCAAGTCTATACACACCATAATAATTATACAGGCAAACCTACGTGGCTTGGTGAATAAGATGCATTGAGAGCTAGCTAGCAATCGTTCAGATTGGCTGTTTTCATGTAATTCTCCATATAAATACAATGTGGGGTTGTGGGTGTTTGACGTTAAAACCATGTTGTTCACGCTGAATGAGATTGGATATACACTATACACACCCTAGGGTCGTCGATGCAACTTGGGGGTACGAACGAGCGGGCCTCAGTGCAGTCGGGGATCGGCGGAAGGCCACAAAAATAATTTCGATACAACAGGCAGACGTTTAAATGCGAATGTTTGTTCGTATAGTGGTTCGATACTATCAGTGGACATCTAGCTTTAAATTAAAATACAAATGTATTTTTTTCACTTTTTGGTTGGTATTATACTATACTCGGTATTATTATTTGAAATCTTGAGCGGTCTACTAAAAAAAAATGATATTACCGTGACCATGACTCGTAACAGAGCGAACTTGTAGATATCACCGGTCACTTAGGCCATCCGCACACGAATCGACTGGTTTGCAACAACTGTTTGAATACGCAACTATTTGAATACGCAACTATTTGGTAACGTTACCGGTCGACCGAAACGATATTGATTTTAAATCAGTTTCCATTGGATTGCGTGTGATCGTTCATGCCGGTCGCAAAACGGTTCAGTTTCATAGTTTTAAGCAATTCTGCATGTTGTCCAAATGAACTACTACTTGACATGTTACCAAAACTAGCTTTGTGACTACAAGCCATTTAAAGAAAATATAGACTGAAAAAAGTTGATTGATTGAAACTCGCGTTGCAAACCAGTTAATCCGTGTGCGGGTGGCGTGGATGACCTAACACACACAATACAAATGTATTTATTTACTTTTTTGGTTGGCATTATAACTTGAATTCTTGAGTGCTTCAGCAAAAAAAAATAATAAATAATAATACCATGACCATGACTCATAAAAGAGCGAAGTTGTATCACCGGTCACTTTTCTAGTTTCGTGACTTACGTGACGGTAAAGGTATCATACAAACAAAAGATCGAAATGATGCACGTTTTAACGAATTAAATGAATCAGCGAGAAACAAATTCAAGACTCATAACCAGATGAAGATAAGCATAACAAAGTTGGTAAACACATATATATGCATGCAAAAAATTTGTCCCATGTACAAATTGTGAGGATAAAGCCATTATTGTGAACGAAAATTGGATTAGAAAAGCAACCATATGCGATATTCGTATGTAATAAAGTACTTCCGTACATTTAAAAAGCAGGTGAACGCCTGACTGCAACGACAGGTGATGATTTATACCAGATGCGGTTGAAACTTTTTGTTGCACGGTTCTTGAGATTACAACCTCATTTTTTTAAACGGCAAGGATGGATACATCATTGAGCTTAATTAATTATCTATAAATCGGATCTTCACAGTTATTATTCAGATATCCTATTATCAAGCAGCTCGTCAAGCAGTAAAGGGAATGAATATGCGATAAACTGCAGTGGGACAAGTTTTTATTAGGGCCGGTCCAGTTCTTGTGAATTTATATGGTTTTATTGCAGCTGGTGTGGATAATACTTTATTGCAGGCAGCAGCTTATTGCACTAGTAGCGAAAATACAAGTTAATTTAGGTTAGTCCTCCAACTGAACTCAATTTCTTTTGGTTACTAGTATAGACCGATTTAAAAGTCCAATACGATATTATGTACACTGTACAACTTCTCATTAGCGGCCAGTCAAAATTTTATGAAAAATTTGACGTTCAGAGACCGTTTTGGATAGACAGAATTAAAGAAATACAATATAATAAATTTTTTTTTGGTTTGAAAAAAGATGCAGCTTCATTTAATATGAAATATTTGATCTTACATACGTAAATAACTACCTAATCAGAAAACTAACAATAACTGCTTAGAAACTACATTTATGATAATTTTTTCACTATATAGATACCTTAACTAAATCGCTACTAACTGAAATTTGGAATGTCAAGATATGCAACACTTTTACAAAATAAATGAAACATTACATTTTGTATTGATTTTCAATTGATTTCAATATCAACGATGAAATCGACATTTTTTCTGTCCAATGTCATTTTCCACAAGCCATATATAACCAGCCTTAAAGCCATTTTCAAATTTTCGGGCGCTTCTAGAGCTTTATCCCTTGTTAAGCCCAAACATTGAAAATTTTTCTACAAAAATAGGCCTAAACTATTTGGTTAATCGAAACTCCTTCGGTTTTTATCTAATTTTTTTTTAGAAAATCGTTCATTTGTGTCATTTGTAGCAAAACATTTTAAATTTGAACAAATTACTCAAAAACCTAGGTTGGACCTATTATTTTGGAATTTCCAATAATGCAGCAGCCGTTGTTTAACAACATATTCTTACAAAATGTCGGATCGGTTTATGGCCGTTATTAAAGCACAGATTTTGGGTAAATCTGTGATTAAGGGTGAAAATGAAATCCAATGTTCTTGCAAAATAAGTAAATTGGATAAATTTTGTTTATGTCTTAAATGTAGTATTAGAATAGTAGTAGAATTGAGTGACATTATAGAAAGGATTTGATGAAGTACATGGTCAATTTATTTCTTGTATTATTTCAGCTGTGTTAATAGATAAATTTGAAGAGAAGAATAGTTTAAATATTTGCATAATTCCCAAGTCATTTATTTAAAATTCAGTAGTTATACTAGAATATTTGAGCAATAGTGCCTTACAAAACTGTTCAGTTGCCAAAGATAGAAAAACTTGACAATGTTGAGTGAACTTTTATACAATTAAAGATATATGTCTGTGAAGTTGGCCCCCCAAATGTAAAATATGAATGAGTTCCGGATTCTAAATAAAGAGTTCTAGAGTTCTTTCTACTTTTTATTAATAGTTCTGGCTATACAAAGAAATTAAACATGTTTTTCAAATGGGGGGCCAACTTCACGCGCCCCCCATTTATTTCGAAAAAAATTTTTAACTACAGTTCCAGGTAGACCTGAAGGAGTTCTACAGTTCTTTGCCATTTTCAAAATCAGAACTCTTAAAAATGCCCAGTTATACGACTTTCTATTTTGTTAAAATATATTCCAAACAAAATTTTAACTACAGTTCCAGGTAGACCTAAAGTCGTATAACTGGGCATTTTTAAGAGTTTGATTTAAAATGGTAAAGAACTGTAGAACTCCTTTAGGTCTACCTGGAACTGTAGTTAAAATTTTGTTTGGAAATAAATGGGGGGCTGACTAAAATTGTTCTGGGTTAGAACTCATGAGTTCTCGTTAGTTCTGCAATAGTTCTACACGGCTACATAAACAGAAATATTTTATTCCATTTAGAACTTAGTTTATATCGAGGTTTATATATTTTAACAAAATAGAAAGTCGTATAACTAGGCATTTTTAAGAGTTCTGATTTTTAAAATGGCAAAGAACTCTAGAACTCCTTTAGGTCTACCTGGAACTGTAGATAAACATTTTTTTCGAAATGAATGGGGGGCGCGTGAAGTTGGCCCCCCATTTGAAAAACATGTTTAATTTCTTCGTATAGCCAGAACTATTAATAAAAAGTAGAAAGAACTCTAGAACTCTTTATTTAGAACCCGGAACTTATTAATTTTTTAGCATATTTTACATTTGGGGGACAACTTCACAGACATACTTTAGACAGACTTTTATTCCTACTTAGTGATGACCGATACCGATACCGATACCGATATATCGGCTATATCGGCCGAGAGCCGATTATCGGTATCGGCCGATAGATGTAAATATATATCGGCTATATCGGCCGATGTATAAAAACAACCATAGCAGCTTAAAACATTTTTTTTATATTTAAATTTAAAGTAATATTTCAAATAAATACTTTTTCCATCCATTTCGCTACTTTGCACTCCACCAAACTACAATAGGATTATTATTAACTATTAATATTATGTCTTTGTTTAAGATTAACTAAATTACGCCAAGAAATAATCGAACTTAAAACGATCTGCTTTAAGAATGCAATACTGAATGCACGGCAATAAACGCACGGGATTCACCGACAAATTCAAATTAAGGGGATTCACCAATGACTTGGCGCTGAGCATAAATTACCGCCCATTGCTGTGTTGCCAAAGTGCAATTTTTGTTTTTATTTTTGTGATTTAAAATTGAATGTTAAAGAATTATAAATTATATTACAGAATATTCAGATTTTAGACATTAATAATGTTATCAATTAAAAAAGGGCGATATGCCGATATATATCGTTATCGGTCAAGACATTATCGGTATCGGCTAAAAAAGTCATATCGGTCGATCACTGATTCCTACCATTTAAAAAAGATAATCCGTGGCAATTTTCGTAGGGTTCCGGCATTGGAAGGTCTCTAATTACAGAAATTTCCAAAAGATTCATTTTAAGAAGCTTAAAACTGACCGTTGAGAGAGGCGGGCGAAATCATAATTTACTGTCTTATAGTTATTACAGGTGTTCTTCTTCTTTAGACATTGTTATACCATTCCCAAAAGTCTGATATATTTTATGAAATTGAAATTACAGGCAGGTTTGGTAAATTTGTGAAAAATATTTTGCTAAAACAAACTTCAAACTACAGGTATATGATGTTTTTTCTACGAGCGCTGTGGATAAATTTATTAAGCTGTTCGGATGCCTCGGTCAATGCAAATTATGGTAGGATATACAACATATTTATTGTATTATTTTAGCTAATAAAAACGACAGATATTTGCTTGTTGAATTATTTCTTGTCGCCAAAGATGTCATTTTTTATTCAGTAAATGAAGTAATTAATTCAACTTTTACATAACCATTCAATCAGAATATGTACTGAAATGTAAGGAATTGCTAATTTAACTCAGTACATAACAAGCAATATTAACAGGTATATAAAAGTTTGACAAATACAGGAAACAAGCGACTAGATAAAACAATTTATAATGCTGGGAATTATAAGACACTGTGGAACAATGGTGTTATATAAGTTTATTCAGAGTCCGCATTATTGTAAGTATTTCTAATATATATTTATATACGAGGTGTTTCAAAATTCACTACAGGCGCTCTATTTTGTGCCTCAAGAATGGCGTTAAACCTAATTCTAGGGGGGATTGAGGAGGCATCTACCGAGGGATTTACACTTTTTATGGCCGAAATTGTACGTTACCGTCTCAAGTAGGGATCGACCGATACCGATATATATATCGGTTATCGGCAATATCGGCATCTTTGCCGATATATTGTATCGGCAAAAAAAGTGCCGATATAAATGCCGATATGGTTTTTTAATTAAAAAAAAATGGAAATAAATACAGCAAAAGTAGGTCTGGTCCTCAGCTTTTAATTGCCACCAAGTAAATTTCTAAACTATCACATATGAACGTTAACGTCGATTATTTCCCGTTTATTCAAACGGTGATTCCCCGGCGCGGCGCGCGGCCGTTACAACGTTCGTCGAGACCTTTAACTGGAAATTAGGGAGTTTTAGAAGAAAATAATCCTTTGAACCCTTTCAGAAGATGTGCGATTTTTAACGTAAAATATGTTTTAAGTGCCGATATTTTCTGATTTTGGTAATACTGAAAACACAATTTATAGAAATACGTTGAAGAGAACATAAAAATTTTGCCGATATATATCGGTATCGGCAAAAAATCACTGTATCGGTCGAACCCTAGTCTCAAGCATGTAGCTTGGAAGAGGTGTATTTAAGGGCCCATGTTTATAAAAAAAATATTTTATTTTGACTTCAAAAATACGCCCTTAAAATATTTGTGATGAATTTTGAAACACCCTCTATATTTACTAAGGAAAGCCATGTGCTCTTAGCGTTTTTGGTTTTAACTTTAACCCATTAAATTAAGATAATCCAGTTTTTAATTTAAAAGGTCTCTGTGCTTGCCGCATCTCACATATTTTTTGCCATTCCTAATTGCTGAGAAATCAATTTCCATAAAGACACAGCGGTTGTTATGGAGAATGCTTTGACTAATTTTGGACACCCTGTAATAATTGATGACACAGGAAAGGCGATAAAAAACATCGCAATATATTCATAATTAATATTTAACCTCGTGTGCAGCTCAATGAAATTTTCATTAGCACAACTGTAAAAAGCGTCCCCGATAATAATTATTTTATTTAAATTGTTTAAATAAATAAACAATAGATTAAACTTCCTCCAATGATTATGGTGTCACGCATAAAGATAAATACGTTCTATGGCTTGGATCCAAAGCGTGTTAAGCTCGGTGTTAAGTCAACAAAAAAAATGTGATTCTTTTTAACCGAGTTTTTACCTTGGCATACGGTAAGAAAATAAAATGATACCTATTGGTTCTACATAAATCCTGTGGATAATAAAAAAATATATAATTGCAGAAAACTTAACGACCTTACTTAATCTATAGGTACAATGTAGGATATAAAAATCAAAGTTTGTTTCTTTCCTTCTTCTTTATCCCATATGTGTTCCTCTATTCATCCGATTATGATAAAACTTTGGGGCGTTGTTATGTACACGCCCGCGAATGTTTCCAATTAACCTGAATTAACCCAAACTAACTTTTAAAAAATAAAAAAAGTGAAACTGCTCGAGTACGAAATGCAACGGGATAAATTGCAACGGGATCAGTGACATTGCAACGGGATAAGTAGTATTGCAACACATGCAGGGTACTCGCAAGTATATTGTATAACTACATTTATAATATAAAAGAAGCCCTCCGTATCTCAAAGCGGAGTGAATATTTATGAATAAAAAGTCTGCTCCACTAACTTAATGTCACTATAGCTTTGTTGTTGTTAAAAGGAACATGTTTCGAGCGCAATTTTTTACTCATAGGAAAAAAGACATAATGTAACCACAAGTAGGTAACTAAAAACTAAACAAAAAAAAGTCAAAATAAGAAACATCATAATATTTAACTATAAAAACATAGGACGCATGAACAGAATTGGCAATTATATGTTGTCTTGCCATGAACATTTTTTGTATTCAAATATTTCCAAACGTTACTTTTGCTCGATGTTTCTAAACTTATCGATGGTCCAACTAAGCCGAACGGAACGACTAAAAAAAACTACTCTCAGCTCTCAGCACGTTATTTACAAGTTACACAGCTGTATACGAGTATACAATCGGGCTTGTAGGGGATTTCCCTGAATCCCAGTTATACTCGGGGATATCCCCTAGAAGCGCGGACGTATAATATAAGCAAAATATAAGGAAAGAAGATTATAGCTACACAATAGAGCACCGTTGCCAGAGTTGTAGAAAAGGTTAGAGAAGGTCAAAATTTTAAAAATCATTGTAAAATTTTTTAAAGTTATGTAGCAAAGCTTCTCGGGAGAATTTTTTTCTTACACAGAATAGTCTCCTCTCACATCTCTATCCGTCCCGAATATAGGTTATATCTGTTTATTTCTTGGTGGTTCCGAAAGCCACAGTTTTTTTTATTATTAAGATCATATGATTTTTTTTGCTAAGTCAAACTTTTGTGTTTAACTCCCATTAATAATAAAATTCTACTGTTCAGCTGATATTGCGTATAAAGTTTTGAATCGGATTATTTCTCTATTTATTGGTGTAAGTCCGTATAGTCACCGTATGTATAGTAGTTGAAGAAGAAGAGAAAGTTGCAATTCTGGCAAGTTGTGAAATTTATATTGATTGCCGACGAGGACGGGTGTACTTTGTAAGTCCCTATACCGTTGAGGTGTGCGTGGTTTTGCGTAAACCATAATAAAACGTCTGCCCTTTTGTAATAGTTTGTCAGCAGCTCTTTCAGTGCAGTAATAGTTTTTTTCTACGACTGCCATGAAAATGATTAAAAACACACTAATGACTGCTGTTAAAAACTACACATTTTACAGTGTGCGCAAAGTAAATTTTTCACACGACATGTGCAAAATATACTTTTCACGCGCCATGTAAATAGTTGGTATATGGTATATTATATTAATTAGTTAAACAAAGTACAGTGTATAACGCGTGTGAAAATCATTTTTCAACACTAGTTATACACAATATACTATATATGTGTTAGAGATTTTATGTTTATTCAAATAGCCCGCCAAACCAGAATAGGGAGTACAGGTTGAAGTGAAACAGTGAGAGAAAGGAAAGAGAGAGAGAGAGGAGTCGAAGAAAAGATGGTAGAACAGATAGACGTACGAGTGCCGCTAGAGTTTGAAGAAGTAGTTTAGAATAGTAAAAATAGTTATTAAAGAATGCCGAAATAGTTAGGGAAGTCTTGTCAACCTTGTAAGAATTCAATATTACTACTGCAGTGTTAGATTTACCAAAGGGAAGCCAAAGGCCGCATTAGCCAGAAAGGAAAATAGCCAACATAAATATGTCACTTTACCGTACGCAATATCAAAATTGCCAAAAAGTATTTGCAGTTATTTTGGTTACTGCGCCCGGAATCGAATATGTCATTGTTAATCTGGCATTTTTGACACTGATGTGGTTTTGCATTAAACTTATAATGAAATAGTATATTGTACTAGTTTTGAAAGTAGCTCTTTTCACATAAGGAATTTTGAAACGTGTTGCACACGTTACTTTTCTACAACTGCGTGTTTTCCGAATATTTGGTTGCCTAATAACTGTTTCTTGCAGGATCGTGTTGTCAACTGATATGGCATAACGACCAAACTGTGTGTAAACATTTACACACGGCATGGCATAGCAAAAAACTGTGCGTTAACGTGTATGCACTTTGTGGGAAAGAGTTACATAGGCAAATCAACTATTCGTGTGATATAATTGATAGTATTCAAGTGCAGTTGTTTTTGATTTTAGAGAGCAGCTCCAGAGAAAAAAACAGTTTTTAGAGTCGTACAGTTATCCTTAAGAACTTGCTATGTAAAGAACTATAATATACTATAAGACCAAAATGTTTTTCACAATAGAGAAAGTGGTTTGACTTATTTTCAAAGACGGAACTATGTTTCTTGACCTTTGATAAGAAATATAGGGTGTTACCGCAGATACTCGCGCAGATACCATTTGAACAATAAAATCAATTTTTCCGTTACCGGATCCTCGCTTGTTTGTTCCCAAAGACGATTATACGAGCGATTATAGTAAGCATTTTTTGTTTATCTACATACATTTTTTTTATTCAAACATAAATACACTGGGGCTACTAGCAAGGAATCTCAAATTTACTAAGTAGGTACCTACAGGAACACCAATTAATTTTCTCAAAATCTCAAAATAAATTTATCCATGCCGAGTGGGGAATCGTCCCTATCGTGGACCACTACGACCTGAAATTTTATAATTCAATTAATTCAATTAAGTCGAATAAGATGCGTTTATTTCAAGTGAGAAGTTTTATAAAAATAAATCATAACATTTAAAGACCTTGGCAAACACACCCAAGATAGTATGCGAATGGGGAATGGGCGAGTCACTATAAATTTTTTGGCTCTATTTTTAAACATGATAAAAATTTCTTACTTACTTACATTATGTAAGATGGTGTCGAAACGAGTAAAAACAATTTCATTAGTTTCCGAATAAAATCAAGAAAAGTACAAAAGAAAGGTAGGTATAAAAGTTATTTACGTCAAAGTCAAATAAGTGATACTTTAGATGACGGGCGTTCCACCAGTCCTGTAAATAAGACCTTTCTGACATATTACGCATATAACATTTTTCCTGATGCAACTGCATTATTTAAGTAGGTATATCCCCTACATTCCTTACATTTACAAAAACTGTCTATACCTATGGTAACTAAAGCCTGGTACTAGCAGAACTTTTCCCAAACACCTATACTGTTTTTAAATTCTGCTTTGAGTCCAGTAAAGTACCTACCTACTTCTAAGATAGGTCTAAAAATGACCGTTGCATCAGTATAATACTATGTTCTCGTCTACTTATGAAACAGTTAATTCAATTTTTTTGGTAGTTTTCATGATGTGGCATTTACCATTTATGTGTTACTTAGATATAGTTTATTGTTGTTCGATTTCTCAATGTACTGGGATGATGCCAATAGACACTCAGTTCCAAAGAAAAGTGACACCAGATTTTTGGGGTAAATTCAAAGACCTATAACTTTTATACCAGTTACCCAATTTTAATAAACTTTTTCTCATACATAGGTAAAGTGATTATCTTTCATCCAAAAAATTAGTAATGTAACTTTTTAACCCTTCATGGAAGTTAATGGAGAAATTTGTGTGATGCGAGTTTAATGGTGGATCGGTTATGGTGTGGGATGGAATTTCAATGGATATGCGTGCGGATAGTTTTACCACAAGACATTCAAGTCCCGTTACACAGTAAACAAGTCTTACAGAATGATAAAAAGTAAGGTGCTAGATTAAAAAAAGAGAACATCTTGAGAAATTCGGAATATTATGGAAATATTGTTAATAGAATTACATAGAAGTCTTAGAACCTACAACAATAAGACTAAGAATGATGTAAAAACTGCCTTAGAATATCCGCTGCCGGTTTTCGTTATTTATTGCAGTAATTAAAGTTTGCAATAAAAAACGGAATACACAGAACAGAGCTGAGAGCCTGGCTTTTACTTTTCGAGTTTTGGCTACAGGTAAGTATTATAATTTTATATAACTTCTTAAGCAGAAATACCCAATTTTTCAGGACATTCATCGTTAGATGATTTTCTGACCCTTTTTGGTTGTAGGCTTCTATTAACCAGAGTAACATTCTATATACCTATATCTTTTCCAATTCACATTAGACTCTTCATTTTGAATATATTTTTATTGAAACTTTCATTCGTGCTTATTAAAACACAATTTTTTAAGTCAGAGAAAATTTTCTATTTCATTGAAGAAACATCTCACGAGACTTTCTTATCGAAAATTCGTAACTTTATACACTTATCTTGTCAACTGAAACATTTTATTTTTAAAGTAAAACTTCTTTGTGAAAACGATTGTACGATGTCAACGCAAAGGAAATATCACTATAATTTACTTTTACCTATGTGTACGACCTCGATAAACTCTCGGCGTATTTTTTTAAAATTTTATCTAAGCAATTATCCAACTCGTAATAATTGAAAATATTGGCGATTCGCTTTTTAACACCTTTTCTTATTGGCGAACCTCATTACAACAAGCTGTTGCTAACAAAAAACCTTTATTAAATAAAGAATCTAAATAACAAACAATTGACGGTTCTATCGTTGACCTAGACACTATGACCCAAAAATCAAAAGAATTACTTCTATTTCTTAAAAAAAATATCTTAATGCTTGAATAAATCTTCATTGTTAAGGTTAAAAATACCAGGATTTTGTGCAGAGATTGAGAGATAGGACATTTAGAAGAAATAATTAAGTAAAGGATAATTCTATTGAAGAATTTTAGTTAATTTTTTGTGTGTGTAAATATCGGAATTAACACCTGACAACATTACGGTTTCGCCTTTAGAGTGATTTTTGGACCCAGAAGAGGTTTACTCAAATCCTTGTGCATTTTAAGAGAATTGGGTTCTGTCTGTTATAGTCATTATCCATGACTAAAACAGACCCGGAAGGAATACGATATAGCCTTTACTGGAAGTACTCTTCAAAGACATCAGCGTTTATGTCGGTGGCAAAGAGCGTTGAACACATTGAGAATAATAATTTTCTCATTTTTAGAAAGCGCAGTTTTCCTAATCCGTTCCTCAGCAACAGATTCAGAAACACTAGCCATTTTCAAGAACGAAGTTTTCCAACAACAGCCGGAAAGTAAATAAACATTTCAAACTTTTGAAACAGTGAGGTACAGGTAGGTAAACTACCTGTGCCTCTACCTACTCGATCTTGGGACCCCTGACAATAAACATAATTAAATAATAATAATTGGACTACACGTATGAAATACAGCGAAGACCAATGGGTTTTATAGTTCAATACTGATTTATTACTTTCTCTCATTAAGCAACACACTATAGGAGATGGTGTCACGTCCTGTTGCCATATTATATGAAAAAAAAAATATATTTTTCGAAAGTATACAAAAATAATAATAATAAACTATATAAAGGGTCGTTGGTATGTATGGAAACGGTCGATTATTTCTTAAAGTAAAACAGCTAGCAAAAAGTAATTAAGACAAAAGTTTTAGGGTTTTTTAAAGTCTATAAAAATTTTAAAAGAATAAATATACAGGATGAGTCAGAAAGCCGTAGGAAAACAAAGTTTTCAAATTTTTTTATGGAACACCCTCTGTCTTAGAATATTTTTGGATTTAGCAATAAATTACGATTATTTTTTAATAAATACATTATAAGTCTAAACCTAATAGTTTCCGAGATATCGACTATTGAAATGCCTCTAGATTTCTAACGGTACGTCTTGGAGTAAAACGGCTTACATATCCCTATCTTAGTTTTTTATTATCTTCCTACTGGTGTCAACTTCCGGTTAAACCGGATGTAACTCAAAAGCAGGAAATATTGTACTTCCGGTTTAACCGGAAGTTGATATTTTGGTGAAGATAATAAAAAAGTAAGATAGCGACATGGAAACCATTTTGCTCAATGGCATAACATTAGAAAACTAGAATCTGTCAAAGTTCAAAAATGTAATTTCTCAAAAGTCGATATCTCGGAAACTATTAGGTTTAGGCTTATAACACGCTTATTAAAAAATAACTACAACTTTATGTAGAATCCAAAAATATTCTAAGATATAGAGTGTTCTATTAAAAAAAAGTAAATAGAAATAAAGGTCTTAACTTTATTTGCCCCTCTAGGGTAGAAAACAAGGGTTATAGAAAATACATAAAATGATGAAGAATTAAAATAAATTTCTTAACGTTGTACTAGTTTCGACTTTAGGGAAAGTCATCTTCAGCAACTAATCATTTAAGAAATTTTGTTATGAAAAGTAGTTAAAACAGTTGGGAGAACAATGGGTAATTCAACAATAAAATATAATGAAATACAGATTATGCAACCATTGGAATAGACAGCAGCTTATTATAAGAACGATGTATCTCTATGCAATGGTAGGAGATGATTTAAACGCAAGTAGGATAGAAGGCCTTAATCATAATTTAGTGATTTAAGAATGTTGAAGTTAGAACATGTTGTAAAAGAAGAAATTTTAATATGTCAATTCATTCTTAGTTTAAAATAGTGATCGACCGATACCGATACCGATACCGATATATCGGCTATATCGGCCGAGAGCCGATTATCGGTATCGGCCGATAGATGTAAATATATATCGGCTATATCGGCCGATGTATAAAAACAACCATAGCAGCTTAAAACATTTTTTTTTATATTTAAATTTAAAGCAATATTTCAAATAAATACTTTTTCCATCCATTTCGCTACTTTGCACTCCACCAAACTCCAATAGGATTATTATTAACTATTAATATTATGTCTTTGTTAAAGATTAACTAAATTACGCCAAGAAAGAATCGAACTTAAAACGATCTGCTTTAAGAATGCAATACTGAATGCACGGCAATAAACGCACGGGATTCACCGAGAAATTCAAATTAAGGGGATTCACCAATGACTTGGCGCTGAGCCACATAAATTACCGCCTATTGGTGTGTTGCCAAAGTGCAATTTTTGTTTTTATTTTTGTGATTTTAAATTGAACGTTAAAGAATTATAAATTATATTACAGAATATTCAGATTTTAGACATTAATAATGTTATCAATTAAAAAAGGCCGATATGCTGATATATATCGTTATCGGCCAAGACATTATCGGTATCGGCCGAT
Source organism: Polydrusus tereticollis (assembly GCA_963920685.1). NCBI lineage: Eukaryota > Metazoa > Arthropoda > Insecta > Coleoptera > Curculionidae > Polydrusus > Polydrusus tereticollis. The sequence goes on along the minus strand of OY987333.1, from coordinate 72,546,565 downwards.
TATCGGTATCGGCTAAAAAAGTCATATCGGTCGATCACTAGTTTAAAATGAAACTGACTTAGTGAGGGGACATGTTTATTATTGTGGTGGATTAGATTATATGTAAATTAAATGAAATGAAATTGCTTCTCTTTAAAATTGTCAAAACGAAACTATGTCATTTCTTGTAAAAAATTGGGAATACATCAAGTGGTCATTATTCACATGTTATATTATTAAAATAAAATAAAAATGTTTGTAAATTAAATCATTATATTATTAAGGGAAAAAAAAAAGTAACTTTGTTTTGAATTCTAATAGACTTCAAAAAAACCCAAAAACTTTTGTCTTATATATTTTTTGCTAGCTGTTTAAGAAATAATCGACCGTTTCCGTACATACCAACGACCCTGTATATTTAAAATCAGGAGAACGAGCCCTGGCCATTAAAAAAAAAATACATGGTGTTTCATTTAAAAAATACCAAGTTATTTAAAAATTTTAAGTTTTTGATGACTTTTTGATTTTTTCTGATAACACATTTTGAATGTCCATAAAAAATACTTTAAAATTGCTAATTTATTCTTCTTTGTAAGATCAATATTAACCGAAATATCAATTGACTAAAATATAAACAATCACCCTGTACATGTACTCGGGATTAAAATTTAAGATAATTTCTCCACAAATGTCAATTAAATACATTAATGTTTTTTCCTCGACTTTTTCGTACCACTTTTCACAGTTATTTGACAAATTTCCGAGCAAATTTCATACAAACGTTATAAAATAATTAATTGGTATCTGGATTTTATTTGCCCTAACTGTACATTGCGAACCCGTAATACTTTAATATATTTTACTTGTAAAGCTAATTTCTTGAAAAAGTAAATAAAACAAAATTGTTGGCGAGCAAAAGGAAATTAATTAAATAAGTAGGTATCACTAATTAAGGTCATTTCAGTATAGCCTCCGATAAACTGTGCTATCCTGGAATCACCAAAATTCAAATTACAAGAACTTTTCAACCTTCAAGTATGATGACAATGAAACTTGTTCAGGTACCTAAATTATAAACAATAAAAATTCTATTTTAGAGGACCACACAATTACATTATTTTAATTAAATTCCGCGTTTACCAGATTTGCAGTTTTCATCAGTAATTTAATTGCAAGAAATTACCATTTTGAATTTAAAAACGGAAAAACTACGACAAAATGTTAAAAACAATAATAAAAAAAAAATTTATAGGTATATAAAGTTAAAAAAAATAAAAAGACCACCTTCGATTGTCAAGCTTTGAACCTTGTCGCATCATGGCCTTCCGCAGAAAATTAATAAACTTGAATATTTTGTTAAATTGAAGTGTTTTTGGTCACACACACATCGTTTATGCTCAAAGCTTACCTTGGCCTACACCGAGGCCTATACCTAACCAAATCTGCGTGCCCAAATTAATAACGATAAAAATCAAGCGGCGTCCGTGGAATCCGTTGTATTTGCGGGTTATCTCAGTTATTAGTTATGATAGGAGCTTGCGGAATGCACGTCTAAACTCATATGTAAGATTCAACAAGTTGGATAATTAAATTAAGAAAAAAAAAATATAAACCCTTCACAGCCTAAACTACAAAAAATTGGCGTTTTTAATAAAAATTGTGGTATGACGGTTTTAATAAAAAAATATCATATGCATACATTCCTGAATAGCTCCCTATAGGCAGAATGTAACAATGTATAAATATACCTACAGGTTGTTTCATTAAAAAACTAGTTTTTTTGTCAAAAATTATAATATATCGAAGAAAAACGCAACACCAATTCCAATTATACGCAAAATTCTGTATATACAGTAGTTTTTATCGATTCGATATGTCGCGGCATAGCCCAGATACCAGAAGTGCCCGAAAATTGAGAAAGTTTTCAAAATCACGTTGTAGCTCAAAAACAAAGAAATCTATTCATAATTTCTATGCATGCCATGTTTTCTTTTTCACAAAAGAGTACCGTCATGTCGTGCAAACCGCAACATTCTATGATTACTACTTAATAATCCGCAAATACAAAGAAATCCAAACACCCTGTATATACCCTAGGTCCCAGATCTGATACCACTCGAATTCTTTCTGTGGGGTCTGTTGAAATCTATTGTCTTCAAAACATAACCAGATTCAATTGACCAACTCCGGCAAACGATTATCCAAGAATGTAGGGCTATTTCACCTGAGACACTTTTAAAGGGTCCGCGAATAGTTTGAATATGGACTATACTTGTGTGTACTTACAAAACAATGGTAACCATTTTGAACAATTTATAAAGTAACACACCAGTAAGGATTCCAAAATTGAACTACTTTCATCATCATACTTTTGAGGGGGTGGTTGTGGCCGTTTAGTGGATGCAACCCCACCTTATAGTTACGGTATTTCAATTTTTATTTACTACATTTTCGCTTTTGAGCGTTTCGTGAAAATGTACGGTTAGGTACTCAATTGCTTAACAACAAAAAAGATGATACACTTCTAAAATTATATAAGAAATTCGAAAATGTTCAAATAATACCTCAAAGACTTTAGGGGTAGTTACCCTGGGCGCCTGGGGGCCGAGAGTTGAATTTAATAAAACAAATACCTCTACCTCCCCCTTCAAATATAAATTGACGTTTTTCACCAAACTTTCAGAGTATCATTAGCCGATGAAATATTACATGCTCTTCGTTTCCAAATTGACACCCTGTATGCATAATATAATATAATTATATGCCATGCCTTTTGTTTTTTAGCTTTAAATGCCTTGATTTACTTACCTACATTTTCTCAATAAATACTAAAATAAAACCCACAATCATTGGCATCAACGATAGAAGAAAGTCTTCAGTAAAAGTAACAGTTAGGTAAATGCAAGAACAAATCCTCGGGTAAATGATATCCAAACGTCGAAACAAATTGTAAGTTCCATTTTTAACAAAAAATAATACCATATGTATAGAAATGGTACTAATTCCTCGATTGCATCAATATAGAAAGGTAAATCGAAACAAAACAACGGCAATCGTATCATCATTTTACCATTCACCTAAAAGTTCCGCATTTGATGAAATCTTCACCGAAACTTAGCACATTTACGTAAGCACGTTTTAAACGGTTTAAAGATGTCTAATATTTCACTCGTTTTTCACAGTTCGGTTACTGTTGTTAATAAAATAAATATATTTTCAATTAAACCCGCAAAATAATTAAACAGCTGGAATTAAGAAAGAAATTTTACGGAACTTTAAACTATAGATTCAGATAACTACCGAAGCAGAATGCCAAAAGTAATGAGATGTTAGATGATCTCCTTTCCCAGGTTCCAGGTATTTGCGAAGACCTCAGAAAACTCCGACCAAAGGTATCATCATAGCCCTCGCTTAAAAAAATATCTTAACGTGTGTTGGTTGGTTCAACAGACGTTCAGGTTAGATACTTAAATGTCTCTTTGCTATTAACAACGGACATTTGACATTCATTCATGACTTGATTCATGATGAAAATCTTTATAATATATAAACATACTTTTATTGTTCGTGCTTTTCTGTATATCTGTCTATCGTGACATAGATTACTAACACCTGAGCTAAAAAATCTAATAATATAAATTTGAAATAATCTGTACAGGCATCAACTCGATTGACCTTGAAGGAGTGTCGCTTAGTGATTACAAAAAAAGGGTTTTAAATAATTGAAGTAAATATAGGTGCCTACTGACTTACCTATTATTAAATTAGGGCATTTTAAGTTAAGCTCCTCACTTATAAACTTCTTAACTACACAATATTAAAGACAACTCAGAATTAGATTAAATGGCAATGTAAATTATGTTTTGCATTGAAATTTGTTTCAATGCCTTTTGCAACACTTTAGTTCATCTTAATTTTTAAGGTAAAACAAACAAGGAAGTAAACTCAACGTTTAGCAGAAAAAATCGAAGAATGTGATTGAACTCACTCGCCTTTGGTCGTTTACGGAACAGGACCGTTATGGGAGATATACACGATCGCCTATAATACCCAAGCAAATTTTATAAACGGTCTTATGGGTATTTTTATTTTATTTTAATCGTTTGTCTGGGAGGTTAATGTACTAGAATTACTAGTTTTTATAATGACTTGCTCACGGAAGATTATTTGCATAATGTACCTATACCTATCACTTATTTTGGCACAACAGATGTTTTAGGAATCCGACGGATACCCGAAGGCTAGATTGCAATAGTCGCAATTTTTTAAATTTATTTTGTTTATTGATCAATAAAAGTAATTATAATTTCAGTTTTTGAATCTAGTTATTAATAATGTTTACTTTTTCGGTTAGTTTTCTGTGCTTTGTTGTTAATTATTATTTGTTTAGCCCCGTCCGAAAATAAGCACTTTTAACTCGATTTTTAGGTCAGAAAATTGCATTTTACCGGAAAAAAATCCAATCGTGTATAACGATTCCCTAGCGCACCACGAAACAATACCTCGTAGGTGTAGCTATCGACCGTTACTATTAATAATCATGATATATTTGTAACAAAGTAATTTAAAAAAAACTAAAACTAGAAAAAGGTTAAGTAATCATTTAAAACTTCATCGTCATCATCCTAAAAAATAAAAGCCTTTTACCACAAGAATAAATAACAATAATAATTGTTATTTATTCTTGTGCTTTTACCAACTGGTTCTATTTGGAATATTAACCGAGTTCTCGAATTTGAGCGGCGGCATGTGGGGGCCTCTTAATCAACTAAACCACTGTAGTTCGAAATGTATTACCACACGCTGAGAATTCGTCCCACTGTGTGCCAGATCTAGGCCATAAGATGTGCAAGCATTCTTCAGCGCGTCTTTACTATAAATACGCGGGTCGGAACCAAGGCAGGCACCGGTGTTCATAGCCTGGTCCTCGCCACCTCGGCCAAATCGAGTTGCATCCCGCAGAAGGTAGGTAGAGAATTTGACAATCGAGTTGCATCCCGGCCACAACCGAATTGCATCCCCGAGCTAAACTTGATTTTTAAGATAAAATTGAAATTATTCTTGCAGTGTTGCCGAGCTTAAAGGATTAAAAAGAAGTAGAGGATTAAAAAGAATCAGAGGATTAAATTAAAATTGATAATTTGCAGGTAATGCGAATTGAACCAAAAAGGTGGATTAGATGCCGTGTTAGCGCTGCTTAACCAATATAAGTCTATAAAAGGGGCAAACAATAATAATAATATTCCCCGGTGAACTTGAAAAAGGCGAATTGGACCCAAAAAGGTGGATTAGATGCCGTGTTAGCGCTGTTTAACCAATATAAGTCTATAATTCTTTTATAATATGATTTGTGATTGACGAATTATTATTCCAATAAACCATTCTTTTATAAACTTGGCAACGTTGCTTCAATTCTCCATCCATAACTGGCTATCAAACACATGTAGAGCTTTATCTACAAGGGATGCAACTCGGTTGTGACCTTTTTCGACCGAGGTAAGAATACCTTTTTCGGGATGCAACTCGATATGGGCCCGCCACCTATTGGTACTTTGTCTCTAATTAGAGGGGTGCTGCGTGCCGTCTGTTTTCCAAACCTCACTCAATCCAGGTACTAGCATTTGGCCCTTATTGCAAAGGTACTGCGTGCCACCTACCTCCCTAAAATTCCCACCTGTCCGATCACCCTTCAGTCATGCTGGTCTACCTCCTATGGTAAAATGTAATCGTAAGAGATAAATAAATTAAGTTCTATTGAAAAACTCCCGTCTTTCATCTGTACTTGCTACCTTCAAGCCACGGATACAATCAAATGCATAATTTATGTTAGTTAATTAATTTTATTGCCTGAGTCAGATCAAATGTATCTTACTTATAAGAAAGTTTCAGCAGACATTGGTCCTTGGGAATGAACTTTAATGTTTTTAAACTCGGTTTTAAAGTAGCAAAACCATTCATAATTATGACTTACTTTAAAATATCTTCCATAAACACATCTTGATGTTTTATTCCAGTAAAATCACAACTCTTGAGTGCTTAATTATCTACTAAACAGTGGCGTATCGTAAGATATTGAGGAAGAGCCGCAGAATTTACCTAACAATCGTTAAAAACAACTTAGCATTGCCTGTGCAGCAAATAATATTGTAGGTACGTCAAGTGGTTACATATAAGCATACATTTTTAAACTTTTTTATAATAGTCAAATTGTTGTTAGTCAAAGGTTAAGAGTCGGTAAAGCGTTTAAAATTTAGACGAAAAACGTATTAAAATTAAATTACTCATTGCTAAAAACTCGTTATACCTAATTAGATACAGTCAGAACGGTGGATCTTTGCCGGTACGTCAACGATCAAGAGACAACGTAATTCACAACTCTCCATCTTTATTTATTATAGCCTTAAGTGAATAAAAACATAAAAGGGTGTCTCCGGGGTTGGGCAATACGTGTTGATTTCAAAGTACTGTGCCAGAGAGAAACAAAAGATATTTGGCGAGCTGTCCATTGATTTCAAAGCAATCGTTTTAATTTGTCGACTTTAATTTGTTTTTAAACGTTTTTGTGCCTTTTCAAATTCAATTAAATCCTATATAATAAACTGTTCTTTTCAGAGCCATTTTTATCGTAGTTTCGTGTAGGCGGTAAGTAATTATGGATATTTGTTATTATTATTAAGTCCGAACGCCAGGCACGAAATTTTTATACGTTTATAAACTAAGACTTTGTTTTGACTTTTTGAATGGCGTAATTTTGATTAGATTCATATGGTTTTAGTCACGTAAAAGTAATGAGGCACCGGCAAAGAACCACCGTGCCGACTGTACCTTAGATTATTAAGGGTCGAAATGATTTAAATCAAATAATTTAAGACGTGATTTATTTTAGAAATAAAATAAAAATTTTTTAAGTATGTAGGTATGACAGTTAAGGCAAATTCAACTTTATAGAGTTTTACATTTAAATACCCTATAGTTTGGCAGATAATATCCTACTAAAAACAAAATTTTTTAATCTTTATATCTAATAGGTACTAAGTAGATAGTACTATTACACTAGAAATATAAGATAATTTTATGTAAGTTGTATAGGTAGGCACAAAACATTCTGTATACACAATAGTAGTAGGTGCACAGGATTTGAGAAGAAGAAAAATTTTACTTGCCAATTTTTCAGATTAGATACCTAGATACTTACTTAAATTTAGAGCTAAATGGTTTTACACTAAACATAACAATATATTAATGTAAACGGTTTTATCCTGTTACACAAAAACAAGGTTACGCACGTATTATGACATCCACCCTGTAGATTTGACGCAATGCATAAGTCATCCATAAAATCACCCCAGGTTTATGTATGCTTTTCAAGCTCATTGCACGAGCCTCAATACCGCTTATAAAACAATAAAATTTACTCCACCCACACACACCATTGTATTATTATTGTTGTCTGAAGGTTAGAAACATTTTTTGACCCTCTGCTTTAAAAATAATATTGCAGGACCTTGGTCGCAACTTTGCTCTTATTTTTTAATAAAAATTTTATTATTTGTTTAAAATTTGCGTATGGTATTTTAACGATATGTTTATCGAGCACAAATTACGATTTTTCCTCTGTTTTTCTACTTGCCTATTTTTAAAAACTAAACAATTTCAAGGAGTATAGATTTACTACACTTTCAAAGCGTTCTTGATATTACTTTTTGAAAGTTCCGGCAGAATAAATGAGATATACGTAATACTTTATAAAAAAAGTCTTCTATCAATTTCAAAAACTCCTGACAGTACCTACATAATATGACTGGATAAAAGGATAGAGTTGTCAAGTTCAGGACCATTAGTAAAAATATCGGTAAAAATTGTTAAAAATTTCCAAAATGGAAAAGGACACAACTACGATAAGAATTGTCGATTAACTTCTCATAGGAAAGTAATGTGCATACCCTGGTTTTTTGAGAATACTTACTTCCTTTTTTTTAATTATTTTGACTAGAATTATTTCACAAAATTGCCAGAACTCTTTAAGCCCTATCCAAAAATGCTCTCAGGACTTTTTTTAATCAATGAAAGCTAGCACGTAAATCGAATGGAATCCGAAAAATCATATAAGTATCAAGAACTATCATAAGTCCTCTGGAAATTGTTTCGTTAAAAAATCGGTACCTAAGTATATCTTCTTTTACGGGTGCTTATCCTCTGTGGATGTTGCCTGAGATTTTTCATTCAGGAAATTCGTCTAAGTCCAGGACCCCTTCTGTCCTCTACTTTGCCCTGCAGTATCATTTGGAGAAGGCGATATTTATCATGACGTATTGCATGCCCAGAATAAGCAAGTTTTAAGGATTTGACTGTGGTGCTTTCTGTATTCGCTCAAGTACTGTATTGTTAGTAATGCGATAAGTTCATGATATTCGGAGCATGCGGCGATATAATACCACATTTCGAAGGATTCAAGGCGATCGCATGAATCATCAGTAAGGGTTCTGGCCTCAGCTCCATATAACAATACAGAAAAAACGTAGCATCGGAGCTCGCGAATCCACATAAGGATGTTTAAGGCTTAGATAACAGAGTACCTTCTTCATGCGATTGAAGGCGTTTCTACCTTTTTTGGTTCGAATCCCTATTACCATTAAATTATTCCAGTTTGTTTCAGTTCAATGTTGTTTACGTGGAAATGAGTTATTGTAGTGCTGATTATAAGAATATTTGTTTTTTTTACAATTAAGCGTCATGCCATATCGACCACCATGCAGTCACCACTACACGGTCTATCAACCTCTGAAGTCTCTCAGGGCTATCAGATATGAGAACCATGTCATCTGCATATATCAGATTATTAATTAATTCCCGATTTGCGAAGATTCCGTCTACATTTCGTAGTGCCTCTCTGAACAAGCCCTCTAGTATGCATTGAAAAGTATTGGGGAGAAAATGGTAAGTTTATAATATGTAAGGTCATAGTGCTTGACAGAAAGAGTCGGTAGTATATAGGTGTTATCTTTCTATTTCTTTTAGGCCTCTTTTCTAGAGTCTTTCTGTATGAATAAATACGGACAATAAGACTATAATATTATAATATAAGATAATATAATATAATATAATATAATATATTATAATATAATATATTATAATATAATATAATACCTATATTATAAGATTATAATATTATTAATACATTTAGATATTCATATGGAACACATTTTTCAGCAAAATATTCTATCTAGTACCTAATATGATTTGCGAGATGATTTGGTAGTTTTTCTTAGCTTATGCTAATTTCAGTTACTTAATGTTGCCTTGGTTGTTTGTGTTAATAATAAAAAACATGGCATAGACCCAATACTACCTACAACTCATCGCATAGTTTTAAATTCAAGGTTAAATAAATGATAATAATTTCAATTGTTATCATTGCCTACGTAAATTTTCGCGATAAAATCTGTTAGGTAATTTGTATTATCGCTTAGATTCAGTAGTAAAGCATTGATTTACCAGAGAAACTTTTTTAGGGCTGAGTAGGTACTAGAATATCTACCTATTTTATATTTTTAAGATTATTATAATTAGAAAATACGTAGCTAAGTGTACTTCTCGAAGTAATTCCCTTTTAATCGACGTGGAATAAAAGAGCGAATACGTGGCAAAACCTGTGAAAAACCTATACTTTCAAAGTACGCATCCATATAATGGGAATTATTTCTATAGGTCTTCGATGTCAAATATTAAATACCACTATCCTTAAAATAACTTTAGAGAACACTTAATTTTTTACGTATTTAACGTGACATTATACGAATTTTGTACCCCTACATTTTTGGTTGGGAATACTATCAAAATGGCTGGTCTTCTCCCGCCAACAAAATAATCTTATTGTCCGTAATAATGCAACCAAGCATACATGACTAGAAAAGGAGATTTTATTGATCACAACTTGCAACTTGATAACTAATATCATTATCAACTTTTAAAAAATGGTTTAATAAAAAGTTTATTATTACGATACTGAAAACGCCATCGAAACAGCTCTGCTATAAAAGCAAAATAGAAAAAAATATTTATTTCTTTAAAGGTTGTTGCCTTCGTCGTTTTCTAAAATTGTTTTTGCGAGCGTTTTGGTAACTAAAAGTTCTTTTAGTTATCTACATATGGTAATATACAAAAAACAATCTGGATCGTCTGTCTTCTAGGCGGGTGCTGATCGTTCGTCATTAGCGTAGCATTGTAAATGCAATTTTTAAAATGAATGTGTACACGCGTTTGGCGTTGTATTTGTTTTTATGTTTATAAATTTAGAGACGTCTCAGCAAGCTGTTGTTTAGTTTATTTTATTTTAATATAATAATTCTGTATTTTTACTAAAAAAAAAAATAAATTTATAAGAAAAAATCATATTCAGAAAAGACGTACACCTCTACGCACATCTATGACACGCTCCTTAAAACTCCATTTTAAGTTATGGCTTTTATTTCCCCTTTCCCTTCATATGTCGTAGCCTCGTGCGGCAGACTATAGACTATATTATAGACGATAGTGTAAATTTTGTGTTGCACAAAAATGGGTGATACCTCGGTAAATACCGGTTCCACAAGTCATTTCTCTACATGCGCCCCATCACTCCATCCAGGATGAGCCTGGGACTGCTGCGTAAGTAAGTACTTTCCGGACGCGTGATGTACAATATTTTTTTGAAAATTCATAAATAGTTTTTATGGAAAGCTTGGTAAACGCTACAAATATTTCACTAACAATAAAATTTGACTCTGTTGCTACGAAAACCAAGAACGCGTGGTTTAAGCGGTTTGTCCATGGTCCGATCCGAATTCGGATGACGGACATTTATGTAATTCTGATGTCGAAAGTGCGTAACGGAAGATATCTGTCCACTATACTCCGTTTTCGGACCAGAATGGTATTGATTTCGCAGCAGGAGAAACAACATAGTCATGTCTTCCCAAGTAGAAAAAGCGATATTTTTTGCATTTTATTGTTATATGTATGAAGGTGCAGAAGAATAAAACAGTTTTGGATACATCCTTTCCTTAAGAAAAGATACCAAACAGGGCATTTTATGTATTGTATGATAAATTGAAAAATTACGACAAAAGTTTCTTTAATTACTTTCGTATGTCCACAAGTACTTTCGACACTTTGCCAGGTCGCTTGGTACTTAAAACGTTTCACCCATTTTAAAAATATTAACAATAAAAACACGCGTGAAATACTTAGTGCGTCAAGTTCGCCAACAATCTTCGGACCCGATCCAGCGGTTGGGACGATGTAGCAGAATATTCGGAGTCCGAGATGACGGATTTTAGATGTCGGACGCTGTGTGGACAAACAGCGATTTAACTATAATGGCAGCAACTTCAGTCCATTAGCTCGAATCTCGGAATCGGATGTACTGGGCAAACCGCTTTAGTCTTAATCCATATGCATCCGTGATCACGGATCCGCTGTTACCACGTGATCATCAGCAGCCAATCAAATATCTGTTTAAGGAGCTGACAGACATAGTAGCGTTTGACTCGCTTTGCTCGTGGATGAAATTTGGTTGTTATAGTCGCCTTATGCCCTTATATTTTGTGTTAGAGATTCGGATTTTGACTAGATTAATATTAGAAGACGGTTCTTTCCCATCCTGGTGACTCCCCAAGCAAAAATCTTCTTCTGACAGCAGGATCATTGGAATTTCAGCTATCGTCCAAGCGTCTCGTTTTTCCGGTTGCTCCGATTGATACCAACTTACGAGAGTGCAGCGGCGCATCACTGTCTCAGCCTCTCTTTTGTTCCCGCGATCTGAGAGTGCAGCAGCGCGTCACTGTCTCAGTCTCTCTTTTGTTCCCGCGACCTAGTTTCATCTTTATGACCGGCCAGCGTCTTTGCATTGTTCTTATCTGTGTTTGACAAAACTAAAAGAATGAAAAGTGAAAAGCCAGGTAACAGACTGGGAGAATGGACCCAGGAGAGAACAAGCAGTTCCAATCATCTTGCTCCACCTAAAAACGATCATCGCATGTACGATGCCTTCAACATTGAGAACAGAATAACACGTGTAGCGGTAAAATATCTTCATTATTTCTTTCTAAACAAGAAAGATTCTCTCTGTTGCTTGATCGCCTCGCGTTTCCTGAATTTATTCCTCACTTTCAATTACAAAATCTAAAAAAATTTTTACTTACCATTGCATGAATAGTCACTCAACATTTTACCGCCTCTCGGGAGCATATCATCTTTTTTATATTTTTAAACCAGAGACAAATAAGTTTACGAAACTTCCATCTAAATCTCGCAGAAAATTAACGGAGAACTCCGGGATCAAAATCACGCGTGCTGGCGAGGTTTTTTGTTATTTGTTATAAGTGTTTTTTTTCTGTGTATTATGTAAATTATGTATAATATAAATTGGCGACGATTTTTGTGATGTCATTGTGATTTAGGTATACCTACTGTTGCTTAGTATTTAAGAAATTAGGTAACTATTCTCGTGACCAGTGCATCGGCACTGCTTAGAGGATATAAAATTATATTGTTAAGTTTGTGTTAATTTGGATAAATAAATGTTTTCAAAAAAAAAAAAAAAAAATTTGGTATAGTTTAGCCAGGCTCATTTTAGATGAAAACTTTTTTTTTTAATAACATAGATAATAACGATTCATTTCATTCCGGTTGCATGCATGCGGCTGATTTTTTTTTCAATTTCGGAGTTTGGGTCCAGTTAATTGTACTGGAGGTTACGGCAAGGATCAAATCGGATGAAAATATTTTTCCGGTAACTGGGGGGTTGCCTAGATGCCCTCCAGTAATTCTCATCCGTTTGGGAAATGTTTTTTTAAACCGCTGCGCTGGTCAAAATTTGGAAAAAACATTATAGCCGCTCACCGCCGAGCGCCAGACACGGATTTCGAGAACGACACTCGCACTATACAAAAACGTGCTTTTCATCCGTTTGGGAGTTCCAAGGCATTTTTGTCACCGCGGCTCTAACTAATAGGTACAGGTTAAAAGTTAAAGAATAAAGAACTTTCCTGCTCAACAAATTTCCAAAATCTTAAAAAAAAAATTCTGGTTATGGTTATTTTTTAGCAAAAACTATTGACGATATCTAAAATTGGGTATTACATAATAAAATAACAAAATGTTTCCTATATTAAAGAGCGGAATTCACTGATGACACTGCACATACGTACATATACATATATATATATATATGTCAATAGGCGGTTATGAGGACAGTTTTTAAAGCTATATATTTTTTGTATACATCAGTATACATAACGTATAGAAATATATGTATACAATTTTTTTTCAATAAATTTGAAAAATGAAAAATAAATTATGTACTGGTGTATATAAGGACTTTTCATTTTAATGTTATTGTTATAGAATTTAGAAAATTTAAAGATACAGATACAGATTAAGGACTAACCACAAAGCAAGGAATATTAATCAAAACTTACATTTGGACCAAAGTACCCCTTAAATTATAATAAAAAAATGTGTTTCCATAACTTTGGATAAGGTTTGGTTGGTCAAAGTATAAGCACAAGCAAAATAAATATTGGTTACGACATGAGTGAATGATCGTGGTCGGCCGGTGATCGCAAACGAAAAACAAGGGAGAAATACGAAGCATTGCTACCTAGAAGGTTCATTACGACGTAAATATTTATTATTTGATTTAATATATTTTTTGGTAGTAAGATTGTATCAAATAAAACGACTTCAGTCTACCTCCACAGTATTATATTGATCAGCAAAAAACGGTTATCCAAATGTTTCGGACACTTAAATGTCCATCTTCAGGGATACTAAAAGAGCAAGGTAAAAAACTTTTAGGCCAATGTGATTTTCTATGAGGTTATTATGTTAGATTTTAGACTTTTAGTAGAAAAAATTTAAAATTCAGCTGAAAGAAACCTCATGCAATCACAGTTGATGGCGTGAAAAGTGATTTCACATGGTGAGGTAATATATAATATATATGTGAAATCACTTTTCACGCCATCAACTGTGATTGCATGAGGTTTCTTTCAGCTCAATTTTAAATTTTTTCTTCTAAATCGCTAAAATCTAACATAATAACCTCATAGAAAATCACATTGGCCCAAAAGTTTTTTACCTTGCTGTCGTATCCAAAAGAAGAATATGTTTTTAAAATTTAAAATATCTCATCAATACCTACTAGATTTCTTTAGTTTTCTACCTTCAAGGTTTTTAATTCATTCCTTTTTTAATAAACCTTTTTAATAACATTTTTACTTTGAACCAGAGTCCTGATTCAGCCTTGGCGACTTATCATTTTGAACTTCGTATTTTCTAAACTGAATCACCACGATCAATTGCTGGTAAGTTATTTTTCCCCTCTCTTTATGTATTTTACATAACGAAATTTCTTTTAGTACTCCTGAAGATGGACATTTAAGCGTCCGAAACATGTAGGATAACCGTTTTTTGCTGATCAATAAAATATACGTGGAGGTAGACTGAAGTCGTTTTATTTGATTGTATCAACTCCACTGAAAGAATAGACTACTTTTTCAAGAGTAAGATTGTAGTTTGGTATTCAAAAATAAGTTTAGTAGCTTACAAAAGGTACAGGGCGGTACGATTCCCAGTTTTATCATATTGGTTTGTACGGTAATCACAAATTCTTAAATGGAAAGACCTCATAAGCACCAAGCGTCCTCGTAACCACCAATATTTCTTAGTATGTGTCTTCAAAACTGCCTGTACATATATGTATACAACACTACCAGAAAAATCCTTTAAGGCGCTCTGGGAGCGGTGCGCGTTCGAAAAAGGCGATTCACGTTGGTCTCGAATCGTTGTAAATTATATTCGTTGAAAAACACGACCTCAAAAAGGTGGGTATTCATCATGGTTAGTATCCTTGACCTAACCTGAGCTATCCATCATGGTTCTTAGGATAACCACCATGGTATTTAGATTAACCGTTATGGTTAATCTAAAAACCTTTAACTATCATTGTCATAGGTTACCACAACCTGTATGGAAGGACCTAATAAGCATTAAATGTCCCCGTAACTTACTGTATTTTTAAAAATGTGTCCACAAAACTGTCTGTACATAGGTGTATTCAACAGATATTATAAAAGTTAATATGCAGTATAAACCAAATATAATAATACCGATAATTCATCAGATATTGCATGTTTGTATGTTTTTTTATAAAACAATAAATCAAGTTTTTGAAGTTTTTTAGTAGTCTTAGTTGCATAAAAGTTATGAAAACGTATTAAAAACATTCCTAAGAGTAATTGTATGTTTCTTTTATAGAAAACGTTTTAGCGACTATTATAAAATATGAAATTCTTAGAAGGGTAGTTGTTAGGATATCCTCATAACTCTGTATCTTGGTTCCTAGGTTAACCAGTTAACCACTATGGTTCTTAGGTTTATCGTCTTGGTTTGTAAGGTAATCACAAATTCTTAAATGGAAAGACCTCATAAGCACCAAGCGTCCTCGTAGCCACCAATATATCTTAGAATGTGTCTTCGAAACTGCCTGTACATATATGTATACACCACTACCGGAAAAATCCTTTTAGGCGCTCTATGAGCGGTGCGCGTTAGCAGAAAGGGATTCACGTTGGTCTTGATTCTAAGAAACATTGGTGGTTACGAGGGCGCTTGGTTCTTATCAGGTCTTTCCATTTAAGAATTTGTGATTAGTACAAACCAAGATGATAAAACTGGGAACCATGAACGTTAACTGGTTAACCTAGGAACTAAGATCGAGAGTTATGAGGATATCCTAACAACTACGCTTCTAAGAATTTCATATTCTATAATAGTCGCTAAAACATTTTTTATAAAAGAATCATACAATTACTTCAAGAAAGCACTGCGAACCACTGCCGCCCATCCATATGTGGTTCAGCATAGACTCCGCGAAATGACTTGTTGAAGAATTCTTTAATCTGAAGAACGTCATCTTTGTGGTACCACCTTTTTGAGGTCGTGTTTCTCAACGAATATAATTTCCAACGATTCAAAACCAACGTGAATCGCTTTCTTTGAATGCGCAGCGCTCACAGAGCACCTTAAAGGATTTTTCCGATAGTGGTGTATACATATATGTACAGGCAGTTTTGAAGACACATTCTAATGTATATTGGTGGTTACGAGGACGCTTGGTGCTTATGAGGTCTTTCCATTTAAGAATTTGTGATAACCGTGCTAACCAAGATGATAAACCGAAGAACCATAATGGTTTACTGGTTAACCTAGGAACCAAGATCCAGAGCCATGGGGTTATCCTAACAACTACCCTTCTAAAAATTATATTATATTTTATAATAGTCGTTAAACGTTTTCTATAAAAGAAACATACAATTACTGCAGAAAGGCACTGCGAATCACTGTCGCCAATCCATATTTGGTTCAGCTTAGTACTCCAAGAACTTACTTGTTTAAGAATTCTTTAATCTGAAGGACGTCATCTTTGTGGAACCACCTTATTGAGGTCGTGTTTCTAAACGAATTTAAATTCCAACGAATCAAGACCTTCTTCGAACGCGCACCGCTCATAGAGCGCCTTAAAGGATTTTTCCGGTAGTGGTGTATACATATATGTACAGGCAGTTTTGAAGACACATTCTAAGAAATAATGGTGGTTACGAGGACGCTTGGTGCTTATGAGGTCTTTCCATTTAATAATTTGTGATTACCGTACAAACCAAGATGATAAAACTGGGAACCATGAACGTTAACTGGTTAACCTATGAACCAAAATCAAGAGTTATGAGGATAGCCTAACAACTACCCTTCTAAGAATTTCATATTTCATTATAGTCGCTAAAACATTTGCTATAAAAGAAAAATACAATTACTCTTTGGTATGTTTTTAATGCGTTTTCATAACTTTTATGAAATTAAGACTACTAAAAGAGCTTTATCGGCTATATGGCTGTGGCAATGTTCCGTTACAAAAATATAGATAGACCGTTGTAAGTAAGGACTATTTTAATATAAGATTTAATCATGTTTTTTTTTATTTTGCCCTAAATGAGAATAATTGCTTTTCACATTTCTTTACATACTTCGTAGGCTATTTGAATTTTGCCTAGTCTAATTACACCTGTTGTTGGCTCTTAGACACAATATACAGACGAAAAAGAAGGACCAGGATCAATTAATTATTATCTTTAAAAATAAAAGATTTTATTTAACCTACTTTTGAACCTTTATTTATTAAATAACAAAACATAATCAATGTGCCATCAACACTGCAGAAATAAAAAAGGAGTAGCCTATATTTAAAGTATTTAACGTAGGTAATGTAAAAAACGTGCAGGTAATTATGGTTCTTGATAAATCTTAGAAAGAAAATATGGCGAACCTAAATTTTAACAATAAAACATTTTACTATAACACAAGGTATTTTGAGTTAACAAATATCCATCGCAACGTTTACTCATTCTCTATGGAGACTTTAATAACAGTTAATGACTCAAGAAATGAATAAGTTATTTTTTATAAATTTGATTCGAAATTCAAGTTTTTATGACAGCTGGACTTCTTGCACTAAGAGATGGATTTCTTAATTCATGTTATGGAATCGTATTAAAAACAATCCTAAGAGTAATTGTATGTTTCTTTTATAGCAAATGTTTTAGCGACTATAATGAAATATGAAATTCTTAGAAGGGTAGTTGTTAGGCTATTCTCATAACTCTTGATTTTGGTTCCTAGGTTAACCAGTAAACCATTATGGTTCTTAGGTTTATCATCTTGGTTAGCACGGTAATCACAAATTCTTAAATGGAAAGACCTCATAAGCACCAAGCGTCCTCGTAACCACCAATATACATTAGAATGTGTCTTCAAAACTGCCTGTACATATATGTATACACCACTATCGGAAAAATCCTTTAAGGCGCTCTGTGAGCGCTGCGCATTCAAAGAAAGCGATTCATGTTGGTCTTGAATCGTTGGAAATTATATTCGTTGAGAAACACGACCTCAAAAAGGTGGTTCCACAAAGATGACGTTCTTCAGATTAAAGAATTCTTCAACAAGTCATGCGGAGTCTATGCTGAACCACATATGGATGGGCGGCAGTGGTTCGCAGTGCTTTCTTGAAGTAATTGTATGATTCTTTTATAAAAAATGTTTTAGCGACTATTATAAAATATGAAATTCTTAGAAGCGTAGTTGTTAGGATATCCTCATAACTCTCGATCTTAGTTCCTAGGTTAACCAGTTAACGTTCATGGTTCCCAGTTTTATCATCTTGGTTTGTACTAATCACAAATTCTTAAATGGAAAGACCTCATAAGAACCAAGCGTCCTCGTAACCACCAATGTTTCTTAGAATCAAGACCAACGTGAATCCCTTTCTTCGAACGCGCACCGCTCATAGAGCGCCTAAAAGGATTTTTCCGGTAGTGGTGTATACATATATGTACAGGCAGTTTTGAAGACACATTCTAAGATATATTGGTGGTTACGAGGACGCTTGGTGCTTATGAGGTCTTTCCATTTAAGAATTTCTGATTACCGTACAAACCAAGATGATAAAACTGGGAACCATGAACGTTAACTGGTTAACCTAGGAACCAAGATCAAGAGTTATGAGGATAACCTAACAACTACCCTTCTAAGAATTTGATATTTTATTATAGTCGCTAAAACGTTTGATATAAAAGAAACATACAATTACTCTTAGGATTGTTTTTAATGCGTTTTCATAACTTTTATGAAACTAAGACTACTAAAAGAGCTTTATCGGCTATATGGCTGTGGCAATGTTCCGTTACAAAAATATAGATAGACCGTTGTAAGTAAGGACTAATTTAATATAAGATTTAATCATGTTTTTTTATTTTGGTCTAAATGAGAAAAATTGCTTTTCACATTTCTTTACATATTCCGTAGGCTATTTGAATTTTGCCTAGTCTAATTACACCTGTTGTTGGCTCTTAGACACAATTACAGACGAAAAAGAAGGGCCAGGATCAATTAGTTATTATCTTTGAAAATAAAACATTTAACTTTCTTTTAAGCATATATTTATTAAATAACAAAACATAATCAATGTGCCATCAACACTGCAGAAATAAAAAAGGAGTAGCGTATATTTAAAGTATTTAACGTAGGTAATGTAAAAAACGTGCGGGTAATTATGGTTATTGATAAATCTTAGAAAGAAAATATGGCGAACCTAAATTTTAACAATAAAACATTTTACAATAATTTCTTTTATAGGAAACGTTTTAGCGACTATTATAAAATATGAAATTCTTAGAAGGGTAGTTGTTAGGATATCCTCATAACTCTCGATCTTAGTTCCTAGGTTAACCAGTTAACGTTCATGGTTCCCAGTTTTATCATCTTGGTTTGTACTAATCACAAATTCTTAAATGGAAAGACCTCATAAGCACCAAGCGTCCTCGTAACCACCAATATGCCTTAGAATATGTCTTCAAAACTGCCTATACATATTTGTATACACCTCTACCGGAAAAATCCTTCAAGGCGCTCTATGAGCGGTGCGCGTTCGAAGGGATTCACGTTGGTCTTGATTCGTTGGAAATTACATTTGTTGAGATACACGACCTCAAAAAGGTGGTTCCACAAAGATGACGTTCTTCAGACTAAAGAATTCTTCAACAAGTCATTTCGCGGAGTACTATGCTGAACCACATATGGATGGGCGGCAGTGGTTCGCAGTGCTTTCCTGAAGTAATTATATGTTTCTTTTATAGATTTACGTTTTAGCGACTATTATAAAATATGAAATTCTTAGCAGGGTAGTTGTTAGGATATCCTCATAACCCTGGATCTTGGTTCCTGGGTTAACCAGTTAACCATCATGGTTCTTAGTTTTATCATCTTGGTTTGTACGGTAAAAACGATTCAAGAACAACGTGAATCGCTCTCTTCGAACGCACAACGCTCGCAGAGCGCCTTAAAGGATTTTTTCGATAGTGGTGTATACATATATGTACAGGCAGTTTTGAAGACACATTCTAATGTATATTGGTGGTTACGAGGACGCTTGGTGCTTATGAGGTCTTTCCATTTAAGAATTTGTGATAACCGTGCTAACCAAGATGATAAACCGAAGAACCATAATGGTTTACTGGTTAACCTAGGAACCAAGATCCAGAGCCATGGGGTTATCCTAACAACTACCCTTCTAAAAATTTTATATTTTATAATAGTCGTTAAACGTTTTCTATAAAAGAAACATACAATTACTGCAGAAAGGCACTGCGAATCACTGTCGCCAATCCATATTTGGTTCAGCTTAGTACTCCAAGAACTTACTTGTTTAAGAATTCTTTAATCTGAAGGACGTCATCTTTGTGGAACTACCTTATTGAGGTCGTGTTTCTAAACGAATTTAAATTCCAACGAATCAAGACCTTCTTCGAACGCGCACCGCTCATAGAGCGCCTTAAAGGATTTTTCCGGTAGTGGTGTATACATATATGTACAGGCAGTTTTGAAGACACATTCTAAGAAATAATGGTGGTTACGAGGACGCTTGGTGCTTATGAGGTCTTTCCATTTAATAATTTGTGATTACCGTACAAACCAAGATGATAAAACTGGGAACCATGAACGTTAACTGGTTAACCTAGGAACCAAGATCAAGAGTTATGAGGATAACCTAACAACTACCCTTCTAAGAATTTCATATTTTATTATAGTCGCTAAAACGTTTGATATAAAAGAAACATACAATTACTCTTAGGATTGTTTTTAATGCGTTTTCATAACTTTTATGAAACTAAGACTACTAAAAGAGCTTTATCGGCTATATGGCTGTGGCAATGTTCCGTTACAAAAATATAGATAGACCGTTGTAAGTAAGGACTATTTTAATATAAGATTTAATCATGTTTTTTTATTTTGGTCTAAATGAGAATAATTGCTTTTCACATTTCTTTACATATTCCGTAGGCTATTTGAATTTTGCCTAGTCTAATTACACCTGTTGTTGGCTCTTAGACACAATTACAGACGAAAAAGAAGGGCCAGGATCAATTAGTTATTATCTTTGAAAATAAAACATTTAACTTTCTTTTAAGCATTTATTTATTAAATAACAAAACATAATCAATGTGCCATCAACACTGCAGAAATAAAAAAGGAGTAGCCTATATTTAATTATGGTTATTGATAAATCTTAGAAAGAAAATATGGCGAACCTAAATTTTAACAATAAAACATTTTACAATAATTTCTTTTATAGGAAACGTTTTAGCGACTATTATAAAATATGAAATTCTTAGAAGGGTAGTTGTTAGGATATCCTCATAACTCTCGATCTTAGTTCCTAGGTTAACCAGTTAACGTTCATGGTTCCCAGTTTTATCATCTTGGTTTGTACTAATCACAAATTCTTAAATGGAAAGACCTCATAAGCACCAAGCGTCCTCGTAACCACCAATATGCCTTAGAATATGTCTTCAAAACTGCCTATACATATTTGTATACACCTCTACCGGAAAAATCCTTCAAGGCGCTCTATGAGCGGTGCGCGTTCGAAGGGATTCACGTTGGTCTTGATTCGTTGGAAATTACATTTGTTGAGATACACGACCTCAAAAAGGTGGTTCCACAAAGATGACGTTCTTCAGATTAAAGAATTCTTCAACAAGTCATTTCGCGGAGTACTATGCTGAACCACATATGGATGGGCGGCAGTGGTTCGCAGTGCTTTCCTGAAGTAATTATATGTTTCTTTTATAGATTTACGTTTTAGCGACTATTATAAAATATGAAATTCTTAGCAGGGTAGTTGTTAGGATATCCTCATAACCCTGGATCTTGGTTCCTGGGTTAACCAGTTAACCATCATGGTTCTTAGTTTTATCATCTTGGTTTGTACGGTAAAAACGATTCAAGAACAACGTGAATCGCTCTCTTCGAACGCACAACGCTCGCAGAGCGCCTTAAAGGATTTTTTCGATAGTGGTGTATACATATATGTACAGGCAGTTTTGAAGACACATTCTAATGTATATTGGTGGTTACGAGGACGCTTGGTGCTTATGAGGTATTTCCATTTAAGAATTTGTAATTACCGACAAACCAAGATGATAAACCTAAGAACCATGGTTTACTGGCTAACCTAGGAACCAAGATCCAGAGTCATGAGGTTATCCTAACAACTACCTTTCTAAGAATTTTATACTATATAATAGTCGTTAAACGTTTTCTATAAAAGAAACATACAATTACTGCAGAAAGGCACTGCGAATCACTGTCGCCAATCGATATTTGGTTCAGCTTAGTACTCCGAGAACTTACTTGTTTAAGAATTCTTTAATCTGAAGGACGTCATCTTTGTGGAACCACCTTTTTGAGGTCGTGTTTCTCAACGAATATAAATTCCAACGAATCAAGACCAACGTGGATCCCCTTTTTCGAACGCGCACCGCTCATAGAGCGCCTTAAAGAATTTTTCCGGTAGTTGTGTATACATATATGTACAGGCAGTTTTGAAGACATATTCTAAGGCATATTGGTGGTTACGAGGACGCTTGGTGCTTATGAGGTCTTTGCATTTAAGAATTTGTGATTACCTTACAAACCAAGACGATAAACCTAAGAACCATAGTGGTTAACTGGTTAACCTAGGAACCAAGATACAGAGTTATGAGGATATCCTAACAACTACCCTTCTAAGAATTTCATATTTTATAATAGTCGCTAAAACGTTTTCTATAAAAGAAACATACCATTACTCTTAGGATTGTTTTTAATACGTTTTCATAACATGAATTAAGAAATCCATCTCTTAGTGCCAGAAGTCCAGGTGTCATAAAAACTTGGATTTCGAATCAAATTAAAAAAAAAATAACTTATTCATTCCTTGATTCATTAACTGTTGTTAAAGTCTCTATAGAGAATGAGTAAACGTTGCAATGGATATTTGTTAACTCAAAATACCTTGTGTTATAGTAAAATGTTTTATTGTTAAAATTTAGGTTCGCCATATTTTCTTTCTAAGATTTATCAATAACCATAATTACCTGCACGTTTTTTACATTACCTACGTTAAATACTTTAAATATAGGCTACTCCTTTTTTATTTCTGCAGTGTTGATGGCACATTGATTATGTTTTGTTATTTAATAAATAAATGTTCAAAAGTAGGTTAAATGTTTTATTTTTAAAGATAATAATTAATAATTGATCCTGGTCCTTCTTTTTCGTCTGTATATTGTGTCTAAGAGCCAGCAATAGGTGTAATTAGACTAAGCAAAATTCAAATAGCCTACGGAGTTTGTAAAGAAATGTGAAAAGCAATTATTCTCATTTAGGGCAAAATAAAAAAAAAACATGATTAAATCTTATATTAAAATAGTCCTTACTTACAACGGTCTATCTATATTTTTATAACGGAACATTACCACAGCCATATAGCCGATAAAGCTCTTTTAGTAGTCTTAATTTCATAAAAGTTATGAAAGCGCATTAAAAACAATCCTAAGAGTAATTGTATGTTTCTTTTATAGCAAACGTTTTAGCGACTATAATGAAATATGAAATTCTTAGAAGGGTAGTTGTTAGGCTATCCTCATAACTCTTGATCTTGGTTCCTAGGTTACCCAGTTAACGTTCATGGTTCCCAGTTTTATCATTTTGGCTTGTACGGTAATCACAAATTTTTAAATGGAAAGACCTCATAAGCACCAAGCGTCCTCGTAACCTCCAATATGTCTTAGAATGTGTCCTCAAAACTGCCTGTACATATATGTATACACCACTACCGAAAAAATTCTTTAAGGCGCTCTACGAGCGGTGCGCGTTCGAAGAAGGGGATTCACGTTGGTCTTGATTCGTTGAAAATTATATTCGTTGAGAAACACGACCTCAAAAAGGTGGTTCCACAAAGATGACGTTCTTTAGATTAAAGAATGCTTCAACAAGTCATTTCGCGGAGTACTATGCTGAACCACATATGGATGGGCGGCAGTGGTTCGCAGTGCTTTCCTGAAGTAATTGTATGTTTCTTTTATAGAATACGTTTTAGCGGCTATTATAAAATATGAAATTCTTAGAAGGGTAGTTGTTAGGATATCCTAATAACTCTGGAGCTTGGTTCCTGGGTTAACCAGTTAACCATCATGGTTCTTAGTTTTATCATCTTGGTTTGTACGGTAAAAACGATTCAAGAAAAACGTGAATCGCTTTCTTCGAACGCACACCGCTCGCAGAGCGCCTTAAAGGATTTTTCCGATAGTGGTGTATACATATATATACAGGCAGTTTTGCAGACACATTCTAAGAAATATTGGTGGTTACGAGGACGCTTGGAGCTTATGAGGTCTTTCTAATTAAGAATTTGTGATTACCGTACAAACCAAGATGATAAAACTGGAAACCATGAACGTTAACTAAGTAACCTAAAAACCAAGATCCAGAGTTATGAAGATATCCTAACAACCACCCTTCTAAGAATTTTATAATTTATTATAGTCGCTAAAACGTTTTCTATAAAAGAAACATACAATTATTGCAGAAAAGCACTGCAAATCACTGCCGCCAATCCATACTGGATTCAGCTTGGTACTCCGCTAACTTACTTGTTTAAGAATTTTTTAATCTGAAGGACGTCATCTTTGTGGAACCACTTTTTTGAGGTCGTGTTTCCCAACGAATATAATTTCCAACGATTCAAGACCAACGTGAATCGCTTTCTTTGAATACGCAGCGCTCGCAGAGCGCCTTAAAGGATTTTTCCGATAGTGGTGTATACATATATGTACAGGCAGTTTTGAAGACACATTCTAATGTATATTGGTGGTTACGAGGACGCTTGGTGCTTATGAGGTCTTTCCATTTAAGAATTTGTGATTACCGTACAAACCAAGATGATAAACCTAAGAACCATAATGGTTTACTGGTTAACCTAGGAACCAAGATCCAGGGTCATGAGGTTATCCTAACAACTACCCTTCGAAGAATTTTATATTTTATAATGGTCGTTAAACGTTTTCTATAAAATAAACATACAATTACTGCAGAAAGGCACTGCGAATCACTGTCGCCAATCCATATTTGGTTCAGCTTAGTACTCCGAGAACTTACTTCTTTAAGAATTCTTTAATCTGAAGGACGTCATCTTTGTGGAACCACCTTTTTGAGGTCGTGTAAAAATTTAAATAACCCCAATATGGAATCTTTCGCCTATAAAAAGTCGTAGTTAGATTTGAAAATTAATGTTTTTTATTTATGTTATTTTAAAAACAGGGTACTTTCAATTAATATACACCGGATTTAAGATTTCCTATTAAAATCACCGAGCACTGCATAGGAATTTATAATCTAGTGTAATTCAAAATTCGATGCTAACTATCTCATAAATTATTAGAGATACAGCAAAGGTTAAATTAAGGCAATTTGAATATTTTTGCGGTCATATTATTATCTACTTTGCTATTTTGGAAAATGCCTCTCACTTTTACTATAAATGTTTTTTTTTTAACAGTGTGGTTTAAAAATATTTTTTTGAAACAACAAGACAATATAAGAGAAACATTTTTTTATGCCAATCTACAATATTATAAAACAATTATTTATAGTCCTCATAAATACCATCTGTCCTGATAATAACTTATAATAATAAGTCCTGATAATAACCTATTTACATCTAATGCTTCTGAGGACAGTCTCTACAACTGCCAATTGACATATAATCTTATAAGGACAGACCTCATAAGCACCACGTGTCCTCGTTAGCACCGATATTAATAGAAATTAGTCCTCAAAACTGCCCATTGACATATATATATATATATAATATGTATAGGAATCGAGATAGGAATCTAAATTGACGTTGATCCCAAACACTTTAAAATTTCTAAAATCCAGTCTATAGTCTACGTAGAAACTTGATGAGAAAAAATTCCAAGTATCGGAAATAAGTGACTGACTCGGTGACTGAGTCATTCATTAATATTCAATTCGATATGATTAATTTCTCGATTAATTCTTAAAGACATTCATTATTTCATCGCGGCAAAAAAAAAAACCAGTTATAATTTTAAAATTATGTAACTGTTACTTACTAAAGACATGCTGAAGATTACACAGGTGCATTACCTACAAACATATATTTAGCGCCTCAAAACACCGATAGAAAGTACCTAGTAGGTACTCTGCCGATTTTTGTAAAATAGTATCACCGTACGTTCCTACCTACAACTTTTGAAAGGCCCCCGGCAAGCTGTTATTATAGTAAAAGTCTCGGTAAAAGTGATTTGGGTGCGATAACGGTGTTTATATGAAATAACACGACGTCGCTCAAATTCAAGAACTCAGTTGATAATCTAAACAGAACCATTTGGTAAAAGGATTTGAAAAACTAATAATTGATTACTTAACCTTTCTCTAGTTTTGGTTTATTTTTAATCACCTTGTAGCAAATGTATCGTGATGTAAAAGTTTAATGTCCGTACATAAGGTATTTTTACCTAAAAAAAAACTGAAACTAGAGAAAGGTCTTACCGTTAGCTTTTAGATTCTTCGTGAAATTAGCTTCTATTCCCATTTGTTTCATAGTTCTTGAAATTATGCTAACCCGAGTGACAACCCCTTGAAAACCGAAAATTTAAAAATATTTCCGGCTGGTCGATAGCTTTTGTTCCGCTTTTGAGCCCTTCGCCAATTCAACTTAAAGATATCTAAAAGAACCTTAGAA
Source organism: Polydrusus tereticollis (assembly GCA_963920685.1). NCBI lineage: Eukaryota > Metazoa > Arthropoda > Insecta > Coleoptera > Curculionidae > Polydrusus > Polydrusus tereticollis. The sequence goes on along the minus strand of OY987333.1, from coordinate 72,519,897 downwards.
GAAGACAAAAGAAGAACCTAGACACCTTTCGCACACCCGCGTTAGTTTTGAATTTATTGAAAGATTGATGGTCGAATAGGCATTTCCTTAATAAGCACGTGTAATATTTTCTTATTTACGGTAGGTACGTGTGCGAGATGTTGCACGTGGCGACGTAACATTTTGTGTTGAAATGTAGTGTGAGGTCCCTTTCCTTTTCATCAGACTCTATAGTCTTGCCGAAGAGCCGTAATACGGCGAAACGCGCCCAAGGATTGGGTCTGACGGAAAGAAAAGAGACAAACTTCTTTAAACCTCTTTAAGTTTCTTATTTCCTGTGACCACCCATCGATCCGTTACTTTGGGTTACACTTGGGTTTGGGCTTGAGGGCCTGTCACATCCGCTGTTTCCGGCACAGGTAGGTACAGGTGACTGACGTCTCTCGCGACGCGACATTGTCAAAGATTTAAGGTATTGATTTAAGACAGTAACTGTCTTCAATCAACGATTAAGGTATAAAATTTCAAAAAACAAAAAAATTGCTTAGGTTCAAGCTCGGGTCCAAGGTATTTTTATATCAATGTTTAGGAGACCTCGTTCATCAAATTTCTAGTAAATTTTAATTAGTTAACCTCACTATAAATTTTATAGGTGGCTCCTTCAATGCTGAACGATATATTAAAATGTCCTGATTAATATGTGTCGCCTTGCCTAAGGCTTATGCTCGGACTTATGGTTTTATTTCTTACGCGGCGCTGCAATTTCGTAGAAAACCCCAAGCCACGCGTAGCTCGTGGAAGGTATCAAATTAATACAAAAATTAATTCTTAAAATTTAGGCACTCTTAAAATAGACAAGACCACACAAGTATTTTTGCGTTTTCTAAGAGTGCAGGGCCGGCACGGGATATCATAGAGGCTGATGTTTGTTTTGTAAGTTAGTCAGCGATTTTAACTTCTATTACCTTGCTGTGATCCTTCTAAGCGATTCGGGAAAATGATTTCATAGTTTTAAGGTAGTTAGGGGGCCGCAGAGAAGTAAAGTATAGCGAGCGAAAGATTGCATGAGACGAAATGAGAAATCAAGGGAAAATTTGGTATAAAAGCGGTATATTCTAGATTTACTCGTCAAACCTATTCTGTATTTACTGCTCAGAGCATAGGCGGCCGCAAAAACTATTTTCCAAGAACAAAATACAATTTTAATTCTCAATGGTTATATATTTCCCCTCGTACTTATTTCCCCTACATTCTTTGGGGATGTAAGTATTTTTTTAATCTTTGAAATTTAGTTCACTTTTAATTTGTTGGTCGTAGTTGGATCGGCTATTGAGTGAGGATGAGGAGTGAGCCAGTCTCTCGGTAATCTGCATGATTTGTTGGGGTTGGAGGGGATGTGCAATTGTGTGTGTTTTAGTAATTGATAATAAATTTGTCTAGGTATATGTGTTCGGTTATTTTCGGTGATTGTATAGTTCATTGTTGGCACGGGACAACGACCCACTTGGAGATAATTAGACTCTTGTTTCCAGGTTTGGAAAGTTAAAAGCGAGGTTAAAAGGTTGTTGTATACCCGCGTGTATAGCCAATAATAGCGCGTAATAGCTACTAATCTAGACGAGAATTTACGTAAAAACCAAGGACTGGACTAAGGAGCTTATATATACCAAGTACCTAATAGGGGCTCAGGTTATTTTTGGTTTTCTTGCTTAGATTTACCGAATATTTACAATCCGGAAAAATTCTGGACGAAATCGGATGCCTCTTAATGGTGTTCTTCTTATTACCCTCGTAGGGGTTTGGTGATACTATTAGGTTTTGGTATCTATTTGTTATGCATATTCTGGTGGTGCTACATCAATCGCTATATTATGTATTGTTTGTCCTGTCATTTCCTTAACTCCGTCTAATCATCTCGTTGGTGACTTCCTTGTAGGTCTTTCGCGTTCTAAAAAGTGCCGGAATTTCCATTTTACCGGTGCTGTTGTATCTTATCAGTTGTTAATTTGTTGTTCCATGTACCTAGTATCGCCAGATTTGTCCAATCCATGGCACCTTTGGGATATGCCGGTATACACGAGGGTATAACCCGAGGTATAGGTACCCACATATGTATTTATTTTCTTGTTCGAGTTTCCGAAGCATGGGAATATTGGGAATATCAAAGAGTTAGCCAATATTATCTTCATTGGGTTTGTGATAGCATGATCCTAGGTGTGGATTTTCCGAAGACTTTCCATATCGTGCTAATCTGGCTATAGCTAGGTAGGTATTCTTCTTTTGATTTACATGGTGCAATTACCGTCGTTGGCATAAGCTCAAGCCCCTATACCTCGACCGAGGCCTCGACTTATAGGTATGAAATTATCGACTATGTACTTCAGAATTTGTTACTTTATCAGCCTGTCCCCTCTCGTTTTCAGCGAAGATCAGAGTGCCATCCGCTTACTTTAAGTTAGTGATGTTTCTGACTTTAATCGATAAGGTACCCCTCCACCCCAGATATCAAGAACTTGTCTCATGATGTATTAACTGTAGATATTGTACAGCCGGAGCGCATTTACATCCATTTACTTGGGTAGGGGTGAGGGAGAGGAAGGGTTATCCCGAGGGTTATCCACTCGATTATCCATTAGGGTTGGTCGAAGAAATTATTTTTTCGAGCATCGAATTCTAATAACGCGCAAAAGTTGCGTACTTGCATGCAAATTAATGAAAAAATAGTAAAAAAAATCATAAGCTGGATCTTCAGTTCGCGCAAAAAATGAGGAAAAACAGAAACTTTTACATTTACGCTCAAAATGTACAGCTAAACTTTTTTGGCTTCTAATTGCATCTAAGAACTTCGTTTTAGTGATGACAGCAACATTATATTTAAAAATCATGCGCTACTTTTGGAGTTCGCGCAAAAGGCCTAAAAGTTATGAATTTAGTGAGTATTTTAGGTATTTACCGATTTTCAAAGAGACTCGTGTAATTTACTTAACAAAATTCAGCGGCCATTAACATGGTTCATTTGCTTACTTCACTTCTCGCTTCACTTCAACGAGCTGCCATTCAGACATTTATTTGAATTCTTAGACGGACAGACGACGGGACCAACATCATTCTCTGGAACTAACTGCATGCATGACTGTGCGAAATTACCCGTTGCAAATTTTGAAGCAATTGAATAGATAAAATCAACATCTGTAAAACTGATCTTAGTAAAGACCAACTTACTATACCTTCTAGATATTGTCAGTAAATTCAAACAGGACAATGTACTCCAGCTCTGGCTGTAAGAGATCCTGGACCTCTCAGTCACTCCCGATGGCTGACATGCGCAAACCATGTCTTACGGTTGTTGATTTCCCAAACAAGTAGATACACTGTTAAGACCTGACATTAAAAGATATCAGTCTGTGAAATATGGTCCGAAACATATCTTTAAGCTGGTTCAAACTACGAGACATTTGCCAGATGACATTAAGTAGATGAGAGACAGCACATACTAGAGTTTGGGCTACAAAACTGAAATTCCGAAACGGAAGTCTGTTAAGTAGAACTTTTATGACTTCCTTGAAACATTTTGATGCCACGGACTACACCTCGGACTCTCGGACTACACTGAGTTGATAGACTGGACCAAAGGTAACCTGCCGCCGCCTCCAATATTGGAAAGCTTAACAGCCGAACTCGCAGCCGAAACTATTTCTTCGTTTCTAAAAGACAAAAAAATTTCCAAGCCACACCCAAATCGTGGGAAGATGCGTGAGGCTTGTCACAGCGTCCGCAGAAAAAGTGCGCGGAGGAGAAAACAGAGATGGCCGAGGAGATGGCAACATTAGAACAACATTGCTCTCAAGATCGACAATGCCAAAATTTGCAAACATCTCATTTTAAGGTAACGTTATTGGCTAAATGAACCTAATTTACTACACTCTAATTGGTTGAATGGTTGGGAAGGGTATGGGGGGAACTCGAATTGCAGCCACCTCCTCGTGGTGAGTTGTGGGACATCTCATACAAAAATGTGAAATAAGCGCAGAGCTGCAAAGTAATGTAATAATTTATAATTTAAAATACCACCAAGCGTGTATTTGTAAGACGATAGAACCCCTAACTTTTACCAATAATTTTATAATTTTAGGCCTTTTGCGCGAACTCAAAAAGTAGACCATGATGTTTAAATATTATAAGACCTACTTTTCTGTCATCAGACAACTGAAACGATTGAAGTTCTTAGATGCTATTAGAAGCCAAAAAAGTACCTAATATACATGTGTATTTTGAGGATTAATGTAAAATTTGATGTTTTTCCTTATTTTCTCAAACTTAAAGCCCTTTGCACAAACTGAGGATCCAACGTATGAATTTGTTTTTACTATTTTTTTATTAATTAGGTAGCATGCAAATACGCAAGTTTTGCGCACTATTCGAATTCGATACTCGAAAAAATGATTTTTTTTTACCCACCCTTTCAACCATGGGCGGGTCCATGGGTCATCCAAGAGCTCACCCTAGATGTTCCACCCTAATTGTAACATTTAAATTGTAAAAGGTAACTGACGAAGATAACACGCATACCTAATCTAAACTAATTATTTTGTTTTTATGAATTCTATCTTAACCTCGATTTTAACAAATATTTATGTAGGAAGAGTAGCTACTTAGTAGAAAAATACCTACTAATGATAAAAAAACAAAACAGCCGACAGGGTTTTTTGTCATTTTTGCTCTTAATGCGCATGCGTAGGTAACTTCTAACCAGCGAAAGCAAGGGATGATTGGGCAACTCGTCGTGGAGAATGTAACGTACTTACCAAATATGAACGGTTGTGGAACACAAAAGTGTTACTCTTCCCTCTACTATTATACTCTACTCTGAGTAGGTACTTGCATGAATTGTTTTTGAATAAATATTTCAGTAGGTATTTCAGGATTGATAAATAATCATACTAATCTCTGGAGCTACTGTTACTACTGCCAATTTGCTGCTTAACTACTACTAGGTAATTTCTGTTACTACTTAATAAGTACTTTACATTTTCCGAGCATTTTTCAAATCACAAAAAAAATTGCACGACAAAATAGAGGATAAAATAAAAAAGCCGGCAGCATTGGAGAACCGGACGACCACATGGAATCTTTCAAGGGCGCGGTAACGACAATCCAGGTAACGAGGGCTGTGACGAGGGTGTCAGAAATGCATGAATCATCTTTCGGGTCCTTACGATCTAACCTCGAATTTAACCTTAAAAAGGGTGAAATAATTTAAAATTTTGCAAGGGTCTCAAAGAGGGACTCATTTGAAATGAAAATAAATAAAACGAAATGTATTTTGAAATTTAATATAGGTGTAAGAAAATATGGGCCGAGATATGGGCATTAAAATGTAAGTACCACCTACCTTGTTTCGAATTTTAAATGAAACAGCGGTCATCACATACTTCAATGTTTTTAAATAGATGTTCCAGGCGCGATTTAAATTTTTAACCACCCACAAACCACAACTCCCGAGTTAATAAGGTTTAAAAATAATCCGTAAAAAAGCACGTGAGATTTGACAGGCGGCGTTGCAATTTATGCATTTTAATCCACAACATTTTTAATATTAATAAAAAAAAAATATTATCAAACAAGTGTGTAAAATTTTAACTTACTTTTTACACTGCCCTTATTGGAATCCTCCTGTTTAATCCATTTAGCCAAAAATGTAAAAATGATCACAGCAAGTCCGATAAAAATCGCTGTTAGGACTGCCGGTCCCAAAGCCACAACATTTTCAGTCGCACTATCCATGACTGGTTCTAATTTCAGAAATTCCTTCGTTCAATTAACAGAAAAACCAGCAAAAATTGAAAAAAATCACGCGAGAAACCGGACCACGCGGTCGAAAAACCGATTCAATCTCAAGCGGCAGCAAAATCACACTGGCTATGGCTGAGTCGACAAACGAAGATCGGCAAAAGCGCAACGTCCTTAAGCGCGCGAAATTTAAAACTGTGGCGTCTAAAACCTTGTTCTTTTTTCAACTTTTCTGAATAAATTTTCATTCTATGACTTTTTGTCGTGTAGAAATTGCGAAAACCCATTCGCGACAAAATTGCAAAGAAAAATTTGGGGGTTTCGATTTTCTTTCAAACCAAGTGAAATGTCGATTTCGACTGAAATGTTTGGTTGGGTGCTGCGCGGTTTTCATTTTGTCCGGCGACGTCGCGGTTAAAACGTAACAACTCGTGGAGTGGATAGTGTGGCGTGGATTGGCGCGACGTTGCCGATGTGAGGTATTATTTCTAAAATTATTTTGACAATATTTCAACTACTGATAACTAGACATAAGACATTGTGAACATAGGTGAAACTAGGGGGGTTCAGAGTGGGCCCGGCACCCTTTAGAATGGTGATTTTCAACATACATTATTTAGTGCATACACTCGACAAAATGGGATTCCCTATCTACTTTGGATTTCGAACACAAAGGACCTGGCTCCCCCCCCAGAAAAATTCTCTTGTTACGCCTATGATTGTGAACGATCCTAGCAGCAGCCTCATGATTTATGCCAATCTGGAAAACTCTATTAGGTATAGGGATTTTCGTCTATAGCCAATAAAATATTTAATTTCTTATCCTCCGAAATAGCTGAACAGCCTTTCCTGGGGCTCTGACTCCAGGGTGGCGGCGAGGCGCGTTCCCCCGTTGAAAAACTTCAATGGAATTGGAAAACTTGAAACACAACAATTAAAACCTATAATGTAACGGCAATTATTTTATACCTTATAGGTACCTTTATCTTTTTTTGTGAAAATGTATTAGCCTTTTCTGAAGAATGCTCTCTGTAAGCTCTTCAGCCTCTCACTGTGACTGCGACGAAAGATATGATGGATAAAGAAATACAGGCGATTATATTAGGAGATCATCGACACGTGCATTGCCTTTCTAAAATCAAAATTCAACACAGAAATGAATGAAGATAATGTCATGACACCATAATGTCAGTATATAAATACCATTGTTACATAACAGCAAATAAGTCTATACCTTAAAAAAAAAGGTGTACCCTAAATAATCTTTTTTTACTCTGTAGTACTTATCAAACTTTTTGCCTTAAGAGTGTTTTTGGAATTAGCTCTTCTTAGAGATTACAGATCTAAACTAAACTATAGGGGTCTCATGTCTACTACCTGAGTTATTTTTATAATGAATTTCTATGCCAAAAAATGCACAATTAAAAATTATTATATACGTGACAGAGGAAATATTTTTGGATTGTTAAATAATGAATTTGTTCCTTACTTTATGTACACACTGTATTAACTTATGATTGTGGCAATCTTATAGTTTTTGTTGTTCCTAGTAACAAAGCCCAATTGTTTGTACCTAAGCCCTATTAACAATATAGTTATGGTGAGTGTTAAACTCTTAACTTAACTGAAAATAAATCTCAAGGTCCTTATTATTGTTTTTACGATCTATAATTAATTAATTAATTTTAAAATTTCTTTATTATTTCTCTTTTGATAATTATAATTGCACCTTAACTATTGACCCGACATGGGTACTCTACCCTAGCCTTACTCCAGGTCCAGGTCCAAACCAAGAACCGCCAGGCTAGAGCTTCACCGGGGCCGATGACGTTGGCCCGTTAGTTAAGGCTACACACTTTTTTATTTTACTCCACTACACACTCTTACCGGCAGGGCCTTTAAGCGTGCTTTGACTGAATTTATTATCCCAGGGGGATTCAAAAGTAGGTTGACGAAGATAATTTTAGTCATAAACTGGAACTATAAGATTCACTTCACGTGTGGTCGTTCCATGTGCGGCGGGAAGCGCCGAATACAACGTCTCCGCTTGTTTAACAACTAAGCCCATGCCCTGTACGTACCATAAGGAAAGACGTCATTGAAGAGTGGGTACGCGATGGCATAATTTTTTTTTTAAATAAATAAATTGTTGTTTTTTAAACCCACGTGGTAATCTCCCCAGATCAACGGTAAACATGGCAACACTGGTTCAACAGTTACACACGCTTACTCTTACTACAATCTGAATTCTGATTCTATTCTTGAGTACTTATTGGAAAGGGTGATGTGTCCTGCTACTTTTGTTCAATGTAATCGTTGAACCACTAGAGAATAAATAATGTTACACGCGTTCGCCATTATATGGAAAAATGCTACTTTAAGTCTCATCTTCATAATCTTATATTTAAGTGCGTCCCACCAAAATCTAGCGCGGGCAAGCTAATCCCTAAAATTGAAATAGTAGTCCATACTTGCAGTAGAGTTCACGTATGTATGGACAAACAAAAATGTTACATCACTAACTATGTATTTGCTATATCTAAAGTATAAACAAAAAAACTTAAAACTAAGAAAAGGTTAAGTAATCATTTAACTTTTCAATTCTCTACCAAATGGTCCTATCTGAAATATTAACCGAGTTCTTGAATTTAAACGGCGGCGTATATTTCCATATAAACATTGTTACAATTAACGACTCTGAAGTCGATGGTTACAGTACCCAGCGCATTTTTGCTATACCTACTATACTAACGGCTTGCTAACTCTTATAAGTAATTCACTCTGCGCCGGGTTAGACATTTTCATTTTATACAAAATAACTGGTAGGTTAGGTAAAGTTGTTATAAGAATCATTGACTATTAGGCAATCCAACGATGTGTCAAATTCTTATTTGCCCCCCGCGGCCATATTGAATTCGCCTACTGCCTCAATGATTCAAGCGAACGAACGAATTCAATATGCCCGGGGGGGGGGGGGCAATATCACGTGGTTTGGATTGCCTAATAACCTATATTTCGTTACCCTAAAAAAGTTCTAAGTTATACCGCTTTCAAGCAAATAATTAATCTACGAGGAACGGGCGTGAGACCCCAAATGGATGAAAACGAAGCCGAAGATGATAGCTGTCACAAAGTTACATTGCATAAAGAATCGCCATACTCTTGAACGTCTTTCGTGTTCCCTATCCTTTTTTATATTTTCCTATTCAGAGCAGGTCTATCACACCTCGCTCTTATAAGTTCAGACATACGTAAGTTTAGCCGCAAACGAGCATTTTCGTAAATAAATAGATCTATATTAAAATTTGTCTATATCTATACTTTTCTCTTTTTAAAGTGTATTAAAGAAACAAATTAACAGATGATCCGAACAACGCGGGAGTTTTACAACACGCAACACTTTCCGGTTTTTGTATAAAATAGTGGCTCAAGCTGACGTTTCCTTTTTGTGATTTTATTTATCTTCTTCCAATTTTCTACAGAAAATGGGTCCTTTCTTGTCGTAGGTAAGTCATTTCAATCCTTGATTGGTTACGTTTGCTAAAATATCACTATTAAATATCGAATGAAATCGCTCAAAATCGGTAACTGACCACCGAAACGATGCCACATTATAAACATTTTTTTTATTCAATTGTTCAATTTCTATTCCTCTATTTATTTCAAAGCTTGTTTTAAATAATAAATAATACGTTTCTCTATATTTCTTTAAATAACACAGAACATTTTAAATACATTAAATACAGCATAATGTAGGTACCTAAGGAAGGCTGTGAATAATAACCTACCAATAGAAAATAATAGTTCACGTGTCCGAGCGATTTTTAGAAAATCTACCAAAGTGACAATACAGAATTTATTCCATCTTCTTCCTGGCCGGTGATCGTTGCGCGTTGCCACTGGCTGGTGATTAAAGGCGGTACCTCTAGAAACGACATGTTATTGAGGGAGGGACTCTTGAACTAAATGAAGGATTGATCACTGGTGCGAATGGTGGATCTCGGAAACTGTCTGATATTCGTATGGTTGAGGTAAAATCGTTGACGAGAGAATTGGCGACGAAGTCTCTCGAGTACACGGGCCTGATTCTGTTCCGGATGGTTCGAGGGTCCCCGCGACATACATAACTCTCGTAGGACAAGGACGTTTAAGGGCTGCCTCGTCGACGTTTTGCGATGAGCAAAGAGGCGTAAATAATAACAAAACCGTAAAAAACTGTGCCGGTCGCCAGTCTGTCGGTTATATTGTAGTTCGGAATCCACGTTAAACTGCAGTAGGTCCCGTCTGGCTGACATTACCCAGACGTGAAAACAACGGGGTCGGCAAAAAAGGTCAAAACTGGCCTACTTGCTTGGCGTCAAGCCTCCCAGTCCAGTCCACTACCACTACTACAACTAGATGTTCTCACTGTATAAAAATAACAGGGAAGCTACGGCGTCAGTGTTTTGCTGTTTTGTTATCTGACCAACGCATTTTGGCATTTTACCCTGTCAGTCACGAAATATTGCAGCTTAAGCTGGAAATTAATGAATTTAGAGGAGTCTTATTTGAGTCATCGTATATAATCAGAAAGTCTTTGTGGAGCGTTAGGATTGGACAGTGGACAATTAATTACGGCGGTGTGCTACGGAGATTGGTACATTGAACCGATTATCTTCCTTATTCTCTAAATTAATGAGGTATATAGCACTACTTGTCGACATATCATAAGGGTGTATCTTATTTGCAGATGACACCACCATTTTATATCAGGCGGAGGCATCGATTCACCTGTCAGGTTTTTAAAATTCTCAAGAAATTAATGAGAGTTTGGAGTTCTGAAATTATACATTTCTTTATAAAAAAAGCCTCTGCATTCTCAGAATGCCGGCGAGCATGGGCTCCCCCCCCCCCCCCTAATAGGCTACATACAATTCAGGACAAACACTACAATTTTTAACTGCCAAAATATAAAACAGCTGATTAAAAAATACAAATCTCCAAAACAATTATTTTCTAAAAAAATATTATCAGCAGTTAACTTAACGCATGGATAATAATTATAATATGGGTTTAAAGCAAAAACAGATCGGCTAAAATGTTAACATTATATACACACACAGCACACTTCTTTTCAGAAATAACTCTGATATATTTCGAATATTTCTAAAGCTGGATTTATAAACTCGAAGCCGGCGTCGGCACTCGCGCTGGCATGGGCACTGGAAGGTAAACAAGTAAATCGTAATAGAGTGATTTATAAACTTCGCCGGCGCTCGCGCTGGCGCGCCGGCTTGCGTTCGACATAAGCCATCTTTATCTTTCCAGCGCCGGCGTTCGTAAGAAATCTGTAGCACCGCGTCACAACCAATGGGATTTTAGCATTTCTAGCAAGTCATCGTTGGCATCTGCCAAACTGTCAACGGCCAAGCGTCATTTTAATTTTTGTGTTGACGTCAGCTTGGTGTTTCTGAATTATTTGTTTTTGTTGTTCTCATATTGATCTTGTTTGTAAAAAGAATTCCTTGCTAAATCCGTTTATTTAACTCTTTTTTATTTTGTTCTAATAACTGCCTTAAAGAAAACACTACCAAGAGTACAAACTAAAATGTCAGATGTGTCAGATTATGTTTTTGTTTGTCAACACTGTGAACGCGAACGCAGGGCAACGATTAAAAAAATCGGGAAATTTATTTCTATTTCGAGTACATGTGATGTAAATCTTCCCAGTATGGTTATATGGAATGTTTACACTAAGGTCACGATGACCTGTAAAATATACCGATAGTTACAAACTAGAAATGGAAGTGTCTGCAACTAAGAACTAATTTTACAATTCGAATTTCAATATAGTCAAGGGGTAGTCAAGGAAGTAGCTAGCAAATTCGTCGATGGAAAATCGGTCATCGAATTGACCATAGCTACATAGAGAAAATTCGTTTACTAAAATTCTTTGCTAGCAAAATATGATAATTTAGTACAAGTAGCTAAGAATAGACCAAATATGAAGAAATGATATTGTGGTAACAAGTAAAATCGTTCTTATAAGATAATATTTTAGTTGGGCATTATACACACATTATATTATTATATGCACATTGCACTGATATGAGGAAACATCCTAAGCGAAGCTAAACCAAGCTTAAACCTGTATGGTGCAAATGAAAGCAATTGGCAGTAATATGTTTACCATAGAATAGGAAGCTGCCTATATCATTATTTCTATTATGATTACCTCCAACCATCCACGGGAAAATAAAGGTTGTTTCAGGCATTCACATTATTTGATTTTAGAACGTAGATCGTGCTTCCGCGACCCCTTTAACTATATACTTTCTTCCGGTTCTCAAGTCTCAAATCCACATGTAGAGTGGCAAAGCTAAGTGATCTAAGTGCCAAAATACACAAATTTTATGTTTACCCATCAAAATGATCTATGCGCCGAGGCCAATGCGGGGCTACATGATCTAAGTCCTATTTCATCTCCGTATGCTTTAAATTCGTGTTCAAGATGGCGCTACCTGTAAGTCCGCTCGCTGTTGACGCGCCTAACTGATCTAAGTGCCAGGCTGCCATTTTAGTCATTATTTATCATCAAATGAATCACAATCGTGACAGTGCGTTGTCGTTTATGTTTGCGCGGCTTGTTTACAAGTAGAAATGAATTCAAGTGCTTTTTCTCAAGAAAACATGAAACCTAGATCCTCAAGAAATGCACAACGTGAGGCTAGGCTTAGTGGAAAGCCTTATACTACTCAAAAGACCAAAAAGCTTAAACCATCTAAACAAATACCTACGAATGAGGTAAATAATAGATTTTCTTTGTTTTTAAAGTATCAAACTATAACAAAAAAATTTTGCTTTTAGGTAAAATGTAAATGCAAGTTCCTTGGCTGTAAGGAAGTTAATAACGTGAAGGTTAAACTGTTTGAATCGTACTATAAGCTAGGACTTAATGAACAAGGAAGCTATTTGATGGGACTACTCCAAGTTTTGCCTATCCAGAGACGGCGCCATGGTTCCTATGATGATTCGTCTCAAAGCAGGAGGCAATGTACTGTTAGTTTTACAGTACCGGATGGTCAAGGAAGTTTAAAGAAAGTATGTAAAAAAACATTTATGGAGATATTTTCAATAAGCCCTCAGAAGATTACGACTTTAGTTACCCGACTAAAACAAGGTAATACTACTTTTCAAGACAAACGTGGTGGTTTAAAAACATTTAAATATACCGTTCTTGACAGAAATATGATAAAAAATCATATTAATAGCTTTCCAAGGGTGGAAAGCCACTACAATCGTGAAAAATCTGAGAAAGAGTATTTAAGCAGCGATCTAAACATGTCCAGGCTATTTCAAGCTTTTAAAGAAAAGCATCCTGAAAGTATGGTTACATACAAATTTTATCGCAAGGTTTTCTTAAAAGATTTTCAAAAGCTGTCATTTAAAAGACCCCGCGTGGACACATGCAAAACTTGTGATTCCATTCACTTGAAAACCAAAAGCAGAGATGTGAATGAGGCCAAGAAAGCGAAAATCGACCTAGAGTTGCATCATAGGAAGGTTGAAAAGGCGTTTCAAGCCATTAAGAATGATACTGTACGTAGTACCTTACCGGGAAGTACAACATGCACCTTTACCATAGATTTACAGAAAGTGTTTCCACTTCCTAAATTAACCCACAGCAGTAGGTATTATAGTCGTCAACTATCATGCTACAATCTGGGAATTCATATCACTGACACTTCAGATGGCATTATGTGCGTGTGGCATGAGGGACAATCAGGTAGAGGCGGGAACCAGATGGCGTCATGCCTTTTACAAGCTTTAAACGCTGAAATTTTATCAACTTATAAAAAAAAATTGTGCATTTGGAGTGACAATTGTGCGGGACAGCTAAAAAACAGAATGCTTTTGTTTTTATACATTTACCTGGTGTCTTTGGGATTTTTTGACTCTATTGATCACAAGTTTCTGGTGTCGGGTCACAGTTTTTCTGCATCCGATCGCGATTTTGCTCTAATTGAGAAGCGCGCAAAACGTTCAAAATGCAAACAGTTAAAGATGTTATGAAAGTGATAGCAACATCGAGACCTTCCAGACCATACAAGGTTTTGGATATGGGAGACGATGACGTAAAGTTTTTTGATTTTGACACAGCATCAGCAAGGTATATTGCAACCTCAAAACTTCGTATTACACAAGCTTCTTGGCTACGAATAACAAAAGAAAATCCCGGTGTAGTTTCTTATAAACAAAATTTTAGCGAGTTGTTGGGCTGGGAAAAATGTCATGTGCTTAAGAAGGGAATCACCATCGAACATATCAAGACAGCAGAACTTACTTGTTTAACAGGTGTCCAGCCCCTAAATGAAAACAAGAAAAAAGACATACGTGCCATGATGGAGTTCATTGATGCCGAAAACAGGGAGTTTTTTGAAAATATTCTAAGTGCCTAAGCAAATAACCCCATGGACTTACATCTTTTCCTAATATATTTGTGTTTTGAATTCTTTTTTGTTATATTTGTTTATTAAAAATACATTTAATCAACCAGTTACATGTTTCCGAACAGTATTACCGTTATAAAAATAAATCTTTGCTATATTTGATACATATGTACTGTTTTTTTCATTTTTCCACAAAAATGCTTTTTGGCACTTAGATCAATTAGCTTTGCCACTCTACACATGTATCCGTATCTCCGGATTCTATGATATCCGTATGCGTAGCACAGAACTCAAAAAAATTTAATGCGTAGTCACAGGCAATAAAAATAGAGGTCACAGTTTGAGTTCTGTGGGTCACAGCACAGGTTTATAAATGCCCACTATGCACGTCTCCGACGAACGCCGGCCCCGACGCCGCCGGCGAGAGTTTATAAATCCAGCTTAAAACATAACCTTTCATATCAATATTTCTGAAATATTTCATGAAATTTTACATGTACAGGGTCTTTGATTATATTTACGTGAACTCTAGAGCCTTTATTATTAGAGATGGAAAAAAATCTTATACCTACAAAATTTCTAGGGTCTTTCTTCTATTATATTTTGAAGTTATCAGAAAAAACAAAGTCGCATCGGAAAATGAAAAAATATAGGCAACTTCAAGTTTTTTAAATGGAACACCCTGTATATTATGCGCTAAAAAGCTAAAATGAAAGATCTTTTTTCCGTGATTCTAAATATATATATGTTGATGACATTTGGGTGAGCTATTTTTGACATATCTTAGCTTAAAATATAAATAAATTGAAAAGAAGGTTGATAAACTTGTCAAGCAAACCATGGAAACAATTGTTAAGTTATTTATTACGCTTTATGAATATGGAGCTTCGCGTCCGCTCTTAAGAGCGTTTCGAGCCTGTCGGTGACAATTATGCTGTCCGTGTCCGTCCGACGGAGCGTCCGTTTATGAGAGCTTGTTTTACATAGGAATTGATACCCCAAAAATTTGGTTCCAGAAAAACTGTCCGGATCTGGAAGATGTCCGCTTATAGGAGCTGTCCGCAAAGGGAGCTCTCACTGTATTAGATACCATTCAAATTTATTAAATATTATAATTAATTGAAAGCCTTTAAAACATGGTCAAATATGCACTACCTATATGAATGTTGTAGAACCCACAAGATGAATTGTTCAGGTCAGATTAAGATTCGTGCCACAAAGGCAGGAGATGCTCTCCAATTAAACAATTATTGAAAAAACATGAAAATCATGATATGTCAGGAGTAAGTCTCTATCTCCATAAATTTGTTGCATTTTTAAAATTTTAATCGCATTTTTATTATTTCTTTTACTTAGGTGGAAAACAGGGAAAAAATCTATAGTGAGATATTAGCAGGTACATAATCCGAAATTAATATACCTAATACTTACATTTTTTTTAGTTATAAGTGACATATTATTACCACTCAAAATTAAAACAAAAGGAACACCCAAAGGTGACGAACAAACTGTCATAGGATTGAAAAAAAGAAGAAATAAAAAATAAGTTTCTGGATATAACAAGTTTTAAATTACAAATTGTATATTTTCTTTTATACGTGCCTACAAAACACTTACATATACCTATCAAACGTTGTCACATTACTTTTTTGTTCTTATTTTGAAATAAAACTTACTTTTCGATATACACGTTATTAGCGTTTTATTAGCAGTATTTCAAAACAAACTAAGCGTGTACCTAACCAATATTCAAATATAAAACGCACGCTAAAAAATGACATCGTTGCGTTGATGACGTTTCGCGTCTACATAATTTTTAGATTTGTGTGTCGCTTCAATTCGTACACGCTAAAAAGTGACGTCCTTACATTGATGACGTTTCGCGTGTACATAATTTTTAAATTTGTGTGCACGTTAGCGTGTACCTAGACAGCGATAATATAAAGGTCGACTTTTCGCCACCGCTCCCGTTCGTTGCCACTGTTCTTAGGGTATTTATAAAACACGAACTGCAGCGTTGTAAATTCGCGAGGGCAGTAACGCAGTAACCTATTTTGCGGTTAGAATATTAACTTTCTTTGAAATAGTGGATCATGTGTTGTGACCAGTATTTAATATTATTTTTCAACTATGAGATACATTAAGATTACCTCTTTGACTTACTTTTTTATTATTCGGATGATGCAAAAATACAACCCCGTCTATTGTCTATAAATGCTGAAATCGTGGGAATATGGAAAATATGTCTATGTTTTTTATCAAATATGCATGTCAAATTTTTTCTTCCCATTGGTTAAAGCACGAACGACGAAAAATGGGTTATGTTGGAACTACAAACGGGAGCAGTGGCGGCTTTTATTAATGTCTACATTATTCCCCTTTAGGTTAAGTTGTGACGGGAACGGTGGCGACGAGCGGGCGCGGTGACGAAAAGTTTTATAAATGCACCTTCATACCCGCAAACAGGCCCGTATCCAGAAATTCGTTTCGGGGGGGGGGGGGGGGGCTCAAGGACGAAAATCATTCAAAACTGTGGACTTATTTTAATTAAGTCAGAGCAAAGCGAATCACACATTCATTATTTTCAAAATTCAGGATTTCGGGGGGGCCCTGGATACGTGCTTGCCCACAAAATATTGTTATGATTCATACTTAAAGTTATTAATTTCTAAATTTCTACTTTCAGGGTCCCATATAAAGAAGAATTTTAGAGAAAAATAAGCATCCTATTTCGTCTTTTTTTATTATTTATTACTTAATAATAGTTTATATGTTTTTTTTCAAATAATATGTTATTCCATTTTATATATTTTCATAAATATAACAAGAAATTTTTCAGAAATGCAATTATGAAATGTTTCAGAAACATAAAATGAAATATTACTTTTATGGGACATTTTTGGGTTTCTGAAACATTTCGACAATATATATCATAAATATTTTGGAATATTCAAAATCATCCAGAGAAACTAATTCAAAATATTTCTGAAACATGATTGTGTTGTGTGGGTACCGGTTTAAATAATTCAACGGGGTGACGAGTCGGTATGAAATTTTGCTCTGATTATTATTTTGAAGTTATGTTATAATATTCACAAAATAAAATATTTATGCGAATTTAAAAAGAACTGTGTTTTTATAGGGATCTTCCGAAATCATTGCAATTTTGCTTAACTAAAGATAAACGCATCACACGCCATTTTTCATATTTTAATAGGTAATTTATACTAGTATCTATGCAAGGTATTCCATTACAAAAATGCATACCTTATTAAGTTTGATCTCACCCATGTGTGTGCTAACTACGCTGCATAAATTAAAATATTATTATAATTCGACACCACTTATAATACAAATATCTTTTAAATGACTCCCCGCCGCCATCGTTAAGACCTACGTTTCTAATGGACACCCAAAAAGTAGCAATCATAATATACAAAAATTTCAGGTTTCTAATTTTCTGCTACTGATCAAAAGTTAGAGGGGGAGGGGTAATTATATTCATGCAAATTGTATAAAATTTACTGTACCTATTTGCCTGACTTTTTAACCGCATTGCCCATCAATATTTTCAGCTTGGAAGGAATTCATAAATAGGTATGTGCTCCAATTATCCCTTACCTAAAAAAAAAGGAAAAACGAATTAAAATTGATTGGGAGTATTTCAAAACAAGGGTTATTTTTAACAACTTATTATGGTAACCTGTGCAAAATTCTATAATCTACTATTATATTATAATACTATATAAGAATATAAACATTATTCTCTTTTAGCTTCATAATGACTACTTTATGAACCGCAGAAAATTGAAGAATTAATTTAATTATTCACATGTGTTATTCTGTTGACGTATGGCATGGCAAGTTACGACCATGTGCGTGCGCGCACTAGGCGACCCTGGCCGCGCGACCAGAAAATAAGCAAATTGGCAATATTTGTCGGTCGCGGGGCTAAGTTTACTCAGTGTAGAAATGGACGCTGTGCAATTAGCTTCTGTTTGGTAGGTACCTATCGAAAAAAAGAAAATCGAGGAATAAAAAAAGGGTAAAGGGTAAAATTTGGGTACATCTTCTGTTGGATTGTCGACGACTAAAGGGGATGCTTAATACATTTTATCAAGACAAAATGAAAAAAACTTTTTAATTATACGCGAATATCGATGTATTCGTCATTTAAGTAACTCCCAAATCGCTGGTCTCTTTTCGATCTCCATAATAAATAATTCGGAATCCATTTTTGTATACATTTTGCATGTCTGCCTACAATATCATACTGAAGCTGCGAGAGAAACGCCAGTCGCGCGGCCAAGTGCGCTACCTCTCATAAGACTGTATGTATTTTATTGGCCGCGGCGACACCTGAGCCGCCGTGTTGCAGTTGGGATCTCGCTGGCCGCGCGGCCAACGAGTCGCTGTCGTCTAGTGCGCGTATGCCATATCAAGTTAATGCATTGTAATACGCGCGACCAGGGTCGCCTAGTGCGCGCACGCACTTATAGAATCTCCTCTTTAAGTCATGTATGCTTGGTTGCATAAACATGGACATGTTGATTGGAGAAGGACAGTAATAGTAATATGAAATGTAGGCACAAAAATTTACAAAATTTGTATGGCAAATTTTCTTTAATTTTAATTAATTTCTCTAATGGAAAGTAAAACTTCTCTACCTAGGGAAATAATGAAAAACTTTCTGTGTAATGAGATGATTCTTACTCACCGTTTGTTTCACATGTTACCTATTGGTTTTGAGAATTGACTAACCATTTTAAATAAAAAAATCCCGGAAAATAGTATGAACTTTAATTAAAACGGGAATTTTCATTATAAATTGTAAAATATTTCAAAAGGAACCTGTCGTATTAAAAAATGTCAACCCGATCACTAATTTGACAGAATACAGATTCGTCTTTGACTATCCTTAACAATCTTTTTTAAGGTTGCCAAATTATAGTCTATTTCAGAAAAGTGTAGAGTAATAAAAGCTCATTAGATATGCAAAGGGACTACAGAGTGACCCAACAAATATTTAAGCCACTTTCATAATTTGGCATTGATATCATTGCAAAATTCTTTCTTTTCACCAAGTGCAGGTTAGTTCAGGTTAGTACCACCCGGGTTTGGGTCAATTTATGGGTTTTGCCTATTGTTATCCATTCACAAACACTGAAAATAGTGTGACAAAGGCGTGCCGGTAGGATATTCGTAAAAATTAGGCATTATGCACATAGTATTAGCTTCACCTATTTTTTATTAAACATTTTTAAAAAAATACATTATACAGAAATTAAATTATAAGAAATCATAATATTCTTCGTCCTCTGAGGAAGTGTCATCTCCTCTTGATGTTATAATTAACGGGTCGACGATCCGATCGATCAGGTGGTCAAGGTCCCACATTTTCTCCTCTTCTTTAATGACATGATTAACTGCTTTTCGCCAGTTCTCTGGGGCACTTCCCTAATGGCTTGATCAAACAGTAGCTTAACGTCTTTCATTTTGAATTTCGTGTTGTGTCTTGCTACAAATCCTTTCACTTGCGCTCATATAGGTTCTATAGTGTTTAGTCCGCAATGATATGGCGGTGTGCGCAGCACAGTTATACTATGTTTTTCTGCTATATCTTCCACGGCATATACACAAACATCGTTTTATGACGATGTTTGTGTAAATTTGCTATAGCTAATAGTTCCTTCTTTATCAAATTATCTTCAAATTCAATACTTTTGGGGGATAACTAGTCGCTAATTTCTTGTTTTCTCCAAGATGAAGTTGGAGTCTTCTCTGTGCGTCGTGAATGATAGCTTGCGTTATCCATAACTACTACTAAATCAGCTGGAAGATATTTTATCATTTCACCAAAATAGTCCTCAAAAACATTTGAATTCATGTCCTCGTGGTAATCTCCCATATTGAACGACTGAAAGGTTGGCAAACCTTCCATGAAAGCTTGGCGATCACTGGTTATATTTTTGTCTTGCCACAATTTTGGTACTATATAACCTTCATTAATCCACGTCTCATCAAGATAATAAGATTTTCTTCTGCTCTCTTCTGTACTGCTTTATACTTCTCTAGTATTTTCGTCGCCAGCAAACAATTTCATCGTTTTCCAGTAAAAGTGATTTACGGTTATGCTTTTTCCAGACAAAATCCATATATTTTAAAGTGGTCCATAAAAGTTTTCTAGTCATAAACGGAATACTGTCATCCTAGCCAAGCTCCATTAGAATCTTATCTAGGTTGGGTATTTCTTTTTTAAAATAAAAAGAGTGAACTTTTCTTCGAACTACACTTTTGGTGTCTTCATCAAGGATTTTCACTGTCCTGCCTGAACTTTTCTTGGGAGGTTCCCCTTGACCTGCTGTCTTTCTCTGCCGCAATAATTTAAAAACGGTGAACTTTCCAACTCCAGTCATTCGGGAACATCGGTCGACAATTTCTTTTACAGTAAAATTCGGATAATCGTATTTTATGCAATTATGTACATTTAAAATAATAACTTTTTCACTCACTGATAGTGGAGAATTATTGGAACATCTTTTTGTTGGTGTGAATGTCGCCATTTTATTACTAATCTTATAATACTGTGAACACTATATACGGCTTGACAGCAAATACTGACGCGTTAAACTAAACAAATATACTTATTAAGGTCATTTATTCCAAATTGCCACCCAAAGGGCCAGAGCCAAACTCGGTACCTGTTAAATGGTAGCTGTTAAACGCAAAACGTAACTTTATAATCTACTACCTGACTAATCCCTACACAATATTTCGATTTTGACACTTCAGGCCAGAAAACATACCTTTCCTAATCATCTTACCCATTACTTGAAATTTTATTATTACAAACAATACTATTTTATCTTAATACCCGTTAACCTAATTCTCTAAAATTTTTGGTTAGTTTTTTTTTTATGATAAGGCACAGCACTACAGGATAAATCCTTTATGGCGCTTTAGGAGCGGTGCGTGTGCTCAGGAAACGATTCATGTTGGTCTTGAATCTTTGGAGATCATACTCGTTGGGGAACACGATCTCAGGGAGGTCGTTCCAGAGTGATGACGTTCTCCAGATAAAAGAATTTTGAAACAGTGTCGTTCGAGGGACACTAAGCTGAACCACGTATTGGTGGGCTGCAGTGGCTCGTCGTGTATTTCTACCATGCACCGCTCTGGGTGGTATCAAGCGGGCAACCTCAGTTGAACACCCAACTCTACCTTTCAGAAATAGACTATAGCCTCCTTAATCGGTATTATGCCGGGTTTCATGGGTTCTCGTTAACTGTCAATTTATTTTAATAAAAGGCGTAATAATTTGACTTTTAAATATATAGCGTCTATTTTCTATAGAGTATAGAGTTATATTTAAAAGGGCATTTCTTTCGTTTTATGTTTTAGTTTAAAGTTAGAAGAATGTGAAATCCCAGGCTACTTAATTATCAAAATATTTTAAAAATTAGACAGTTATGGCCCATAATGGCTAACATAAATATCTAAACGAATTAAATATGTACCGAATATTTTATTGTTATTAGTAGAAAAAATATATAGGGACCTCGCTCACGTCCCAGGATATAAAAGCGCTTGTTATATTGATATAATATAATTGCTCAGTTCTCAATCTAGGTATACGGGGTGTCCGGTAAATATATGGCATACTCTCGGAAGCGTATAGGGGTGGTCAAAATAACCCTAATTTCATTAAAAAAACAATCCGGAAGTGCCCCTTAACGGAGACACAGAGCCCCAAATGAGTACCCAGCGACTTGCCTTTTCGGCTCTAACTTTTGAACCGACATGTATAATTTAATGAAATTTTAATGCTTTATGTAGGCCATAAAGACTAATTAAATTACATTACAGTAGATATTTTACACCGTCAGGGAAGTCAGAAACGGACTTGCCACTACACTCGTTGGGCCAAAACTTTGACAGTGCACAGTGCTGAAAATTGATTTTTGAAATACTCTGGTCATTCCCATTGAAAAAAAGAAATTCTATATAAAATTAGTCATTTTCGAAGAAAATACATTTTTTGTTTAACACGTTATTGAAATGACTACTACATGAAAACACCAGTCGTTTTTATTTCGTTATTCGTGTTATTGACAACACTTTTCAAAATTCTCTCATTAATTGAGTACTTAAGACTTAAGTAATAGAGGAGTATGCCTATAATGAATATGCAACTAATTTGTGGACAAGCACTCAGCAATTGTGTGGAGGCAAGAAGAATTTATTCTGATACATTTACAAATCGTCATTTACCCCATCGAAAAACTTTTGAAACCGTTGATCGTAGCTTAAAAGAAACAGGCAAGAAGTCAAGTGAAACAGAAAAGATGCTAAAAGTAGCTAATCCATTTTAGTAAGTTTTTTGTCGCATCGTAGTGGAGAAGGGCCTCCAAGAAGAGCAAGGAACCCTCAGTTGGAGGAGGAAATTGTGGATGAGATTGCTGAAAATCTCTCTAATAATGTAAGAAAACTGTAGATCCAAGTTCGTGCGACAAAGGTGGTTGTTTATGAGACCCTTCGAGAACAACTGATGCATCCTTCTCAGGTCCAGAAGGTACATGCCAGGTCTCTCGCCTGATTATCCTGCAAGAGTCAGCTACGCAAATTGGTTTTTGGAACGATTTAAGCAAAATCATAATGTTACCAGTATTGTTTCGTTCACGGAAGAAGCCGGTTTCACCCGAGACGGAATAATAAATCGTCTTAATTTGTACATCTGGCATGAAGAAAATCCACATGCAACAGTATAGAAAAGTATCAACAAAGGTTCATGGTTAACATATGGGCGGGGACTATTGCACAGTAAGAAATATCCACCTGGTAAAAATCATTTCAGGAGTGGTAAAAAAAAAGTAGTGTTAATGTTAACACCCGGATAAACATAATTTACCACATTTTTACACTCATATGGGACCAAAGTTATTGTGTTAAATTTGCCTATGAATTTGACTCTCTAAAAAGTTAATTTTGTTGAATGGGTGTTATTTATTCCATTTTACACTCTATCAGGAACATTAAATACAATGACAATTAATTACACCATATTAGCGTGTAAATAAACCCCGCTAGAAGGTTATTTTAGCACATTGAGTATAAAACTTATTGTTTAATCGTTTTTTAACACGGCCCCGGGTAAAAAATACCTAAACCCGTGTTACCGAAAAGACAGGCGCAGGCGGCAACAAGTGGTGTGAAATTCTAGGAATTGACACATGACGCCGATGCTACGTGCAAATTCAACTTTCAAGTCAGTCTGATTGTGCTCTTTGACCAAAATATAGAATAATGTTATATTTAAAAATTAAAATGTAGAAACAAAGCAAAGTTCTGTAAAGTGCTAAATGAGAGTGCCTCTTATGAGGATCTTGTTAAATTGGATAAGCATATTAACAAAATTTAATAGAACCCTTACTAATCAGTACGCCATTTTTAAGAAACTAAGTAGGTATTTACATTGTTACAGTTTTCCTTTTAGCTTTTAAATTATTCTGATATACCTAAGCTTATACTATAAATGTATTCCTTTTTTTATATAAATACTTAGGTACCTACATATTTTACTTCATAGATTTCTAAATAAATATACAATTATTATAATACTCGTCATTTTTATTATTTTATATTGTTCCAAAGCATACTTTTATTTAGTGGTTTAGTGTTCTAAGTATACATTTATTTATTATGTTATTTGTTTTGTTAAGCTTAACAATGAGGTACATTAGTTTACTAAATTGTTAAACTATATAATAGGTGTGTCATTTTGTTCAACTAGTTATAATAACAGGTGTAAAAAATCACAGAGTTTTCCAGTTCTGTTGTAACCATCATTTTGTTTATAAATAAACGATAAATGATACTCAATATTTTCATTAATTTAACAAACCTTTTCCAAGCGATCTAAAGATTTATATATATAAGGGGCTACTTCTTTCGGCTTTGATTAAGTCATTCAATCATGTATCAAACTAAGCAGAGGTTAATAATGTAAAACATCATGCATGCATAACTTTTTACATTTTAATTATAAACGCCCGGTTAGTTTGATACGGGATTAAATGACTTAAACAAAGTGGAAAGCATTTTAGCCCTGGGTAGATTACTTTATTACACTTACTATAGTAAAGTCACACCCAAATAAAATAAAATTTACACTACAATAATATGATATTTACACTAATTAATCGCATATTACCATTAAAAAATGGTTTACTTACACCTCTCATTATTTCTTTTACACCCTAGAAGGATAGGTTTACAATCTGTGAGTTTAATTTACACTCGATAGTGTAAATGTACCTACCCATAAATAAGAAGAATTAACACTCATCAAAAAGTAAAAAAAAAACATTCAAAAATATCTTTTTTACCAGATATACTGATTGGTTAATATACCCTATTGAGTGTGGTCCTATATGTACCACCATTGAGTGTTAAATTTAACACTGACTTTTTTACTGTGTAGGAAAGTTCGCCATTTAAAAAGTTCATTGATATAATTCTTTTTTATAAATCTTCCTTTCCTTCCTCCCTTCAAAAAACAGGCCATGGATACTTATAGCAAATTCCATTGGTAAAAAAAGTGCGGAACGAGTGCAAAATTTGAAAACCATTGGACATTTCAGTGCAAGTATTTGTAAACCATTGGGAAACCGGTGCAACAAGAATTGCACCGAGTGCAATCAGTTCCGCACGTGCTCTTGGAGACCGTGCTGCACCGAAACTGGATGAAAATGTAAAAAAATACAGTGTTTTGATTTTTTCGATCTTTAAAATACTATTTTGTCCAGTGGTAAGTAAAATCATTGAGGACCGAGGAGTATTATCATCAACTTTGTTGGAAAAATGCACTTAAGGTCTAATCTAAAAACCAGTGGTACTCAAATAGTGCAACACTTTTTGTGCACTAGTGCAGTTTTACTGGCATACCGGTGCCGCACTTCTTTTACCAATGGAATTCGCTATTATACTTATTTTAATTAAAAGAAAACAAGTAGATCGTAGTCGAGACTATACGTTGTAATGTCTCGCATTAGGTACGTTGATTTGTATCAAAATCGGTCGATATTTTTAGTCAACTTACTTGTATGTGAATTAAATCCAAATATGAACCAAATGTTAAAGTATAATTTCACTATAATAAGCACGCATATGCCGATATTAACTTTAACGCCGAGAATAATAATAAACATCCACCATCCTTGCACTAAAACACATGACAATTAATACAAAAATGTCTGATGCTTTTGCATTATATTTGTTTAGGTTTATTTTTTCATTGTTATTAACATGCAATTAAATGATTGTTTACATACTTTTTACCGTCAACCTCTATAATTTATATATTTATGCGTAATTTGTTTTTGATACCATTGGTTTCTTTATAAACAGCCAATAAACTTACTAAATTATTATTTCACCATAAATAAATCATTTTTGCTAAAGCCTAGCCGAGATTAGGAAAGCCAGACGATCGTAAATATAAACAGGTCTATAGAATCGAGTCAACCAACTCTATTATTAATCTAATAAAAACAAAATTCGAAAAACAATGAATTAAGTCTTTAACAAGTTTTTACTACGCATAACGCGTAAAGCAACAGGTCTGGTTGCCTGAACCGTTTTAGTTTTCAGTAATAGGATGCCAGGATCGCCAGGCAAAAAAACTAAATGGGAGGCTACGAAAACGATGGTACAGGACATTGGCCCAAGACGCCACAATCTGATTGGTATAATATTGAAGAAGAAAATATAAACGTAAGTATAACACCACCCTTTCGTCACCACGCCACTGGTTGCAATATGGTTCACCTGGCATTTTAAAAAGGTGACCTCCAATAACTCTAACTTATACCTAAAAGTTGATTATTGTATTGTAATTAGATCCAAACAATTGAAAAGAAAAACACTTTTTTTTTCATATTCTTCTATGTGAAATCATACAACAACATTTTTATCGTCATTTCCCGACATCCTGTATATATGTCATAACACACTAATACCATAAATAGCTATCATTTAAAACTTAAATCCGCTTAAGTTAAAAGTTTTAGAATTTTATGTAACTGAAAAATGTACCTACTTACCATTTAATGAGAAGTCTCCTTACCAAATAAAATACATCAGAATTTTAAGCGAAAGAAATTTTTACAGAAAATAATTATAACAAAAACGATATCCGTCGTTGATCTCTGTATTTTATGTCAATAAATTACAACATTAGCAATTTTATTGTCTAGAGGTTAAAAGGTACGACTGCGTTTAATATATGATATAGATATCAGATACAAGTATTTCTTTACTTAATACCGATGCCCTTATTGACAATTAGTTTTTGTATAATCTAACAAACTAACCTCACTGAAACCAAAAGGCCTTTGGGTCTAGTAGCGAAATATCACTAAATGGTAAAGTGTGTTATTTTCGACATAAGTCCGTTACACCAAAATGTAGTATACACGCACATGTCACGTCGCTTCTTGAGGTCAATCACATTTCTGTTAAGCTATTAATAAAGTTTATTTGAATTAGGCCTACCTACTTAATCGCCATGATTGATGTTAAAACGTAGTATCAGTTAGTCTCTCATTACCCTCACATATTACATTAACAATTTATGGTAATAGTGTAAACATAAATATCTATAATAGTATATAGCACTCGAGAGAAATCGGTTTGTTACTCTTCTCTGGACTTACTACCTTTAAACGAAATAATTAAAACATTAATGACGTATGCGTAATTCGACGTATTATTTACTATTGTATCAGTAGTTCGCAAAATCATTATTACACTTTCTGCGTTATAATTTACGTTTTTACGTATAGGTTTTGAATGACTATAATTTATCTTCAGCGTACAGTATACCTACCTAGTCACAAAACAAAAATTATTTATCGACCAAAGCAACAATTGGACCAGACGATGGGGCAGGATATTATTATTGGATCAGGTGTATGGGAAAGATACTTACTGCTCAAAGTATCGTCAAGGGAAAGAGACTTCTAGCATACAAGAAAGCTGCTGTGCATTGCGGCTCTTTCGGGCCCGCCCTAAGGCTTAACCCGACCAATCCTTAAACATACCTACGAAGCCCCGTAGTGAATATATTTGTCGGATTTATAGTTTTGCGTATTTTTTTGGATTTTGTGTCCTCAGGATCCAGCAGTAGTTTAAGTGTAACTTTTCCAGTAATTGCCTACCTACTAGTATTATTATTTTGACCAATAATTTTTTACACTATTTTTTGCTTAGGTATAATAATAATAATAATAATAATAATAAATCGTCTTTATTAAACATGTACAAATCAGGCGAAGTTTAGCTACAATAGCTACTCCTAGCACTTAACCTAATTAGTACGTAGAAATCAATATAAATTTCTGAAATATCATATACATCATATATAAAGTAAGATTTTAAAATTATACCAATGACAACCGTAACAATGAAAATTAAATAAAAGAGAAAACAGTTCGTAGGTATAATAATATAAAGATAATACATACAACCCATTACCTAATTCAAACGATTTTATCCTTTACATATTTTTTAATATGGTATTTAAAAGAATCAAATGTTAAATTAAAAAACTTAATTATATGACTATTAAAAAATTTCGGTGCCCAATAAGAAAATGATTTTTTAAAAAAAGCTGATCTATGACGAGGAATGTGCATATAATGTCTGGAACGGATATTGGCATTATGAAGAGAAATGCGTTGAGTTAATTTATTATATAAGTTTTTAGGTTTTTTTGTGGTTAAAATTTTATGGAAAAATGTACATGGCGTCTTTCTTCCATGGTTAACCAATTTAACTCAGCTATCTTCGCAGATAAGTGATCATATTTCCGAAGACTGAACACGAATCTGGCACAATAATTCTGAATTTTTTGTATTCTGTGTTGTTGAAACCTGTCTAAAAATGTTCCGTATAGGGAGTCACAATAGTTAAAACGTGAAAGGACCAACGATTCAGTGAGTATTTTTTTTAGTGAATTGCAGAGAACATGTCTTTGGGAATATAATATTTTTAAAACCGAAAAAGAGTTTTTTATTAAATGGTTAACATGCAAATCAAATTTTAAGTTAGAGTTAAAAAATACTCCTAAATTCTTTATAGAGTTGACAATGTCCAAATTAGTGTTCTCAATTTTGATATGAAAATTATCATCAAGGTTTTGTCTTAAATTTTTGTTTCCAAACACTATCAAGTAAGATTTTTTAGGATTTAATGTTAAATTATGGAGGGCAGACAATTTTCGTATTATTTCTAAATCGTTATTTATTTTATTTTCGGCTTCTTGTATAAATTCAGGTAAGGTAAGGTGGGGTAAGTGCAATAATCGGGTAAATGCAACCAGCCAACCTAAAAACAAAATGAGAATATTTTTACTAATACTACTGTCGCCATCTAAGCGAACACACTAAAATTAAGAATGCTTCATAACCACAGACTCTTCGCAGCAACCTTTGTCAGCTATTTGCAAATCGTTTACCTAACCTAAAGCGAATGAGTGCATTTACGCGTAGCACGTGTATTATTAATTTGCGGTTTTTTGGCGAAAAATTAAAGGTAAGTGTTCAATTTCTTGCAAAATAGCACGGAATAAGGGTGTTATTTTTGAATTGTATGAGTTAAAATATAGATCGCTAAATATATATTGTATATTTAGATGATTGCACTTGCCCCGTTAAAAATCGACAATGGGGCAAGTGCAACCATATTTCGGAGGGGAAGTGCAATCATTTGGTTGCACTTTCCCGATCAATATTTTTTTTCAGATGGTTAGAAATTATGCAAGAAAGACACAACGAGGGCGAGGTTACTCAAAAGAAACTCTTGCAGCTGCAATTCAGAGCGTAAAATCAAATATATTAGGCTTAAGAGCTGCTTCGAAATATTACTCGATACCATACAGCTCCCTACAGTGCTATCTAAGTGGTCGCCGTGGAAAGAAAAGCCAGACGGGAGGCCGCTGTACAGCACTGAGAAAAGAAGATGAAGAATTACTGGTCGCATATCTGAAAATTTGGGAAAAAAATGGTTTTGGCCTTTCACGGAAGGAACTTTTGGATGTCATTCAACAATATGTGAATAGAAATAAAACTCAAACTCCCTTTAAGAACGGACGTCCCGGAAAGGACTGGTTTATCCTATTTAGAAAGCGTAATCATCCAGCCATTAAAAAGCCCCAGTCGGTGGAATATGTTCGGAAAAAGCAAACCGATCCTTTTATAATAAATGAGTAGGACTTCAATTTGTTGGGGACAACACTTCAACGGTTAAGTTTGGTTGACAAACCACATCTAGTATGGAATCTAGATGAAACTAGTATGTGTACCGATCCAAGTAAGACGAAAGTTGTAGGGAAAAAGGGGAGACCATCATCAAGAACTACTGGAGGTACCGGAAAAGAAAACTTTACCTGTTTGGTAGCTGCTAATGCTAATGGTGGAAAGGCTGCACCGCTAGTAATTTTTAAAGGTTTAAACCTATGGTCCAATTGGGTACCCGAGAGCAAAGATAATAAATGCACTGACATGACATTTGGTGCCAGCAAAAATGGTTGGATAAATTGTGAAATCTTCATCAATTTTTTAAAGAATAATCTGGTTTCTTTGTTTTCCCAAAGATAGAAGATAAATCAACCGTGTATAAGAACGAGGTATTAGAATGTCTAAAAGGACCGTTGGTCAGACGTGGACATTATACTTTCTCCCCTTCTTACGTCTTTATTTAAATCGATTAGTATAAGTTTAGTATCCGTTCTTTATTTGTTGAAAAAAATGTGTTTTTTAGTTCCTTTTTAAAAATATTGTTTCTTTTTGTCAGTGGTACTGTTTTTCAATTAAACGTATTCAAAAAATATTTATTAGTCCTTTTTTTAAGCCAATTGGAAATGTGGTGCTCTTTCCCGACTTCATTTTAACAAGGTTTTACCTATAATTTCAATTCCGATTGCACTTCCCCTCTCTTGTCGGGAAAGAGCAATCACCGACCATAATTTTATTTTATTTTTTTTTCTTCAAAACTTGTAAAAGTTTTTATATTTTGACTACCATACCTAATATTAGAACCTTCAATAAATTTGCAAAAAAAAATTCAAAGTGAAATATATATGTTTGGCAAACTTATGAACCTTTGAAAAGACGTTATTGGAATTCCCGGTTGCACTTGCCCCACCTTACCTTATAAAATTTAAGTATATCTGTGTGTCGTCCGCGTAGGCCTGAACTTTACAATTTTTAATTGAATCAAACAATTCGTTAGTATACAAAATGAATAATAATGGGCCGAGAATGGACCCTTGTGGCACACCAGATGACACATCACTAGCTAACGAGAGACGATCACCGATTTGAACCCTTTGTTTTCGACCAGTATAGCGCCTTTGTGTCTTAAACGGTCAAGAAAAAATATCCTGCACCTGTAGCTTAACTTTAAAAAATCAAGAAGACGCAGATGTAGTACTTGTTCGTCGAAAAAGAACTGGAAAACAAACTAGTATACTGTTTTAAGTGCAATATACCTACTGTCTGTCCGAATTGTAAATAATCTATTCTAATTTTTATTGCTAGTTTTCTAATGTTAATCTTACCAAAAATTGTAAAAATAAACAACTTTTTTTTTAATTTGATTTAAATATTGCAAAAAGAAATTGTTCCCTGGGACCCATTAATAGTAATTAAGTCACGAAAATTGGGTAGTAGTTGTTAGGGGTTAAAATTCAAGTCCACACTCCCAATACGTAAGTGTGTGTGCTGCCTGTTTTAACATATGGCACAGAAGCTATATTTTATAATGCTTACGAAAATGACGTCAAATAAGATAAGAGTTACACAAGGTCAAGGTTAGGGACAACTTCAAGGGATAAACATCGAATTACACCGAAGAAAAATGTTAACAGATTTAGTAGAAATAATAGCTACTCTGAAGTAGAATTGCGGGACATATTACGACGGATCCAAAGAGGGGGAGGGGGGTCCGTGGGTCCGAACCACTCCCTTGGAAGTATTAGAAACCGAAATTTCTGTATCTATTG
The DNA here is from genome assembly GCA_963920685.1 of Polydrusus tereticollis. Lineage (NCBI taxonomy): Eukaryota > Metazoa > Arthropoda > Insecta > Coleoptera > Curculionidae > Polydrusus > Polydrusus tereticollis. The sequence goes on along the minus strand of OY987333.1, from coordinate 72,488,637 downwards.
GTTTACCGGATAATTTATACATCATTTGGCAATTTAAAAATCTGACAAAAATAGATATGCGAATTAATGATTTATCATATTTCCGCGTCTTTTCAATCTCGCCTGATCAATCCCCAGTCGCATATCGCCGTATATGGCTCATAAGTCATTTTTGAATTATCCTTTTTTGGTTTTCCCAAAACTTTACGGCCTACTTTGAATATCTGATGCCCTAATGATGCGCTATCGCAAATTCGATTCTATAGCTACGGCCTTGTGCCAAGGAATCCAGGAATATCCTTGGATGCAGAAAACGCGAATAAAGTATATTTATGACTTGCACTCTCGTCTCGACAGGATACTAAAAATATTTCTAAACAAAACATTGCACAACATCAGCCGCTTGTGGCAAATTCCTAAAGACTTACCGCAATCATTCGTGTCACTAACACTATATCGAAAACAGTCGTAATATTTAACTTTAAATCACTAAATAGTTTTAATCACTGAGAAAAAGTCACTGAAACAAACGCACTACGCACATAACAACAAAGCGTCTCCTTGCGAAGCGGTTAATTTCACCTTATCAATATGTAAATAGTTAAATGAGTGTTCGCACCTTTTCCGGTGGTTTATACTATAATAATAATAGTTAATACGCTATATGTTTATTATCAACATTTTTTAAAACACATCCGACTACACGAGCTTACTCGTAAAGCAATAATACAGCTGGAAGTACGTATGATACTTGTTCGCCGAAAATAAAACAGTTACTAAAACCAGATATTAAAAGCGTCAGACAAATTAATATAGATTCAAAATTCTAAATTAGTCATTTACAAGGAAATTTAACCCAAATAAATAAGTGGCTTGCAAGTAAATTTTAAATTTGCACTTGTGATATAATGGAAATATAATGAGTACCAACCTTTTTTTTATGATAAGGTACAGACTGCAGGATTAAACCTCTATGGCGCTCTACGAGCGATGCGTGTGTGCAAGAAACGATTCACGTTGGTCTTGAATCTTTAGAGATTATACTCGTTGGGGAACACGGCCTCAGGGAGGTCGTTCTAGTGTGTCGTTATCCAGATAAAAGAAGGTGAAGATAGAAAAATCTTTAAACAGTGTCGTTCGAGGAACACTAAGCTAAACCACGTACGGGTGGGCTGCAGTGGCTCGTTGTGTATTTCTACCATGCACCGCTCTGGGTGGAATCAAGCGGGCAACCTCAGTTGAGCACTTGGCATGAAAATATTTGTAAAAACGACTCGTCGCCAACCTGCCTTCGATGTTCAAGGCTTTCCAGGTTGTTTGTTCATGGTCACCGATTAAGCGAATAGCTCTTCTTTGAATTGAATCCAGCAATATTGATATTGACTTTTAAAAAAAAACTGGCTCCTGGCTTTTTTAGCGTTAAATCTCTTAGTTACTGTCACCCCAAGACAGAATTTCTTCCAGGTCTTCATTGAGTTGCTGCCTGTAGAGATGTGCATTAGCAGTCGATGCTCGAGCATCCAAAGTAAAAGGTGTCATCAGGATATTTAGTTTTTTCCAAACGATCGTTATTGTAAAAAGAGGGTGGGCGACAATATAGAACCTTGAAGGACTCCGGCATTGACGTTAAATGTATCTGAAAGAAATCCGTCCATCGCCACTCGTAGAGAACGGTCTTCAAGAAAGCTTGACAGCGATGAACAAAATTAAACAGTCATTCAGTATGCTCTCACTTTAGTTAGGAGCCCCTCATGCCATACTCGGTAAAAGGTCTTGGAAATGTCCAGTGCTACCGCCCGGGGGGCTTGCGTTGTTTAAAACGTGAGTAGCATAAGCCAGAAGGTCTCCTGTTGATCTAGACTAACGGAATCTATACTGGCGGTCACTAATAATGTTGAAGCCTTCCAGGTACTTCAATAATCTTTCGTTGATAGCTTTCTCCATACCTTTTGATATAACCGAAAGCAATGCGACTGGACGATAGTTGTTTGGCAAGGTCTCCTTGCCTTTTTTAAGTATGGACTGGACTAGAGCAGTTTTTCACTCCCCGTTCCAAAGAAATCTAACCCCTATTCTACTACCGATTTCAGGCCAATAAGTCTGCTATCCACTTTCTCTAAAGTTCTTGAAACATGTGTAACAATGCAGGTTAATGACTTCCTAAATAATAACAATATTCTCCCGTTAGCTCAATCTGGATTCTGTGCTAATCACAGCACGACATCCGCTCTTTTTAAAGTTACTGACGACATTTTTAGGGCGATGGATGCCAAACTAAATACATGCCTCATTTTACTCGATTGTAGTAAGGCATTCGATACCTTAAATCATCAGATTCTTTGCACAAAACTAAAATATTTTGGATTCGATAATAATGCTGTGAATTTTTTTTTAAACTGTTTGCTGGATAGAACGCAGAAGGTGTGTATTAACAATGTGTGCTCGGATGTTGTGACACCAGTGCGGGGTGTCCCGCAGGGCAGCATTATCGAGCCTATGTTGTTCTTGATCTACACCGCTGATTTCTGCAATTATTTTAAGTCATGTTCATCTCACCAATATGCGGACGACACTCAAATTTATCTTTCATTTTGCCTGTCCGACTCACTCTTAGCAGTTCAAGATTAACACTGACTTAGCAACCATTTGTGATGTCTCTGTCGCACATGGCTTAGTAATTAACGAACTGAAGACAGAGATGTTGGTTTTCGGGAGTCAGAGAGAGGCACTTGTCTCAGACCCCAATTTTAAAATTATTGTTAATAATCAGGTCATTACTTCCAGTACTTCCTGCAAAAACCTAGGCTTATGGATGGATGTTGGTTTGCGCTTCACTAATCATGTTTCTAAAATAATTCAAACTTCATATTGTAAGTTGAGGTCTCTATATTTGCAGAAAGGTATTCTGAGTAAAGCTCTTAAATTAAAACTATGTGATAGCCTTATTCTGTCATATGTTGCCTATTCTAGCGTCGTCTACTGGCCTGCCATTCTAAATCGTGACAAGGAAACCTTACGAAAACTACAAAATGCGTGTGTTCGATTTGGATATAACTTACGTAAATTTGATCACATTTATGTAAGTTTCTCGGATTCTGGCTGGCTTAACCTGGATGAACGATTTCGACTACAATTTGCACGTTTTTTATATATATTAAATTTATATCAATCTCCCTCCTATCTGAGTTCCAAAGTTTCTAAACGTAGTGCTACTCATATGCGTATACACGCTACTGTGATTTTTATACTATCCCCCGCCACACTACTGCTTTGTTTCGGAGGTCATTTAGCTACAATGCTGCTAAGCTATACAATAGCATACACGTAAATTGAAAATATCTCATCTGCCTAATTTGTTCTCCTTCTCGCGCGTATCTATCAATGCATTAGTAGGTATTTCGTTTATATTTATAGGTAATTTTAATTTTTCCTAACTTTCGTGGTGGTTCTACATAATAGCGCAGTCTGCGAGTAGCGCCACCCCTACTAATTATATTTGTAAATACTCTATTTCATTTTAATAAAGACATTTATTATTATTATTATTATTATTAAGAAAATATTCCTTTTTTATAAGCTAGGTTAAAATGCCTACAAAATACCGGTGTCAATTTATTAATGTATGTCTTAATTACGTAGACTGGAATTTCGTCAGGACCAGAAGCTTTTTTTGTGTCAAAACTCCTCTGGATTCGTTTAATATGGCGCTGCCGGAAATCAATCTAGGGCATTTTCGATTTTACAGGGGGAATGTTCGGTGGAGTTTTTCCCTGAAAATTTACCGTTGAATATGAAGAGAATAGTTCCGCCAGTAAGTTTGCTCTTTCCTGTGCTTTGGTTGCAATAGTGTTATCAGAACGTGGAATGGTTACCTTGGGAAAGTTCTGACTGACGGCCTTAGCTACCGACCAAAATGATCTTGATCCGTTATTCAAGAGGTTTGTCTTTGATACTCTGATTGTGTACCTATTTTAGTTTACGATTCATCCGAACTAATAAATAATTCTTGTTTGCTGTTCGAACTATGATAGACTGACCAATACAGATCTATTAGACATAGCTTTCATTTCAAAACGACTCACCCTAAATATCTCTTGACTTTGAGAGAAATAAGATTTGACACAAGACCCGTCGAGTTTAAATGAAGGGAGAAGCTTAACTACACATTTGATAGAATTCCACTATTGACCTTCACACCTCCAGCCAACCTCACTTTGAAATCATTGCAAAGGGCATTAAATCGGTTTGCGAGTTAGGTGGAAAAGAAGTGTGTTAAAACAGTAAGGATTAATTTGGCGTAATTTTATTGTTTTTCAATTTTGAAAGAATTAAATTCTCCAATTTCCAAAATGCAAAATATTATTGTAACATTTAGTAATATTAACGATTGTCTTTATTAGCCACATAAATGAGACAAAACTGTAGTATAAAAGTAAATAAGCCATAAGAACATTATGTTTTTAAGGTTTGTTTACGAATTATTTATTTGCCGGGTATTTAAATAAATGCCAATATTTCACTGATGTTTCCGTCTGTCATTTTATAGTACATTATTCATTATCAAGTTTAGAAAAGTGGAACTTCACTTGACGAGTATGGTTAGTTTGAATCCGAGCGAAGCGAGGATTTAATTTCCATACGAGTCAAGTAAAATCACTTTTCTGACGAGGTGCGTAAACTATTTTTTCGCATTTTGTAAGTAATTAATTATTTTGCATGTCATATTAAAATCTAAAAAAAAAAGTTACTGAAGAAAATCTACAAAAACTTAGTAGTATGACTTCTCGGTAACTTAGCAATATAAACAAGATGTTTTTTTTTGTGTTTGACGACTATTGACAGCATCCAAATAAAATCATGTTTAAAGAGTGAATTTCACAAGAATTATGGAAATGGCTAATGAAAGCGACTTGGAAGATATCCTGAATGCGGTCCGCGAAGCTTCTTCAAGTTTGCCTCCAGTAAAATCCAAGGAAAGATACGAGAAAGCATATGTTCTGCGAATGGAGAAACAACAAGAATTTTAAAGGCATTGACGAAAATTTGATGCTGGCATACTTTTACGAGAAGGCAAGCTATTTTATATGGTTAAAGTGTGGTATACCGGGTGTTGCATCGTCGAGCGGGACATAGGAAATCCCATGTAATTTTAAATGGGGTCAATTATTGGCTTCCCTAATTATTTTAGAGAAAAATTCTATTTACGTTTATTAAAGAGCACTAAAACCCACATTCAAAAGAATAACTTTAGATATTTTTGATGAGCCCGTTTACGGGTTATCGCCGATTTCTTTTTAACTATTTCTCCTTTTTATGGCCCCGTATTTGCGGGCACCAGTCAAGGTAAAAGATGACTGTCAAATAAAGTTGTCATTTTGAAATGTGTGCTTTATTGTTATAAAAACTCGTACATCGAAAATATTAAAGGTGTATTTATGAGTACAAATTAATCTGAATAAAACTAAAATAAAGTATCCAATTACAAGGTTAATTATGACATTTTACATGTTTCAATATTTTACTAATTAATAGGTAGGTACTATTAAATTGTTAGAACTTTAGGATTTAAGAAGATGTTCAAATATTCCTCCATTGACTGCTAGACAATAACCGAGGCGATCATAAAATTCTCTTCTTACATTCGCTAGTTGGTAAACTGAAATTCTATTGCATTCGGCAGAAATAGCATTTTTTAACTCGTCTAGATTTGGGTATTTTTTATCTTTGTATATCCTGTTTTTTAAATGGCCCCAGAAAAAGAAATCATTTGGCGATAAATCAGGATACCTGGCTGGCCAATTTACTGTATGATTTAAGCCAATAACATTTCCATTAAAAGCACGGTTTAAATATTCCCGGACAGCCAGGGTATATGTGCCGGGCAGCCATCCATTTGGTACCAAACTTCCTGATTTTCCCTGGCGGCATCATGTAAAGTAGGTAAAATATGATCTTCAAGTAGTTCCAAAAAATATTCTGCATTTAAATTTCGTGTAAGAAATAATGGCCCGATAATATTTTCTCCGAAAATCCCAGCCCATACATTAACTTTTTGTGGATATTGCGTCCTTGTTTCCACAAACCTGTGTTGGTTTTCTTTGCTCCAATATCGATAATTTTGAACATTGGGTTCATTGTTTAAGGTAATGTGCATTCGTCAGTGAAACAAATGTTTTTTAAAAATTCCCGATCCATGTTTGCTCTTTCCATCATACCAAAACCAAACTCCTGTCGTCGTATTTCGTCCCTATCTCTTAGCTCTTGGTGCTTTTCATATTTGTATGAATAATATTTATGTCGTTTCAAAGCTCGTAACGCTGTGGTGTGATCTAATCCTATGTCATCCTCAAGTTTCCTTGTGCTGATCTTCCCATCATTTTCTTCCACGCACAATAAAACTTGCAAGTCCCTATCATTTCTTGCATCTCTTCTTTGTTCCTGCCTTTCTTCACATCTGCAGTTATTTATTACAGTGCCTTTTGTCTCAAATTTCTTGATAGTCCTTTCGACTGTAGATTTTGCAGGTATCGGTCTATTCGGATACAGAGCAGCAAACATGTCTGACACATTTTGATAACTATTTCCTTGATAATACCATTTAATCATCAATATTTTTTCTTCAGAAGTGTAATTCATGGCTAATATTTTCGATGTACGAGTTTTTATAACAATAAAGCACACATTTCAAAATGACAACTTTATTTGACAGTCATCTTTTACCTTGACTGGTGCCCGCAAATACGGGGCCATAAAAAGGAGAAATAGTTAAAAAGAAATCGGCGATAACCCGTAAACGGGCTCATCAAAAAGATCTAAAGTTATTCTTTTGAATGTGGGTTTTAGTGCTCTTTAATAAACCAAATAGAATTTTTCTCTAACAAACTTAAATGTTCGCTGTAGTAAATCCAATACGTTGCCTAACAATCTTACTGATCCCGAAAGCATTAACCAATACTTCACCTCTTTTACGCAAAATGTTTTCGACAAATGTAACAACAAAATTGACTTTTATAATAACAATTTATACAACCCTGGAAAAATATTTATTTTCCCGTTAGCAACAATCAACGACATTCACCTTATCCTGAAAAGTATTAAAACAAATGCACCAGGAGTAATGGGATAAATCTAAAAATGCTAAAATTGTGCAGTCCGTTTATAGAACATATTATTTTGCACATTGTTAGTAGCCTAATTGAAAATAATTATATTAGTGCTTTGTAGAAAACAGCCGTGGGCATCCCTCTTCCAAAATTAAATTACCCAAAAAACGTTTCGAATTTGAGAGTAATTAGTATTTTGCCCACAATTTTAAAAATTCTGGAAAATGGTTTGTACAGGGTTATCCAACCAAGACTGGACAAGGCGATTTTTTGACTTTTCCTGTACTTTTATAAAAAAACTGAAATAGCCATCTTAAGTCATTTTCTCCCGCGAATTCGAATATCTTCAGCAAAAAACAATTGAACATCAAACAAAAGTACTAGGGGTCACTTTGATATTTTTTTAAATGGGATGCCGTATTTTTAATGAGCTTATCCGATTTCTCATATAAATTTTGATCTAAAATGTTGGATTTTTAATTCAAAAACGCCTTTTTTCTTCAGTTTTAAATTCGGAAAATGTTCGTCTACCGTAAAAATAAAAAAAAAAAAAAATTAAAAATCCAACATTTTAGATCAAAATTTATATGAGAAATCGGATAAGCTCATTAAAAATACGGAATCCCATTTAAAAAAATATCAAAGTGACCCCTAGTACTTTTGTTTGATGTTCAATTGTTTTTTGCTGAAGATATTCGAATTCGCGGGAGAAAATGACTTAAGATGGCTATTTCAGTTTTTTTATAAAAGTACAGGAAAAGTCAAAAAATCGCATTGTCTAGTCTTGGTTGGATAACCCTTTACAATGAGATTTTAGCCTTCTCTATATACAGTAAAATAATTCCCTAGATCTAATGTGACTTCAGAAAAGGTTTTAGTACAGCTACTGCACTTATTGACGATGTAATAAAAGCGGTCGACGTGGGATTGGTGAGTGTGCTTGTATTGATGGATTATTTCAACAACGGAATTGACACTCTGGACCATAGGCTTGTATGTGCAAAGTTGGAATATTATGGATTTAATCCCGATGCTCTAAAACTCCTTTCTATCAAATCGTTCTTAGAGGACTTCGTGTAATAGTGCTGAGTCTAGCAGCATAAGCATCAACTCTGAAGTGCCTAAGGGCTCTGTCTTGACTTCGCTACTTTTTATAATTTATTTTATTGATATAATAACCTTAAAAAAACACAGGTGTATGCTGCTGACACACAGCTTTAATATTCTTTATATCAGTCAGACACAGTTCAAGCGACTTACAATTCTACTCATGATCCCAAAAACTTCAAATCACTCTGAGAGGAACACAATTTAATTTCGAAGAAAAATCTCAGTTACTATGTATAGGTACCAAGGCTAAAAGAAACTATGTAAATATCAATATATCAATTCCGCTAGAGACAGGGCCTAATGGTCGATGAAGAGCTGCGCATTCGTGAATACATAAAAACTCTTAACAGAAAATCATTCGCCTCACTTAAAAATTTATATAGCAATCGCCACATACTACCTACTCAATTAAAGAAAACTTTTTGTGAAGGCTTGGTGTTATTGCACTTCACTAACTGTGTCTTCATCTATGGACCATGTCTATGCGAGGAGGACAGATAAAAAAGTGCAGAAGGTGCAAAATACGTGTTGTAGACTAATTTATGGTCTTCGCGAATATGATCACATTTCGCATAAGATAACTAAATGCAATCGGTTTAATATAAATAATCGCCGACTTCATCACCTTGGTAATTTCGTAGACAGATTGCTTACCTCATCCGACGCTTTTAATCTGGTAAAAAGTAAATTTATTCCTAGAACAACTGTTCATAATAGGAATATAAGATTTAGGAATAGGTACACAATGTCCCAACATATAACAGCAATGTTTAAGAGAAGTTTTTCATTAACACCATTCATCTATACAGGGTGTTACTTAATGATAGGCCGTAATTCCAAGGGCGCATTCTTGAACCGAATTCAAGTAGTAAAGTTTAAATAAACATGTGTCCTAAAAAGTCTGGTTTTCAAGATAAACGTACGCCACTGACTTGCTTATAAATTTTATACTGCTTTCGGGTTAAGCAGCTAATAACACAACTTTTTTGTCTCTCGATATTCTTTCGTATCTTCCTTCGTTTTCGAGAAAAAGAAATAAGTCACTTTATTGCATGCCGAAAAATTTCTTTTTTTGAAAACGAAGTAAGATACGAAAAAATATCAGAAGACAAAGAAGTTGTATTTTTAGCTGTTTAACCTGAAAACAATATAAAATTTTGAAACAAGGCAGTGGCGTACATTTTTTTTTGTCAATATTATTCGCGAGACTGCCTCCGGGACGCCACTGGAACTTTTAATTTGACACCCTGTAAAACCAGACTTTTTAGGATACATATTTATATGAACTTTTACTTGAATTTGGTTCAGGAATGTGCCCTTGGAATTATGGCCTATCATTAAGTAACACCCTGTATAACTCTTTGCCTGAGGAATTCAGGTTATAAAATACTAATAAATTTAAATTTAAATACAGTAATTATCTGTTAAACGGACAGTAACATACTGCTGAAAATCTAGATATTTTTCTTATTTTGAGCGAATTCATCAAGCTTATTGTCGTGCTCCTTCTTTCTTTTTGTATATTGTGTTGCAGTGGCCTACCCGTCCTGAACCTTGGGGAAGGATATAAAAATATAGTTTTTCGAAGAACAAGTTTACTAATACTGGTGAATATAATTTAAAGCATTACAACACAGAATCTGTGCACCTTGGCTTAAGATCAAGATCATCAATTATTTCTTCAGTTCATACAAAGGTTCATATAACTTCTTCTCTATGGACTGTCATCATGGCAAGTCCATTAAAGCCTCACTCGGACGGTAGTATTGTTTTTGTACGTTTTAAGGTTGAAAAGGTCCTCTCCGGTGTGAATATTGGCAGGGCCGGCAGAACACTTACAATTCGGGTGGTGGGTTGAGTAGAGAGAATAGGCTCAGGGGTGGGGGAAACACATTTCTTGTCATAAAAGATGGTTTATGACTTTCCGGGTTATAATCCATTTTAAAATAGGAAGAGCAGGAAAGCAAGTGATAATAATAAAAGAAAGATCCAAGTGGTTTAGTTCATAACGCAGCCCAAGTCGATTTGCTATTAAAGAAGCATGAAAACAAAAAGACAAAAAGCGTATTCAGAAAATAAGGGAATTTAGGCATACATATTTCAGGTAGTGGATCCATCACCCGAGATATTTTCGGGTGGTGGGTACCCTGCACCCTCACATAGGCTTCCGCCGGCCCTGAATATTGGCAATGTACAAAACGGCGGCAGGCATGTTGACTACAAACTTCCAAACAGGCCAGTGCCTGACGTTTGTTTTTTGTTTCTGAGCTTTTATTTAAATGTTGGTGTCACATTTTAATTCCGGATTTTGTAACAATTTTGGGAATATCAAATAAAGAAGTAGGTATACGAAGAAAATGCGTGATCAGGCAGCATGGCATTACAGGCCCTATTAAGAAAAATTACTTTTACAACACAGCACAACTCGAAAACGACCTGGCTTTTACAATATCTTAATTAGAAAGAGTAGAAATACAAGAAGATCCAATGCTGAGTGGGTAGATCATCCGTGGTTCTGCTTAGTATTCATCGAATGGCACTGTTATCACTTGTTCTACAAAACGTACACCGTTCCTCTGGAACTAACTCCCTGATCATGTTCGCTATAAGAGCTCTACAGTACTTGTGCTTAATCGTAAAAAAATATCCGATTTCTCTTAAACTTTCGAGGTTGTTGACAATTAATAATATATCATGCGAAAATACGTAGTTTTTTTAATTAAATGACTATCAGCCGACCGAGCGGTGATGGCAATGATGCAATAATAGTAGGAAATTACGCATAGTTTGGTGTTATCAGAATGAGGTGTAAAATTTTAAATACCTTGTTCTTAATTCCGTTTTTGGAGTTTTTTTATGACAGGTTGCTTTTACTGCTATTAACATTAAATACAAATTTGATTGTGGATAATAGATAAGTTCATGAGAAAAAGGAATTTCAAAATTTAAAGTCATTGTATTAAGCTGATGAGTTACGCGGTATAGGAGCAATTTTATTTATTTTCTTTTCAAGATCTGGCACAGCACAACACAAAACTATAGAGAGGTCGTTCTAGGGTGATGACGTTTTCCAGGTAAAGCAATATTTGAACAGTGTCGTTCGAGGAATACTAAGTTGAATCGCACGTACGGGTGGGCTGCAGTAGTTCGTCATGTATTTCTACCATGCCCCGCTCTGAGTGAATACAAACGGGTAACATCAGTTTAACACTTGTCATAAAACTATCTGTTGAAGAGGCTTAAGTCACCAACCAACCTTTTTTGAAAATCATTTATTGAATACAACTTCTAAAATTACAAGATATCATACATTATTATTCCTCTAGACAGCGTTTGAAACACTTGTATTAAGGAAAAATGCTATGTAATATGTTAATAACAGTCTGTTTCTGTAAATGTCCTCATTCAAATCTAGCCAAATTGTAGGTTCTAAGTTATATTATATAATCTTTCAGTTGCTTAATAAACCCATTGTATTTTTTAACATTTTTAATATTATCCGGTAACCTATCATATTCTCTAGATGTACGATATATAGGATTATATAATCCTAGGTTACTTCTTATTTTTATTTTGAAACATATTATCACGTGATCTGGTTTTGTGCGCATGGATATCTTACGAATATCCAATATTAACATTTGACTTTCGGGGTTTATTAGTTATTGGGTAGATTAGCTTACACTGCTCAAACCTCACTATTTCTCCTAACTGCCAGAGGCCCAACTCCCTATATAGATGAACAGTATGTGTTAATCGACCGTAGTTGAATATAACTTTAAAAATTTTGTTTTGCAATAGGTAGTTGCATTGAATTGAAATTCACAACCCTATATGAACTCCAGATAAATATCAAGTATCTAAAGTGAGATAGAAAGAATGTATTGTACTCATTAATTTTGCTCCTATATGATAGATAATGTCTGCTTTTATAAAAGGCACTCATCATCGGCAATAACTTATCAAATAAATGATTTATACGTTCTGTCCAACTAAGTCCATTGTCTATAATTAATCCTAAATATTTCATTTTTAAAATATTCTCGATTTGTCTATAATTTATTTTTATATTTTGTGTTTCAACAATCTTATTTTTTTGTTTACTGGTTGCTTAATTACGAATTATTAATAAACAAAATTAGAACACTTAAAACTATCATACTATCTTAAATTTAACGACGATCGAGCTTTAAAAGTTCGAAATGACCAGGGGCGGCGGAACGTTTTCAAAGCGGGTTTTGAGTTGTTCAAGCCAAGACTCGTAATATTCGATTTAAAAGAATGTATAGGCAATTTTTACTATAGCAGCAGTTAAATCAATATTCTAGATAGAATATGTGGTAGCTGGCTGTCTGCTTGTTTCAACTGTTATATTAATTACTTGAGTATCTCCGATCTGAACCTATAGGGACTGGCTCTCAGCCTATTATCTATTATTTTGTAACATGTTAGGACTTGGAGTCTATGAACCTGTATAAGGTTCTTGATGGTAGTCACGAATAATATGTATTTTTTAAATTTTATTTTTAGGTTTTTTGCCCAACTATTGTCTGTTTCTGGTGTTTATCTTTGCCTTTTTGATGTGTCTTTCCTCTTCTCTTTTTTGTACTAAAAGCACCTTGTTCAATTGATGTCTCATTGTAAATAATTATTAAATTACAGATTTATTATGTATATAAGATTTATTGTAGAAGTTGATACATTATAATATATAGCTAAAATTTTTTTTCACCCGCTGAGAGGTTAGGTGTAAAAATAGCCAATGGCTAAACTTCGCCTTTATTGTCAGTGTGTTTTCCTTATTCTGAAAGATGCTGTTACTTATGGAGTAAATTAACAATAAAAGACGTTTATTATTATTATTATTATTATTATTATTTTCTGACAGGTCGCGAGACCTGTCATGCACTCCCTCTACGGGGAACATTCACTCATCCCAGATATCACCGATATCAAAAGGATTGAGCTCTGTGGGGGCCCTTTCCGTGTTATTGGGCCCGTGGGGTTCTTCTTTGATTACCCATATACTTTTTGACTGTTCGACTTGTTGAAAGTAGCACTGCTTTCTGCATATCCTTGTAGAGATCTTGAGGTAAGTCTAGTGCTCTAAGGTTTTCCAAAAGCTTGTTTGGGATTACTCCTGTTGTTGAAACAATAATCGGCATGGTTTCGATGCTGTCCATATTCCACTGTATTCTTATTTGCTCCTGGAGGTCTCGATACTTCGCTATTTTCTCAGCATGCTTCACTAGAAGGTTGTGGTTATTTGGTATAGCTACATCTATCAGAGTCGTTTTCCTAGCCCTCTTGTCTACCACTACAAGGTCCGGTCTGTTGTGGGCCACCGTCTGATCAGTAAGAATAGTCCGGTCCCAGTACATCTTATAGTGGTTGCTTTCTAAGATTGTCTGTGGTGTATATTTATAATATGGGATCTTCTCATTTTGGACAAGCTGTAGTTTCACCGCTAACTCCTGGTGTAGGATCTTGGCCACTGCATCATGCCTCTCCTTGTATTCTGTTGCAGAAAACATCTGGCATCCTCCCGTGATGTGTTGGATCGTTTCTGCCGTTTCACATCCATATCTGCATTTATCTACCTGTACTGAGTCGTCTCTAATTATGTATTTCAGGTAGTTTCTAGTTGGTATGACCTGATCTTGGATTGCCAGTAGAAATCCCTCCGTTTCAGGAAACATCTGTCCAGAGATGAGCCAGTAGTTCGACGCAAGACTGTCGACGTGATCCTGGGCTGCCTCGTTCAGGTGTCGTCCGTGCAGAGGTTTTTCCCTCCATTATTATTATTATTATTATTATTATTATTATTATTATTATTATTATTATTATTATTATTATTATTATTCCCAGAGTTCACACTTCTTTCCATCGAAGTGGCATAAAAGCACTGACACATCGGTCTCAATCAGACAAGATGGCCGGCTTTACTGATGTATTAAAAATACTTGTGGCTATCGCCAATTACCCTTCTCACTATGCTACAAGTGTCTAGTAGGACGGATTTTTGCATCGGTATGTACAGTTCCCGTTTTAGTCCCAATTGACCAAGACTGTTTTCTAGGGTATTAGGTATTTCTCCTGTTGCACCGATGACAATAGGTACGATGATTACCGTTTCCATTTTCCACATCCGGAGGATCTCATCTCTTAGTGGTAAGTACTTGCTTATTTTTTCGGAGTGTGTCTTATTGACATTAGCAGGAAGAGGTACCGCAAAATCTACTATCAGTGTTTTTCTTTGATTCTTGAAGGTTATTACAAGATCCGGAATATTATTTGGGATTGGCTTATCCGTTTGGATTTTTCTATTCCAATAAAGACGAACTTGGTCTGTTTCGCATACAGGCGGTGGCTCGTATTGGTAGTACGGTATTGTGTTGTCTAATCCCATGTAAGTTTCTCGCAGTTTTTGGTGTATGATCTTGCCAACTCTATCATGTCGCTCTAGATAAGCTTTAGGGGCTAGTGCAGTACACCCTGAGATAATATGATCGAGTGATTCCTCTTTGGTGTTGCACATGCGGCATTTTGTATTGTCGAGTTGTTCGCCAACTATCCGCTTCCTGTATGCCTTCGTTGGTATTACCTGGTCCTGAATTGCAGCAATGAACCCCTCTGTCTCGACGAAAAGATTACCAGTGCGTAGGTAGGATGTAGTACTAGCGGTATCTATAGTATCTCCTTCGATCATGGCTAGGTATTTTCCGTGCAGCGGTTTGCTTCGCCATTGCTGAAGTTGCTGTTGGGGTGTTGCACCTTCGGGTATAGGATTGTAGGTTCGGTCCGCAAGTCTCAGCGGTGTAGCTTTTTTATCAGCTTGAGTTACTGCCATATGTAAGTTGCTGGTCTCCGATTTTTTATAAAAGTATTGCCTAAGGTTGTCTAGCTGCTTATGATGTCTGATCGCTACATCAGGGATTCCTCTCCCTCCGAGTTTTCGTGGTAAGTGGAATCTTTCGATAGAAGATTTTGGATGATGAGCGCGATGTTTTCGGAATTCCTTTCGGGTTTTTATGTTAAGTTCGCCCAGTTCAGTGTTTGTCCACTTGATGATACCGAAACTGTAAGAAATAGCTGACGTGACGTAGGTATTGACAGCTTTTGCCATGTTTCTTGCTGACAGTTTTGTTCTGAGGATTAAGCGCAACCTCTTGAGGTAAGTGTCGGTTGCTAGCTGTTTTGCCTGTTGATGGTCTATATCTCTAGCTTGCAGGTATCCCAAATATTTATATTTTTCTTCTTCCTCCATTCCTGCTATCGTCCCCTGATCACCGCTCACCTCATACCCATCGTGTCGCACCCATTTTCCTCTCTCCATGCTACTCACCTTGCACTTATCAAGACCAAATTTCATTTGGATGTCCGTGCTAAATCTTCCAACACAAGATAAGAGATCATGAAGGTGTTTCTTGGTTTGGGCGTAGATTTTCAAGTCGTCCATGTACCATAAGTGACTAATTGGTCTATTTGACTGTGGTAAAAGATATCCTTTGTTTTGATTGTTTAGCATTCTCGTGAGTGGGCGGAGGGCTAAGCAGAACCACAGGGGGCTGAGGGCATCTCCTTGAAATATTCCCCTCTTGATGCTAATCATGCCTGCATCTAACACTATGTCTGGCGTACTTATCATCAGCTTCGTCTTCCACTGACCCATGGCACATTTTAGGAAGGTACGTATGTGCGGTTCTATGCCATAAAGCTTTAATGTTTCTGATAGCCAAGAATGAGGAATGCTATCGAAGGCCTTTTGGTAATCGATGTATGCCGTATATAAGGAGTTCTTGGTTTTCTTTGCCGAAGCCATGATGGTAGCATCTATGATAAGTTGTTCCTTACACCCCTTGGAGCCTTTGCGGCACCCTTTTTGTTCTTCGTCCAACAGTTTATTTTCCTCAAGATGACTGTAAACCTTCTCAGTGAGTATGGAGGTAAGTATTTTATAGACTGTGGGTAAGCACGTAATCGGTCTATATTTGGAGGGGTCCTCCGTATGCTGAGCTGTTTTTGGCAATAAATAAGTAACACCGCTGGTCATAAAATCCGGCATTGATCCTGGTTCCTCAAGAATTTTGGTGTAGCAGTTAGCTAGCTGTCTATATACCGATTTGAACTGCTTAAACCAGAAGTTTTGCAGTTTGTCCAACCCTGGTGCTTTCCAGCTGAGGGTTTTACTGACAGCCTTCTTTACATCTTCCTTCGTTACTTTCCAGGTCAACATGGTGCGCAGGTTCGTAGTAGTTTTCCTTTCGTCGAATAGCCATTTTGTTGTTTTATGCTCGACAGGTGTGCCCCAAATACCTTTCCAGAAGCTTTGGACACTCTCTATGGTGGGCATCTTTGGCTCGTCATTTGGGACATTGGCATTGTTGAGGTTCCGGTAAAAAACGCGCTCCTTCGTGACGAACTGCGTGTTATGTGTTCGCCTGGCGTTGCTTTCCTTGAAGCGTCGAAGTCGCTTTGCCGTCGCTGCAAGTTTTTGTTTCAGCAGGTCTAGCACCTCAGCTGCCGTTGGGTTTTCAGCTGTTCTTTCTCTATTGATTATTGTTGTCGCTGCTTTAGTGACCTTTTCGCTGGGGTATGGTTTCTGACTTTGAGTAATGAGCCCTATTTCCTGTCTCAATTTGCAGATTTTATTGTTAAGACGTTGTTCCCATGGTGCCTGCTTGGTAATTTTGATTTTTGGGGGCAAGTCACCCACATCTTGTTTGTTTAGCTGTAAAGCCGCGGCGGCTCCAGAATATATAAGACTATGGATTTCATTAATTGATACTTCGTCTGTTAATTTTGCAGCTATTATATTGTCCACTTTGTTAATTATTTCATTTGTGCCAGTCCTGAAGATGACTTTTGGCAATCTAGGTTTGTCCAATGGGCTTATTCCATTGTATTTAAGGTGGATCCTCTCAAACACCTCTAGTTCAGGGGGTTCGCTCGTTTCTTCCATATCTTCCACTGCATGTGGCTCATCGGTAAGCAATTCTAGTCCAAGTTCTATTGCAACTTCGTGTTTAATTCTGTTAATAGTTTCAGCTGGCATTCTGTTGTGTGTGAATATGGATCTGCGTTGGTCTATTATGTTTTGAACTGTTTTGCGTCGTAAAGCGGGGTACTGTTCTGTGACTTGTTTGTGTAGTTCCTTGCTAAAAGGGTTCTTGGCCATTTCTAACTTGGTTATTCGGTAGTAGCAGCGTACTATGAATTTATTGATTTCATCTGTCCACATAGTCCGCTGTCTTAGTCTGCCCTGTGATGTTGTGGGCTGAGGCGCATCCTCAGCAACTTCTTCATCTTGGGTGGCCACTATTTGTTGTTGGGCGTGGTCTTGAGTCAAATTTCGTTGTCCTTGTCCTTGGCTTAGGTCGTTTGCAGGCCTATCCTCCCGACGGATCCGACCCGGGTCCTGCAGCCCCGGTCCGCCTGAATATCTCTTATGCCTCGTATTCACAGCAACTGTATCTCAAAAAGCGGGGTGCTAACCCACTTATCGGTTCATCACCATTGAACCTTGGTGACTAGGTAACTGGGTCCCGTGGGGTCGTCACTCCCCAAGTAGTCCGATCATGACCGAACTACCCCCCTGCGGGGTTATTATTATTATTATTATTATTATTATTATTATTATTATTATTATTATTATTATTATTATTATTATTATTATTATTATTATTATTATTATTATTATTATTATTATTATTATTATTATTATTAATATTATTATTATTATTATTATTATTATTATTATTATTATTATTATTATTATTATTATTATTATTATTATTATTATTATTATTATTATTATTATTTTTATTATTTTTTGTTTTTTAGAACATCAGAGGAGTTTTCGGCACTACTAACAGTATATTACATTATATTCAAGACCAGAAAGTATTATTTTACAGGGCGATGCTGGTAATTTCCAGGGCGAGCCGCCAGGCAAGTCCTTGAAGCCTCTGCGAGTCCTGTTAACGTACTTTTCGGATATATAACGTAAAAATGTTTTTTTTTGCAATCGACACGAGGCCAGTGGCGTACAATTTTGATAATAGCTTACTATATTGGTATAGATTTAGACAGTTAGAAAAGTTCTATATAGTCAGGAAAATATTAAATAAACTAAAGTATTTAGGCCAATAAATAAGAAACTTAAAAAATTGAATGGTATCTAATGAAAGAGGGACCGGTAAAGCACTTTACCAGACTCCCTTTTTTGCTTTCTGGTCTATAGGGGTAAATTGATATTTTCCGGTTAAAAAATTATCTGCAAAAGACTTGCTTTCCGGTGGATTAAAAAAAATGTCATTTTAATTTTAATAACTAAATATTTTCGTTATAATATGGAATTAAAAAGGAAAATAGAGTAAAGTTCATTATCTCATTTATTTCGGAAATTACCAAAAAACGTTACATACAAAAGTTTAAGAATGTTAAGGTACATAGTTTAAAATTATTTTTGAGTATACAGGGTGGTTCAAAAAAGCGTGGCGAATATAACATAACTTTTTTTATAAATAGAACACCCCACTTTTTAATTTATTTTCGGATCCTACGTGATATTCTATACCTTTTTGGTTAATAGTATTATACAGGGTGATTGATGGTGGATGGCCTATTAGACGTTCTGGCGAACTAGTCAACGGGTCACTTTGAAAATTTGGGAACTTACATAAGTGGACGTGCTTTCTCCTTTAAACATATTTTTAGCTGTGCAGTGTTGCCGATTTTAGTAAAAAGTACTAGCTACTTTGATATTTTAAATAGAATACCTTGTATATTATTTTTTTTTAGAATCCCTATTAATTTATTAATAAATTCTCTTAACATTTTACTATACCTATCTGTCATCGTTTTTGAGATAATAATTCTGATTTTTTTTTCGCAAAGCATGGCCTTCAAATGCCGATATTCTTGACTTCGTGACAGATTAGGACATGGAAATTTGGTGGAGAGTTAGGTAATATCCAGAGACATTTTGCATGGTGTCTATATCTTAGTTATTATAGCACAGGGTGTTTTAAAAATACAAATATTTTGATGATTTGGAAAAATTACTAAAATTATACTTTTTTAAATGGAACACCCTATATTTTATCTCTGATTCTAAAAGCTCTTAAAAGTTTCTGTCTTTCTATATAAAATGTTCTTATACCCATCTAGAACAGTTTTTGACTTATGAGCATTTATTTGCGAAATTAATTGTTAACAGATATCAATCATGTGAGTTTTCAGTCAAATTTAACAAGTAGCCAATGGAAACTTTTGTTTTGAAATAGTTGACATTTTGCTATAATTTATTTAGTTTATTTGTCAGTTGGTGCATTTAAAAATTCTATTCATACTTTAAATTATTATGATAACTTTGCGCCACCCGTGTCAAATTTTTTTGTCTCTAATTTTATATTTCGAAAAAAAATGGCATTCTAATAAAAAAAATAAGCATACAAACTACATCAAATATTGAGTATGGTATAAGCAAATAGTTTAATATACATTAATCCAACTTACATTATAAGAAAAAACATGTTAATTCGAAAAAATGGCTAAAAATTCAACAACTTTTTCTAATAATATTTTTTGAAATTCGGTTAAACAATGCCATTTTTCAGCACTTTTTGACAAAAATGTAATTTTGATGATACCGAATGACAGATGGTGACAATTAAATATATAATTTTTAGTCTAATTTGAAGCAGAAACGATTGCCGTTATTTAATTTGAACTAACCTCATTAATAATAAAAAGTTCCATATGGTGCGGAGTTTAAGGTGGCACTGTATATAAGTTCCCAACTTTTCAAAGTGATCCGTTGACTAGTTCGCCAGAATGTCTAATAGGCCATTCACCATCAATCACCCTGTATACCTAAACCTAGTAGTTGCTCTAATATTGTAATTTTTCTAGAAAAATATTAGTTTTAGTCTTATAAAAAATTGACAGTTCCGCCATTGTTCTTGAAGGAGGAATAATCATATTTCGTATAAACGTTCTATTGGGACGACAAAAAGAAAACATGTAACGAGATTTGAGTTAGATGCTACAGGGCCTTTAAAATAAATTTATACATTTCTACTAATTTAAATTGAGGAATATCAACTTATTTAAATGGCGGCATATCCTGTATATAATTATTTTTTTCTGATAGGTTTTATAAAACTCTTTAACTTTCATTAAGTAAGGCCAACTTATCTTATAGCGTTAGTCCCGTTAGTGTAATAAAAACAAGGGTAAAAATGAGAAAAGTCAAAATAAATTGCAAAGTATTAAAAAAAGGTATATGACATAGTTAATAAAAGTTGAAGAGTTTAATAAAACCTATCAAAAAAAAAATAATAATATACAGGGTGTGCCATTTAAAAAAGTTGATATTTTTCAATTTAAATTAGTCGAAATGTATAAATTTATTTTAAACGCCCTGTAGCATCTTACTCAAATTTTGTTACATGCTATTTTCCTGTCATCCCAATAGAACGTTTGTATCAAATATGAACCTTAAAAAATAATGGCAACAAAATACAATTTTTTTGTAAGATTAAAAACTAAAATTTTTCTAGAAAAATTAAAATATTAGAACAACTACCGCGTTTAGGTATATAACATGATCAACAAAAAAGTTATAGAATTTCATGCAGAATCTTAAAATAAATTGAAAACTAGGGTGTTTCATTCAAAAAAAAAACTTATGTTAATTATATTATATACTCAAAAATAATTTTAAACTATGCATCTTAACATTCTCTAAAACTTTCGTATTTTACGTTTTTTGGTAATTCCCGAAACAAATGAGGTAATGAACTTTACTCTATGATTGACTCCCTGAAATTTCATTTTTAGGTTTCACACTGCTGGCACCTAACAAATTTGTTCGGTGCTACTGGGAGTAGGTGACCCAAGCTTACATGTTTTGCTTCTGCATGGTCATTGCCGTTTGATATTGAAATTTTTTATGTAAATTTATGTCGTGGCTAATTAAATTTATCGGATCTCTGTTAAAAAAATCGACAACACTATCGTCTTAATATCAAAATCCAAAACAAAAATCAGCATCAAAAACATGTTTACCTCGAACTTTGAATTATTTGAAAATAGCTAATTCCATTATTTTATTGTCCAAGTGTAAATGACCTGTGATTTATATGCACTTATAATAGCCAAAATATAAACTTTGGGGGTCAGCTCTTTTTTATAAAGGTACGTATTTTTAATGTTATTGTATCTTAATACTTGTGGCAAGTTGGTATTACAGAAAAACTAATTTTAATTTGTCGTTTTCTCCTTTGATAACATAGTTATGTAGGCAGTTTAATATCTAATGCAAAGTACCTTTTGATAATCATTATTTGATTTCGGCTTTGTTTAGCAAATAAATGCAATCTTACCAAACTGATATGGGCAATTGGGCATAGCGATATACAAATAAATGCCATTTAATTTTTTAATCGAAAACCGTTGGTCACACGAAAAAAAAACTCCATTTTTGCTAACTGATAAAGCGCAATTTTTAAAATAATAGTTATTTTGAAAAGAAACAGTGGCGTATTATTTTTTTCGTTAAAAATATCAAAATACATGCTATCACGGATGCCACTGGTAGAAGTATAGCAAATATTTTTTATAAAATAAATGTGTTTTATGCCTAGTTAATACCTACTAAAATTCGAAATGATATTTTTTTTATGATAAGGCACAGCACTGCAGGATTAATCCTTTATGGCGCTGTGCGAGCGGTGTTTATGCGTAGGAAACGATTTACGTTGATCTTGAATCTTTGGTGATTATACTCGTTGGGAAACACGGCCTCAGGGAGGTCGTTCCAGAGTGATGACGTTCTCCAGATGAAAGAATTTTTAAACAGTGTCGTTCGTGGGACACTAAGCTGAACCACGTACGGGTGGGCTGCAGTGCCTCATCGTGTATCTCTACCATGCACCGCTCTGGGTGGAATCAAGCGGGCAACCTCAGTTGAACACTTGCCATGAAAATATCTGTAAAATATACTTAAGTCGCCAATCTGCATTCGATGTTCAAGGCCTTCCAGGTTGTTTGTCAGTCCATGGTCACCGATCAAGCGAATGGCTCTTCTTTCAATGGAATCTAGCAATCTCAGGGTATGTTTAGAAGCAGAGCCCCAAATGTACGAACAGTACTCCAGCGATGGTCGAATTTGGGCTTTATAGAGCATCAAAAGTTGTTGCGTTGTTCCAAACGTGAGTAACATAAGCGAGAAGGTCTCCTGTTGGTCTAAACTTACGCAATCCATACTGCCGGTCACTAATAATGTTGAAGCCGTCCAGGTACTTTAATAACTTTTCGTTGATATCTAAAGCGGTCTCGAAATGTTAAGGGAAAAACAATTTTTTTTCAACACGCTGTATCTCAAAGGTAAAGCAGCTGTGGACCTATGTTGATAGGAACCATTTTTCTTATTTTTCGGTAAGGAAGCATATGTTTTTTGAGACACCCTGTATGTTACAGGCTTTCTGTTTTGATTGTAAATTGATTTTGGGTTTAAGAAAACAATATCAGAATAGACGACAAATATTGATAGAAATAGCATCATGGGTTAGTTAGTGTGTTGCCAATGTCTTGCGTAAATTATTTAAATTGGGCGTCAAAAATATTTTTTAACTACAATAATTTTATGTCATCACCTAATATAATGAGAAACATCTACTAACACGTGCACTAATGAAGCAAAAAATCGATGGTGAATAAAAAGTTTCCGGTGAAAAGTCCTTGTCTTTTTCTTGTTTAGGTAAATTTTGCAATGAAAACCAACGTGTTTTAAATTACTCAAGCCTTGCTGGAGAACATCCTAAAATAAGTTGTTACAAAATTTGCAGCAAGTATTCTAGCTATTCGATTTTTAGTATTAATTGCCAGAAGTACAATTGCAGACAGCCGTTTAGGGATAGAGCCGAACCTCAAAGATTTAATAAAATCTGTTATTTTCCATAATTATAATACTTAAAATGAACAAATAATAACAAATGTCCCAAAATACTTACAGGCAGCACAATAGTACGATGAAAATAGCTCTTAAACGAACTGTTTTTTAGAATTAAATAAAGTTTCAAGGCACGAAAATGTATAAAACAAATTGAAGTTGACAAATCAAAGCACCAAAACATTCAAGACGATGTCAAGCAAAGCCTGGCCTGCTCCGCAATCCGATAGTTTCGTTCTAGTTACCACCAATATGTGTCTCTCTCTATGATGTATTTAACTTACCGCAAAGAAACATCACAAATATTATATGGATGATGTTTATTGACAAGGAACCAAGCGACAAAATTGAGTTAAAGGTACCATGTGGCAGACAATATTTCATTCAATTTGTATAAAAAGACTCGGAAGCAAATTATCCTAAGCACCATATAATTTACAAGCATTTATTGAAAGAGATTCAAGCGACATTCTGTGGGGTGGTGCCAATTAAATTTTTAAAGTGGTGGTGTGTGACGCCTAGGGGGTGACTCGCCCCTCTACTAACGCATTTGATCTATTGAACCATGAGATCCTTTTCTCTACATTACATATTTGTGGTTTCACTGAGAGTGCTCAAGAGCTTTGAGTTCCTATTTATTCGGCAGGTTTCAACAAGTAAGGCTTGGTGAAAAAATTTGTAGCAGTCGCTTGGTGGCACGGGATGTTCCCCAGGGTAGCATACTAGGTCTAATCTTATACACGATATATCCATCTAATTTTTATCATTGTCTCAGCTATTTTAGATATCATTTGTATGCCGACGATACCCAATCGTACTTCTCATTTCCGCTACTGGAAATAAATTGTGCAGTTAATAATATTAACAGTGATATACAGGCAATACTGAAAATTTTACATGATCATGGTCTTAAACTAAATGCTAGTAAAATATGTGCCCTTATAATTGTCGACAACTATTAAAGAGGCTCTGCACAACAGACTATGAGATTATATATGCTTGGTTACTGACATTATTCCGTTTGTCGAGAACTGTAAAAGCTTAGGGTTAGTAATTGATTATAAACTTAGATTTAGCTATCATAAAACAGCTTGTTTAAAACGAGCCTACACATCCCTAAGACTTATTTTTCATTAACGCCACTATTTAACTTGTAGTATCAAAAAGCTTTTGTGTGAAGCTTTGGTACTGTCGCATTTCGACCATTGTGATAGTGTATATGGACCACGTCTCAGTTGCATGGATTCTCGATAGGTGCAGAAGGTCCAAAACAGTTGCTTGAGATTGATTTACGGTATAAGGCTTCCTAAAAGTGTGTCTCATAAGCTGGCTGATGCTCAGTGGCTTTCAATGTCTAATCGTCGGAGACTGCATATTATTACGACCTGCTTATTTCATAAGGTACTAAAGTTCAAGACCCCAAAATACTTACACGCACGCTTAAAGAAGAACGAGATACTTTTTAACCATACACCGTCACAAAAGAAAAACACATAAAAGTCCTTCTTTTACAATATATCTACCTGTGGCGATGTAATGGATGACCTAAGTTTAAAACTGTCTTGTACAAGTTTTCAAAGTAGTTTTTAAAAAAAGCTTTTGGAAATATAAAATGTTGCATAGATTTAAAATAATGAATATACTTAAAAGGTAAGTGGCTTGGTGCATTATTTAAATTACATTATACACGTAAGTTAAATTTACCGAATTAGATATTTTTTGTGTAATTTTTGTAATTATTATATTAATTATGTGTCCTTCGGTCTATGGGGAAGAATCTATATTTATTATCTACCATTACTCTATAAGCGCGACATGGTTAAACGATCGATATACTGTGCATTATATTTGACAAGATCTCAACATTATTGATGCACGTAACGCCTTTATTAATGGACTATCCACTAGATTGACAGCTCCTTCAGGATTAGGTCGTCGGTTAATTATAACCCATATCGAAAGTGATTCTAATTTTCTTGAAGATAGATTTAACGTTTTTAAATCGCGTGACAGTAATGATTATCATAAGGATATTAATTTACTAGTGTTTGAAGATTAGTTTAAATCCATCTTACCGCTCCCGCGTACTGAACGCGGATCGGTTATAGACAATGCACTCACTATACCACAGCCGTGGTCGGGTGGAAGCTTTGCCAACTTCTGTGTGGCGAAGAGGAAAGATTGTTGACTGGTTTCAAGAAAACTGTATTGAATTTGGCGAAAAAATGCTAAAAGTGCAGTTACTAAATTTCTTTCAGAAAATGTAATTAAAGAAATGTTAAATGCTTTTGTTATTGAATTTCTAGTCTAGATCTAAAAGCTTATTAGTTCTTAATCTATTTTTCATAATAATTTATCTCTGGGAAAAATGAGTCAGTGACAACTATCATCGAAACGGTGGTTCTTTGCCAGTATTTTTACGTGGCTAAAACGAAAACCATATGAATGTAATCAAAATTACGAGATTCAAAAAGTCGAAACAAAGTCTGAGTTCATAAACGTCAAAATTTTCATGGCTAGCATTCGGTCTTAATAATAGTAACAAAAAATATTCATAATTACTTACCGCCAACACGAAAGAATGATACAAATTGGGCCTGAACAGAACAGCTTTCAGGATTAAATTGAATTTCAAGGCAAACAAAGTTTAGAAACAAACAAAATGGACAGATTGAAACGATGATATTGACATCAATGGATAACTCTCCAAATATCTATTGTCTCTGTCCAGTACGTTATTTTGAATTCGAGATGTATTGCGCAACCCGGGGACGCTCTATTATATGTTTTTATTCACTTTTAAATGTTTTAACAATGAATGAAGATGGGGTGTTATAAATAACGTTGTCTCTTGATGCTTTATCCAAGACGCACCAGCAAAGAACCACCTTTTCGACTGTATGTGCCTTTTTTTTAGTACTTTTAAGGTAAAGTTACTTTAACGAAAAATGGTTCTGATTTGAATGATTGCAATAAAATGGGTACCGGGTGCGGTCATAAATTCCCAGTATTCATTTTCGGGATTATAATCATTTTCAGGTAAGGTTAAATTAAGATAAGATAATTTTAAATGTTTAGAAATCCCCCTATAGCAGGTATTTTGAGAGATTGAATGTCAGTCTTTATTTCTCACGGGAAGTGTTCAGTTGTATTGCAATATCACTTTACGAAATATTATAAGTATAATAATTGTCTTTTATCAAACCTGCCTCAGAATAGCGTGATAGTAATGGACCTATCACAGTCGCCAATTATACTATAAGGCTCCAGGTTCAAATAATACGAAATTGGAGATTCTAAACTACATGGCGGCGAACGATATAAATATTTTGAGGAATGCTATAAAAATAGTGATCTTTAAGAAGTTTTAAAGGCATTCTGTATAAAAAGTATATATTCGTGACGCATTTGAAGAGAAAATGGGACATACTGTGCTACGGGTCCTACCTTATTATGGTATTTTTAATGCCATAGAGCACATGTCAGAAAATACTTCTACGACTTTAAGTTACAGTGTTGATAGA
This sequence comes from Polydrusus tereticollis, assembly GCA_963920685.1. NCBI lineage: Eukaryota > Metazoa > Arthropoda > Insecta > Coleoptera > Curculionidae > Polydrusus > Polydrusus tereticollis. The sequence continues at coordinate 72,461,962 of OY987333.1, read as the reverse complement.
ATTAGAATTGATAAAAAAAAATGTGTTAATGGTATTCCCCCAGGCAGTTAGAAAAATTCAATACATCATGTAATTACTGTAGAAAATTCTTATGTTATTATAACCGATTATAATTAATTTAAATGAGGATAGCGAAAGGGAAACAGTACTAGATATGGATAGATAGTATACATGGAAATAAATGTAAGCAGTATTTAAAAATTTATAATATTTAGTTTTTTTTTCATTTCAAAAATAATATAAATACATCATATATGAGTATAATTACTTAATTTCCTTAGTCCGACCCTTTACCGCACCCTTAGTTTCATTAGAGTTAAAAAGTCAAAATAATTTATTGTGAAAAGAACTTTACATATTATATTAGAAAGCAAAATAAATTGTAAGAATACTGGCTTAGTTCACTTAGAATAAAGTTGGAATTTTAAATTAAGTACCTAAATACCTACAACTTGAGACAGTGACACTTTTGAGTTGATTAAATTCTGGATTTTTTATGTATTTAATACGTAGGTAACTTAAATAGATCAATATTTTTTAATTTTTTTATTACTTAAGATAGGTCACTCTTAGAAGCTTTCTTCCGGCTCTTACATAGATAAGAAATTAAGTAAATCGCAATGTTTCTTGCTATAAAATATAATTTGTGTGTGTGTGTGATTTTATGGCACTGGTTGAAACCAAATTTCTAGCATCCATCTGTTTATCATTCCAACCATTATTTATTATTATTATCATTTTATGCTACCAGGTAGTCATTTCACCCTATGCGAAGTTTACTTGCTGTGTCCTTTTACAACAAATATATTTTTTTAACTTATCTAAGAACAAATTATTTTTCGATGTTTATTAAATTTTACTTTTGGTATTTGCTAAGTATACAGGGTATTAAATAAGTATGTGGCCACACTCAAGGATGTTATTCCTAAATAAATTTTAAGACAAGAAGTTTGTTTAAACATAGGTCCGCCACCGCTTTATTTTTGAGACACATCGTGGTACAATTTTTAACTGGAACATAACATTCGTACGCTACTGCTTTTTTCCTTTTTTATAGCACAGCTATGTAGATATTTCAATGCCTAATGCAAAATACCTTTTGATATTTTTTCGATTTCGGCTTCGTTTAGGAGATAAATGCAATTTGATAATAACTCTGAGAGGCGCATAGCGATATGCAAAAAAAATACATTTATATTTTTAATCAAAAATCCTTCGTCACATGGAAAAAGTTTAGGAATTTCTGCTTAGTGATAAGGCGTAATTGACGTGACATTATTTTGTGTAGACCAAATCCTTTTATGAAAAAATATGTTTTTATGCCCAGTCAATGCCGACAAAAATTTAAAATTATATCTTAAGTGGTCTCAAACATATTAAGGCCCGGTACTTCCACGTCCGAATATCTTTATTTTTAAAATAGTTGCTTTAGTTTCAATTGTGTCGACAATAATTGTTTCCATAGACATTATTCGACGAATAGCACTATTCGCAGATGAAAGGATCAAAATTCAAACCTAAGGGAAAGTATCTTAAAAATAAAACGGCTGCGGACTTATCTTTATATTTTTTTGTCTTAAAATTTATTAAGGAGTAACATCCTTGAGTTTGGTCACATACGAAGTTAGTACCAATGGCGTAGCCACAGGGGGGCGATTCCCCCCCCCCCCCCGCCCACGCCTTCTATGGCCTGGCGCCCTTTACTACTTAAATAATAATTCTTATTAAAACGGAACTTCAAGTTTTGGCCCCTCCCCGCAAAATTCAATGGAAGGCCCATTGGAAATAAAAAATTAAGCGCAATTAATTTTTAAAATCTTTTAAATCTAATTTTGAGGTCTCATCAGCTTCAATAGCCAAAATTGCAAGACCGCATAATCTCTCTTCTGTTATTGTTGTGCGCATATAATTTTTAATGAGTTTTAGTTTACTAAATAATCTTTCTGCAGTTGCTGTAGTAACGGGAATTGTTAAAAATAACAGTAACGAACTAATTACGCTATTGAAACTCGACCTTAATGCCCTATATTTAATAATTAATAGTTCTGCTAGTTCTTTTACCGATTTAATTTCAGAAAATTCATCTTTAAGAATTGACACCAAGTTTATTATTTGAATAGAAAATTCTTCTGAAATCTCATCTTTGTAATGGGTTACTAAATTTTCTGCGCATTTAAAAAGTTGATCTTGTTAGATGTAACTAGTCTTTTTGGATTTAAAAATTCGAATTCGGTATTTGGCTGCGTTTACGCAGTTTTAAATTACTTGCGTTTACACAGCATTACTTTACTAACAAGCTCTACAAACGCTTAACGCATGTCAGAATTCAAAAGGAATTAGTCCAAATAACAAAAACTTTTAGCAACGTTTGAAAGTTAAAAATGATTTTTCATTATCGTTAGCAGTTTTTCCAAAGAGCGCCCCAGGGCACCTTGGGCCCACGCCCCCCCCCCCCCCCCCCCCGCGCTGCTCCTTTTTGCTGTATAGTAGTTCCGCCCCTGCTTGGGCAATAGACCGCTTTAATCTCTGTAACTTACAGCCAGACTATGTTAAGTCCATTTTTGATAAAAATTAGTTATTCATATTGAGTCTATTAAAACTACTTTATCTTAATTATGCCATTTTTAATATTTAGTTACCTGCTTTAACAGGGAAGTTAGAGCTTTATGAATAAGGTAAGTCCAGAGTCTCCTAAAGTAAAACCATGTTAAATGACCTTAACATGGTTTAGGTACCTTTGGACAGTCGCCGCTGGAATACGTCAAGTCCATGTAACCTAACCGAGTCATTTTTTTATCAGTATGCTGGTAGACTTTTAACGCGCCTCATTGCAAGTGTTTTTTTCCCCCAACTAAGAATTGTCACTTCATGATACTGGCAATAAGTCGTCAGGATATGTGGTACAAAAAATGCTTTTGATGTGACTGTGATAAAGACAGATGACTTTCTTAATATTAAAAGTATTTGCGAAGGCAATAGTTATCCCTTTATTTTAAGAAATGAATCAGATTCGGAAGAACATTACCTAATCTCTTAATGTGTCTACTTACAGTTCAGAAAAGAGAATTCAGAAGTCCTCTTTTATAAATATAAATTTGCTGATCAATCTTCCACCTTTACAATTACATGAAACACCTGAAACGCATCTCTGATTCCTGAGATTTTGCCCAATATTCAAGAACAAATAAAAGATTTTTCTACTTAGAAATATAAATACTTACAAAAACTATTATATTGGATACCAAATTTTAATCGTAATTGCCACACGGTGGTGAAGAATCCGACTAGCCTACAATTACATAAAACACCTGAAACGCATCTCTGATTCCTGAGATTTTGCCCAATATTCAAGAAAAAATGAAAGATCTTCCTACTCAGAAATATGAACACTTACAAAAACTATTATATTGGATACCAAATGTTAATCGTAATTGCCACACAGTGGTGAAGAATCCGACTAGCCTACAATTACATAAAACACCTGAAACGCATCTCTGATTCCTGAGATTTTGCCCAATATTCAAGAAAAAATGAAAGATCTTCCTACTCAGAAATATGAACACTTACAAAAACTATTATCTTGGATACCAAATTTTAATCGTAATTGCCACACGGTGGTGAAGAATACGACTAGCCAGCTTTCTTTCTTTTAATAATGCAATACCTAATAACCATTCGACATTTTTGTATTAGAAATAAATTTTAGTCTGGTACTTAACTTTGTTTGCATTTTATATATTTTTTATCTTTCTTGGACTTTTTTTTTTTAATATTGGGCGGTTTTTAGAAATGCACTGGTAACTTTACTTTTTTAATTTTATATATCTGTAATCCAACTTGTTTAAGCTACCTACTGCAAAAATTGCTTGAAAAATATTCTCAAACTTGATTTTCTCAAAAGAAGGTTTTGTGAGTTAATATAGTTTGGTTCTGCGGTATAGATCTGGATATTAAAGCGGACTGGGTAAAAACCCTCCTGGCAACGTTAGGAAGAGATACAAGACCGTCTAAGTTCGAAAAAATCTAAAATAAAGTTTTTAAGAGCTGCTCTCTCGATCGGTTAACAAACTTTGAAATCAAAGAGATACATACCTTTCTAACAATTGAATCAAATTTAAACCACATAAGTTTGCGGTGGTTCCAAAAACGTATATCTCTGTGCATTTCAATGACAAGTAATTGAGGTTAAGTGCAATGCAGTGTATCTCCGCGTAGAAATGTATGTATTTATCGTTTTTACTGATATGTCTTGAACATAAAGGTCACTACGGCTTTTTCTAAAATGCGTCCATTCACTTTTATTTTCATTAGTATTGGTTTAAAAGATTGACTTTGAGTTACATTGTTTTGAATAATAGGTGACATTCTAAGGTCGTATTGTTGCTTGATTGACTTACGTAGTTTTTACAATACTTTTCTGGTATTTACCTATCAATAGTCAGCAGATAATATACCGATTTTTATTTTTTTATGTATATTTTAAACAAATTCTAATAACGAAGCAGATACCTTTAATTCTGATTCATAAATCTTCCCAATGTAACTATGGTTTAGTTATTATTATGCTAAAAATTGTTATTATTATGCTAAAAATTGACAAGCAGTAAGTTAGTAAAAAATATTTTTTACGGTCACATGGAGAAGCTCACAAGCAAACAGTTGGAACATATTTTAAATTCAGAAGAATTTTGGGAAAGTAATGACTGTAACAATGCTCCTTCTGTTAGATAAAAAATTGATATATCCAAAGTTACTACAATAATTCCAATTACTCAAATAATTCTGGACGGTATAGTTATAAACTTTGTTAAAATAATGCAAATAAAACTAAGCAAATGACAGTAAAAATCGATATGGTAACAACCGAACCTGAAAATATTGGAAAAACCAGACAATTATACATAACTTTGAGCACGAACGAGATACTGAAAATAGCGCAGACCGACAGCAATAGAATGAAAATTAAGTATGATACAAAAGGCCACGAGAAAGAAATAGAAAGAAAACTGAAGAAGGGTGAAGCTAAGAAAAAAATAAATCAAAATCAGGAAGAAAATAACTCTGAGCAAAATAGGGAAGCTGAGAACATAGATAAGAAAATAACCGACTCTAACAACTATATTATTATAGAGATGGAAGCAGGTATTCGAAACAACAGAGCAGGAATAATTATGTTAGAAAAAATTGAATTCGTTGATCTTGAAGATAGTCTCAATGAAGCGGAAAGAAAGGAAAAGAAGAGAAACAGATGACAATAAAAGGTCGAATCTAGGAAGAATATTTGAAATATATTTTTTTATTAGAGTTAAAAACATGTAACTCTGAATAAACCGTTATCAAAACTGTGTAAGTCTATTAATATTTTCTGAAACCATAAATACTTTAGATTTTCTGCATAAAGTAGCTTGTTAGCAAACTAACGTAGCAAGTTCCACGTTGCAGGCGGGTACTGCGGTCGTGTTGTAGCACAGGTTATATTTAATTTATTTATAACTTAAAAATTTTTCATTAACTTTCAAATACAAAAAATTTTAGTAAAATGCTAAAAATTCATACACATTTTAAAATATGGGGTATATCCCCATACCATCATGTCAGCTAAGACATACTAATATGATCAAAAAATTTCTTTTTTAATTTTCTAAATTTTAATTTTTAAATTTGGTTAAACACCTAAGTTTAACAAATTTAATATCAATATAATTTAAAATAAAACCTTTTTCTTCATATGCTTTAAATTAATTTATTATCTCATTAAAATGCTTCTTCATCTATTCAAATTTCACATTTCACTGAAAATTTTAACTATACATTAATTTCAACACAACTAACTAGTTCATACCAAGTCTTCAACTTTCACATATTATTATATCACATTATAAGTTGTACTCGTTAATTTGAGACAACCTACATCGCTTTTAAACTGGATGTTAGGTAAGTCCTAAAACTTTATTTTATATTCACTGTTCATTCTCAATCCTGTACTATCCTTTTAGTATCCCCTGATGATGAATGCTTAAGCATTCGAAACATGTTGGGAACTTAAAATTTATTTTGACATTAAACTGTGAAGGAAGACTGCATTGTTTCATTTACATAACATAGCATCGCCTAACAAAGTCCTTCGAGTTGATAAAAAAAAGACAGTTTTTGACCTCTACATGGATAGTGGTGAGGTTCTGTTCTGCGACTTCTCGAAAGCTCTCGATTGTGTTGTGTTGATGCTGATGGAGTTTATTTGTTATCTCTGCAAAATACTTCGGGTAGTCAAAAGTACTTTAACTTGCTCCAAGGCTTCCGTTGTCACTAGAGGCCCCCAGGGCTCGGTATTGGGATCCATTTTGTGTTAACTGTACTAAAATGATTTGGCATGTTTAAATATTCAGGGTAGGTTTACACTTTTTGCTGATGACACCCAGTCTGCTGTAGCATAGTGAGGACGGGGAGGATTTAAAACTGGTTATCTATAGTAATTTGCTTGATGTCAAGTAAACAAATTATGTTTTAATGTGAATAAGACAAATATCATAACCTTTTAGTTTACCTTCACTAACTTAAATCTTCAATCTTAAACTATTGAAAATAACTCCATATCCAAGTTCTTAGGCCTTACGTTTATTGATAATAAACTTAAGTTTGAAGAGCACATAAATAACAAAAGTGTAAAAAGTTGGCTGCTGGATGTTTTGTGATTAGGATTGTTTCTCATGAGCTCAGCGGCACTAAAGCTAAAATGGTATACTACTCCTTATTCGGATTATACTTATCATTTGGTATTGCCTTCTGGGTCTTCTAAGGGTTCAGCTCATCAATTCATTATATATTTTACAAAAGCCAGCCATCCGATATCTCTGTAAGGGTAAATATCGGGAACACTGCTTAGAAGGGAACGAATATTTACTGATCCATGTTCGGTTGTTTTAGAATCTGTTTAGGTTAGTTCAGGTTATGTTATGCATAAAAAGTACTTCGGGTTGCGACAGGTTAGGTTGGATACAATCCTAGAGTAAATGAAAATCATAACCTAAGAATGCTATGGCTAAAAATTTAATATTGTTTGAAAGTAAAAAAATGTATAGCCTTTATTTAAATATACTTTTGCTTCTAAACCCCGAATGGATTGATGGTAGGATATTGTTTTGATATTTTGCCTATGAATTGGAATCAATGTTGCCAAGGCTCTGAAAAGGTGGAGTATGTATAGGGAATTTATAAAGAGATTCACATCTAATATATGAGTGATCTGTGGCCTATGCCATAAGTCAGCTGTGAGCTTATGATGCCTGATCTAATTTATATGAAGACGAAGAAATTAGGCATATAGGTCTATCAACGAAATATGTAAACTGAATGAGGAATATTTCATCATTAAATCATTAATTGAAGCTTATCTACAAGATCTACTGAAAATGACCAAACACCACCAGTTATTGAATCCAATCTTCTCATTCATAACACTAGGACGTCGACTCGCCAAATTAGGAAATAATGTTCACATCGTATTACTATGTATATTTTATTTTAACTAAATACGCATAATTATCAAGGTACTCTCATGTTATATCCCATTCCCTCAAAAAATTCCGAGTTATTCTTAATGGAAACAAATAGTCATATTCACTTCCAAGAATATGGTATAATTATTTTTAGGGTAAATAACACACTTCTCTTGATATGATTATTGATCTAATTCGAGAATAAACGTTCTTATTGCCTTACACTCATCAACTATTCGATTTATTAAATTTTCATTATTTCCCACTTGAGTAGTGTTTTTAGTAAGCGGAAACTAAAAACATTTATCCTCTGTATCTTGGACAGAACTTTTAAGTTATCTACTCAATAATTGAATTTTTGTCATATGATTAGTATAAACACTCTGTATAGCGTGCCTTTTTAAACATTTGTTTATTTTTGTATTTATTAGTTTTTAAAATTACCTTTTTTCATAATAGCCATTAAGTTTAATATTGCTATTCGAACGGGGAATTTATTGTAATTTGGAAATACTTTCTTGGACAATAAAAAAAGTGTATTGACCTATCAATCGAGTCTTCTATATCTTGATCTCTATTAAAAAAAAAATGTTTGAAGATCATTCTCAAAGTCAAAGTTCTGCGGAGAAAATCGAGTTTCGAAACATGTTTACATTTCGTATATAGGTAGGCATTATAAGTTAATATAACGATGTTATTTTTTTTTTCTAAAGATATAACATTTGAATTCATAGGAGGTAATGAACTTAGAAGTTTAATTTGCATTTTAAAATAGTACAGGGTGTCCGCTTATTAATGGGACACAGCAAGACCATAGATTCCGACGTAAAAATATTAGTATTCACCCAAACTTACCTTAGTCCTAAAGTTCACAACAACCCAGATACAGGGTATCAAAGTTTCAAATTATTTTTCGGTTTTCTTAAATAACTTTGAGAAAAACAAACATTTTTGCACAAAATTTGGTATGTGGGGTTTTTTCTAGGATAAGAAATTCATTAATTTCTTAAAAATTATTAAAGTAGTTTGTAGATGGCGCTGTCTGCGACCCTTTTTTACGTTTAAGAGAAAACAATTTTTTGTGCCTCTATTTTCTATGCATTTCTATGCACGTATTAAATGAATAAATTAAATTCTCTATCTTTATTATGTAAGAATAGTATACTTTGTAGATGTCGCTGTGATGAACCCTTTTCGAGATATTAGTACTTAAATTGTTCAGTGCGCCCTTTTAAATTGTGACTAGATCTAACATTTTTCTTGTTAACGCAGATGTCAGAAATTTAATTACTGTCAAGCCCGTCGCTTGTCAACATTTTGTGTTTTTAAATAATTTTTGAAAAACATTTATTTATTGTATTAAGTTAAGTACCGTAAAACGGGGTGAATTGGGACACTTCGTGGACTTTACGAATCTGTAGCAACCGCAGAAGTTATTTAATTATTACTATATGTGGCTCAAAAGTCCGAAGATGTTGGGTACTTCTCATTCTCAAAGTAACGATTTTTTTTAGTTGGGCTTAATACGACATTTTTTAAAAAAAATTGCTTTATCCCTTTTCACCTGGAGATGTGGTGATTAGGAACGACCTTGATTATTGGTTTGTATTCGCATATAGACAAGCTCTAGGTGAAAAGGGACAAACTAGACTAAAAAATATATACTTTTTATGCATTTATGTGTAATTTCTTCAATTAAAAAACATAAAATCATGCATAAATCTTTAGTTTTATTAACTCTTTTATAAAAAAAAACTAAAAATAGGCATCAACAAATTTAAAAGAAAGTATATTCTTCTGAATGTAACAAATATTATAAAAAATAGTTTCAAGACAAATTTAAACTTTTACTTAAGTTACAAATTACGAACAGTGAACTAAAAACTAAATTAAAAACAACATTTGTATAATATATATAGTCTTAATTTCAAATTCATATATAATCCTTTGTATCAATACTTTGGAAAGTGTATAAACCTCTTCTTTCTTTATAGAAAAGGAGTTTCCTTATAATTTGATTTTTAGCAAATTCAACTTTATCTGGTTTAGTCGGATAATAATAATTAGAACCCAGTTTACCGCTTCCACCGTCTTTTTTTCATAGAAAAGAGCAAACATAACTGTTGTCTATAATGGATATAATTTTTCCAATATAAACCCTGTTTTTTATACTAGCAGTCCTTCTTGCAACAGTGAACTTTACTAAGACCCAGTCATCTATATTAAAATCACAGTTTGTTTCGATGTTATCACAGAAGTGTAAACTACATGTGGGCAAAGTATTATCATTCTCAAAAGTAGACAATATTTTACTAGTTATCATGTTAGTAAGGCTACACTATTAATGCAGTCTGTTTGTGCAATGTCAGATTTAGTCGCTTTTTTAGTCACCCATCTAGCGAGAGAAAGATCATCAGAATCATCACTATCCCGATTCACCTCGTTTTACGGTACAAAATACCGAGATATAATTTGTTTTTTAATGCGGATATGCGGGATATGATATGCGTATTTGCACAGGCAAACTTTAATGGCCGCAGAGTCCATTAAAGATATTTGGAAATGTATCCAAATCGAAGACAGCCGAATTTTAAAACTTTCAGTTATGATATGAGATTAGGAGAAACAGGTTCTCTTCATCTCAAACAAGATTCCGCAGGATGCCCACAGACTTAACCCCTCGAACAAGAAGGAAATTCTGGTCTGCGTAGCTGAAAACCCCGACCCGATGTCTTTAAGCAAAATGTTGTTTACAGACGAAGCAAGACATGTAGAGGGAACTTAAATTGTAGGAATGTACCTTAACTTCCTAGAAACTTATTACCCGATTATTTAGATGACCTTTCCCTACAACTAAGACAAAACATGTGGCTTATGCAAGATGGAGCTTGACCACACTTCTCTAGACCTGTCAGAGACGACCTAAGTACTCAATTTCCTGACCACTGGATAGGTGGTGGGAGCCAGATGCATTGACCGGCTCGAAGCCCCGATTTCAATCCACTTGACTTTTGTGTATGGGAATATATGAAATCGCTATTGTATAAAGAAGCAGTGAATACTTGAGAAAAATTATGGCAGAAAATTGAGAATGCTATGGGATCACTTCGAGGCGAACAATTATTATTTAGAAGGCAGTCGATCAGTAAACGGGTACTTAAATGTACTGAAGTCAATGGGAACCACTCTGAACAATTATTGTTAAAAACAAACTAAATTTTGCTGTTTCCAAAGTTATTTTAAAGAATCGAAAAATAATTCGAATTTTTGACACCCTGTATCTTGGTTTTTGTGAATTTTAGGACTAAGGTTAGTTTAGGAAAATACTAATATTTTATATTATAAGGAATCTGCGGTTTTGCTGTGTCCCATTAATTAGTGGACATCCTGAATAAATGTCCATATAAAATATGCCCAGAAGTCCGGAATAAAATTAATATAGACTTAACCTGTAACTTTTGGGGAAAATGCTCGGACACGTCAATTTAGTTTTATATATGCTCACATCTTGACCTTATTCGTTTGTTTTTTTTATAGACATTATTTGTCGAAGATATGACGACATCGATCTTTTTTTTAAATAGAAACATACAGCTTGTAATACATCATTTGAAAGCTAATATCTCGTACAGTATGCTCATAAATTTTGGCGCGATTCTGTCATGGTGTTTTAAAATGGCGACTGTTGAAAGTTTTAAAAAAATCCCTATTTAAATAGGCGGAAATGATAAATCATTGATGTTTTTTTCACCTTTCAAGGTAAGAAATTTTCATTGTGTTACGTTCTGACAATTTGTGACATTGTGACTTAACAATAATAGTTATGGTTTATTTATTATTTATTTTGTCAAAAAAAATAAAAATATAACGAAGCAAAACAAAACACAACAAAAAGGTGGTTTAACGTGGCAAATGCTGGAAATGTCCTCCACCCTCTACTTGGCATGCTCCCAGACGATGGTAAAATCCGTCGACGAAATTTCGAATGGCTTCAGCCGGTATGTTATGTGTCTCCAATCTAATTTTGTTTTTCAAATCTTCAATATGATTTGGCCTATTTTGGTAAACTTTTTCTTTTAAATATCCCCAAAGAGGCGTTAAGTCTGGAGACCTCGGTGGCCATTTAATTGTACCACGTCGTCCAATCCAGTGACCTGGAAATATCTGATCTAAATATCTTCTCACATTGACACCAAAATGCGGGGGATTTTTGGAATTGTTTTATTAGGTGTATCTGGATCTACTTCGTTGGGAAAAATTACAGCTAGAGCAGGCGTTAACTCAACCTCAACAAGGTTAAAAAATCCAGGTACCGTTCAGCTGTGAGGTTTCCTTCCAAAAAGAATGGCCCTAAAATTCGGTTATTAATGATACCTGCCCATGCATTTACTTTCTGGGGCCGCTGTATGCGCTTCAAATATCCATCGTGGATTTTCTAGACTCCAGAAACGATAATTATGTCTGTTAACCACCCCGTTTAAATAGAAAGTAGCTTCATCCGAAAATAATATGTTTTGTAGAAACCTATTATTCTAGTTACACCGTCTCATCGTCTCATCATTTCTATTTCGCAAAATTGCAAACGCCTATCATAGTCATCTTCTAAAAGCTCTTGGACAAGACATACTTTATAAGGGTGGTATTTTCCGGCTTTCAAAAATCTTCCAATTGTACCTCTAGATGTATAATGATTTTGAGTCAATGAAACTGTTGAAACATGCGGATTATCCTGCAGAGATAATGCAATATCCAATTTTTCATCGTCGCCTAAAACACGCGGCCGTCCATTTCTAGGCAAGTCCTTTACTGTGCCATGTTCATCAAATTTGTGGAATATTTTACTAACAGTGCCCTGTGAAATTTGATTTTCCGGATATTTACCATTAAATAAAGTGCGCACTTCACTTTGACTTCTTATTTTATCTCCACATCCTAACAATATCAAGACTTCGATACGCTGCCTTTCCGACAAAACCATTTTTGTTTAGAAAATTGTAAAATAATACGTCGGAAATACCGAAATTAATTTTACAAGTACACAATGTCACAAAATGTCAAAACGTGAAACAATGAAGATATCTTACCTTGATGACCTTATTTAAATAGGGATTTTTTTAAAACTTTTAACAGTCGCCATTTTGAAATAGCTTGACAGAATCGCGCCAAAATTTATGAGCATACTGTACGAGATATTAGCTTTCAAATAATGTATCACAAGCTGTATGTTTCCATTTAAAAAAAAGATCGATGTCGTCATATCTTTGACAAATGTCTATAAAAAAACAAACGAATAACGTCAAGATGTAAGCATATATAAAACTAAATTGACGTGTCCGAGCATTTTCCCCAAAAGTTACAGGGTAGGGCAATATTAATTTTATTCCGGACTTCTGGGCAGCCCTGTATATCTTTTGTTCATATGTGACATGTGTCTCACCCCTTTAATAGACATTTTAAGCTGAAAGCCCCAATTTTTCACAAAATAACATAATTGCCCGTGTCCGAGCTATTTACGCTATAATCAAATACGACAGATGTCAAAAAATGACAGATAAGTAGCTAGAAACGGAGAGAGCTGGGCCAGGTGGTGCTGGTGGTGCTGGTGGTGCAACTAACCCAGGTGGTTCGGTGGTGCGTTTTACGATCTAACCCAGGTGGTTCGGTGGTGCGTTTTATGATCTAACCCGGGTGGTTCGGTGGTGCGGTTTATGACCTAACCCGGGTGGTTCGGTGGTGCTGTTTTACGAGACCAGTGGTGCTGGTGGTGCTGTTTTACGAGATCAGGTGGTGCTGGTGGTGCTGGTGGTGCAACTAACCCAGGTGGTGCAGGTGGTGCGTTTTACGATCTAACCCAAGTGGTTCGGTGGTGCTGTTTTATGATCTAACCCGGGCGGTTCGGTGGTGCGTTTTATGACCTAACCCGGGTGGTTCGGTGGTGCTGTTTTACGAAACCAGTGGTGCTGGTGGTGCTGTTTTACGAGACCAGTGGTGCTGGTGGTGCTGTTTTACGAGACCAGTGGTGCTGGTGGTGCGTTTTATGATCTAACCCAAGTGGTTCGGTGGTGCGTTTTATGATCTAACCCGGGTGGTTCGGTGATGCTGTTTATGAGCTAACCCGGGTGCTTTCGTGAGGCGGCTCTGTCAATATCTCTCTACTGTGTTAATTTATGCGGGTAATAAAACCGACAAGGGTCGGATCGGCCTGCATGCTTATAGAGGTAAAAAACCGCTTTAGAATGTTTTTGGTATATCTTTTTTAGATAATTTTGGGGGAAATAATTTGCCTGAGATGCCAATTAAAAAAAGCCTACATTTAATTGTATTTTAGATTCTTGAATTTTGTACATGGATTAAAAATCTACTATTTCTTGAAATTGTATACATTATGTTAGATAATTAAGGAATAAAAAAGATGAAAATAGCAATTATAATTAGAAAAAAAATATTTTAATGTTATTAAGACTTTGTAAATATCTGTAAAAACTGTTCTAAATCCTGTCATTTCTGAAACTTGTATACTGAGTGTTTAGAATTTAGTAAAAAATTAAAAAAATGTTTTAACGTTATTAAGCCCTGTGAAACTTTGTAAAAATGACTAAAACTGTACAGAATCGTCCTATTTTCTTAAAAGTGTATACTGAGTGTTTAGAATTTAGTAAAAATTAAAAAAAATGTTTTAAATTTGTTAAATCATGCGAAATCTTGTATAAAATGACTAGAACCGTTCTTAATCATGGCATTTCTGAAAATTGTATACTGAGTGTTTAGAATTTAGTAAAAAATTAAAAAAAATGTTTTAACGTTATTAAGCCCTGTGAAACTTTGTAAAAAATGACTAAAACAGTCGCAAATCGTCCTATTTTCTTAAAAGTGTATACTGAGTGTTTAGAATTTAGTAAAAATTAAAAAAAAATGTTTTAAATTTGTTAAATCATGTGAAATCTTGTATAAAATGACTAGAACCGTTCTTAATCATGACATTTCTGAAAATTGTATACTGAGTGTTTAGAATTTAGTAAAAAATTAAAAAAAATGTTTTAACGTTATTAAGCCCTGTGAAACTTTGTAAAAAATGACTAAAACAGTCGCAAATCGTCCTATTTTCTTAAAAGTGTATACTGAGTGTTTAGAATTTAGTAAAAATTAAAAAAAAATGTTTTAAATTTGTTAAATCATGTGAAATCTTGTATAAAATGACCAGAACCGTTCTTAATCATGTCATTTCTGAAAATTGTATACTGAGTGTTTAGAATTTAGTAAAAAATTAAAAAAAATGTTTTAACGTTATTAAGCCCTGTGAAACTTTGTAAAAAATGACTAAAACAGTCGCAAATCGTCCTATTTTCTTAAAAGTGTATACTGAGTGTTTAGAATTTAGTAAAAATTAAAAAAAATGTTTTAAATTTGTTAAATCATGTGAAATCTTGTATAAAATGACTAGAACCGTTCTTAATCATGTCATTTCTGAAAATTGTATACTGAGTGTTTAGAATTTAGTAAAAAATTAAAAAAAATGTTTTAACGTTATTAAGCCCTGTGAAACTTTGTAAAAAATGACTAAAACAGTCGCAAATCGTCCTATTTTCTTAAAAGTGTATACTGAGTGTTTAGAATTTAGTAAAAATTAAAAAAAATGTTTTAAATTTGTTAAATCATGTGAAATCTTGTATAAAATGACTAGAACCGTTCTTAATCATGACATTTCTGAAAATTGTATACTGAGTGTTAAGTATTTAGTGAAATGGTGGCTATTTAGTTAATTCGTGACTTGTTTTGTACAGATTCTTTAGCATTTCTTAAGAACCGAAAAAGAAAACAGAAAAGAAAAAATAAAAGAAAAAAACAACTCCAAGTGTCTTTGCGAACAATCGGCAATAAAATAGAGTATTTCAGTTTTTAATTTTTCGTAAATAAAAGTTGGTTAGATTAATAGTCTCTGTGAATATAATAACATAAACAAAGTGATATGCCGTAAATTTAGGAGTACAGTATAAATTATGCCTCTATTAAAATATACCGCAATAACTAACTACCAAAGGATTTTTGATATTTTGAATATATTCGATGCTCATAGCATTATCACATTTCCAAAGGCTCTAAATTTTAGAAAAATGTTCTAATAGAATATGTCTATCAATATAAAGTAAAGGTATTGTTAGGTTTTTTTAAAAAATACGACCTACAACAGTCTCTGCTACAGCATGGCTGACTCTGTAGAAACTTCTGTGAAACCATAATAATTATATCAATAATCGAGTTGTCGTTATGATAATATTTTCTTCCAATATCCGACTCCACTATCCATAAAAGTTATGTTAGAAAATTCATAATTGAGCGCATTGTAATTTTTTAAAAAGAAATTCACTTCACACACAAAGATGTAGCCATTCAATCCATGAAAATAATGCAAGTCAGTATGCGTATGTTATGGCTAACTGTTTAAATGTCTATTCCTTCCACGTTTATCGGAAGAAATACTTTTTTTATACTAGTATTTTAGTTGAAAATAAGATCATAAATCATCTATACAAAACAAGCGTCCCTTATGGATTTGAACGAAAATCATAGATTCGACTATTTTCATGAAAAATAAATCTAAGTACGGAATAATGCAGGAAGATTATCTATTTTCTTGGTTTAGAAAGTGATGTAGTTAAGATTTATAACTTAGGAATAAATAAATTATTATTAATCTTTTCGACCTATTTCTCTTGCATATTTAATTTCTTTGATAGTAAGAACTAATCTTTTTATTTTACAAAGTAAAAAAAAGCTAAAGATCGGAGTTGTCAGTCAGGTATAAGAACTGATTTAACACGATGGTTTTTGTACAAACGTTCACATACAATTGTATGCTTTTTAACCGATTGTGTTGGAAAAAATGACGATTTATAGATTAGATATTTAGACGAAGAGCTAACCTTCTCAATAAACTATTGATTATTGCCCTGCTAGCTAGACAACACTTTTTATGTTAGTCAAAAAAAAAATTTTTTTTTTTCAGACGCTATTACAGATTTCATCGTTAACTAACAAACATTAAGACCAAAAAAATTAGCGTGCAAGATGAAATGTATAGGTTCACTTCATTTCTACATTATTTTACAACTCTCAATCGCATTAAAAACAAGATCGAATAAAAAATAACTTATGACATATGGACGAAAAATGTTTTTCGGGCTATTTAGGTTAGCGACCGCATTACGTCTGAAATACTACATTTTTCGAGCTTATAACATAATTTACTATTTTAACGTTAAAATAGGGGAAATGATGTATCAAAATGGATACTTTTTTTTTATCGGTCACGAGATTATAGTTTCTTTTAAAATGAACTCTAATATTTACAACACAAAATATCCTTTAAACCACATTAGTTTAAAACTCGTCTGTCGCTTTCCCTCTATTGTGAGTTTGTTTAAAGTATAGCGTAGTATATATTTAGATGAATTTCGCAAATGTTGAATACTTTCAAAACTGAAAAAGCCGCCCTTTGCAATAAATATCTCTGTAGAGTTAGGTACCCTGCAGATTAAGGGTATTTCAGCGGTTAATCATATACAAATTCAAAGATTTTGTCTATTTTAATGGATTAACAAACAATATCTATAGGATGACTTTACTGATAAAAAAAAAAAATAACAAAAATCCATAAAGTCTAGGCTCACATGAAATTCCATAAAGAGCAGCTGCATAGCCTTATCACATCAAACTATATTTTTATTTCGTTCTATTGTCAAAAGTCTGTGTTTAGGAGATTATCGTTCATTTTAAAATGAACTCTAATATGTACATCACCATAAACTACCTCCTAAGCCGTCCTAAAAATACACTTTTCGATTTACCTATATATTGATTTTCTAATATTAAATATCTACAATAGTCGAAATTCGCTCGCTAATACCTATGTATGCAAGGTTTCTTCAAAAAATGACAATTTTGTTGTTTAATGGCTTGAAAAAATGGAAAAAGGAGGTTTTTGCATCCATTTATTTCCAGATGAGTGTTAAAAATACTTATAAAACTCGGTATACCGAAGATCAAACATTAATGAGAGGGTTGAGTTCTGTTTGCCAAATCCTGATTTTTAATTTGACGTTGGCAACGGTACAATTTTTTAACATTTATCATAAGAGGCGTATATTTTTGGAGCTTAGATCTACCAGTTTATCCACGTCCCATTTATTGTTAGTGCTTTAGTAATTTTACTTTCCAATTATTTTTTACCAAAACGCGTAGTTGAAACAGTGTCTATATCAGACGATATAATAAATTTTAAGGATTAATTTGCTTACAAATGCACTTTAATTTATTTAGGCTAAAGCAGCCAGACATATACTGGAACTACGAAAACCCTATTACAATTTGGTTGCCTAGAGAAAATTTTGTAAAAAACATAGCTTTCTACACAAATGCTTGCACATTATGTACCTATCATTTTAAGATACCTGGCGACATCAATGTAAGCATTGACATAATGACGCAAGATATAGATAGGTACTAGAATATTCAAGATTTCTATTAACGATACACTTCAGCATACATGCGAGATGTCATTAATGTCTACGGAAGGCAACAGACATACCAGCTATTTTTACATGGGATTCCATAGACTTGGATGCTTCTTGTTTAGAAATATTTGATGTCATCTTGAGGAGTTCCGTATTGAAGCATCAAACCTACCTGCCAAATAATTGACGAAATATGGGATATCATAAAATATGCCCCCCATCGAACTAAATGATCCTATAAACCAGCTTCACAGACCGTAATTTGTGATGCTAACACGATTAATACGCAATAGAACAAGATTAAGAAACAAAATTTAAAGTAGCTCTTTATCACACGAAAATAATTAAATAATTTACGGTTACAGAACAATAATTATTTTAAAAAGCTGTATAACTAAATATATTATGTTATTAGGAATATTCTGTCTAAAGTAACAGCTAATCTTAGTCGAAAATGAGATCGTATTATTGATTGTTGAATTCGTTAGGTATGAAATAAAATTAGAGATTTCGTCTATTTTTTCACGATTAAAAAAGAATACCTATATTTAGCTAAAAATGAAACGATTACAGTGGTAGATTAATTCACTTTACCAAGCATGTAAACTACTAATTTTGCAATAAATATCTTCTATATTTCTAGGTAGGTTTACTCGAAAATGTTGGGCTATTTTCATCAAAAATCCCGATACGAAATTGAAAAATTTGCCTATTTTTGTCGGTTTACAAAGTGATAGTGGAATATTGATTTGATCAAAGAACAATAATTATTTTAAAAATGTTGTATAATTAACTAAATGTCGGTGTTATCAGGCAGGCAAGAAGTTATTTATCTGAATCTTATTTGTACCATTAGCGTTTATATACAAATGTTAGTGGTTTTCAAAAATTGATATCTCGGAAATTATTAGGTTTAGACTTATAATACGCTTATTAAAAAATAATGACTACTTTATGCAAAATTCAAAAATATTATAAGATGTAGGATAACCCAGTAACTTAACCAAAGATTTTCGGTCTTCGTAAAGCTTTATACGTTTCTTCAGCGTACCAAACATTCACTTTTTTTTAAATATTGACATCGGGTTAGGATTCTGAACATAGGATTAACATCACTCCAATAGTGAACATGTTGCGTTGTCACAGTTCCATTCGTCGAAAAGTAAACAAAACCGTTTGAGCTACGTGGGGAATAAATAAAGTTGGCTTGTTGAAAAATTTTAATATTTATTAAGGTAAAAGACTATAAATATATCGATACAACACTTTGGCATTTCTAATACTACAAACATGAATATCTAAAATGTGATATTTAAAACCATCAACTCTCTCTCCCTTCTCTAATTTTGGTACACCAATGCTGTCTTCTAAGTTTATAATATATGGCGTCCTGCAGTTTAATTCCAAAAATGTTTTAACTAAAAATTCCTCTTTAACACGTCCTTTAACGTAAATAATGTATGCGTCTATCAGATTGTTGGATATGATATTATGTAGTTCCTTGTAATCGGTATCACCATAATTATAAAGGATACCATGATGATTTCCAAATAGATATTTGACTTGTTTCTTGCAAGCCTTACTTAAGGTGTCGAATGGTTTAACTGGTTTAAAAAAGTAACTTTTCATACTATTTCCATCATAAATAGCCAATTCTTTCGCGTAAAATTCAGGTATGTTAAATCCTTGAATATCGACTACAACGAACTTCATTGTCTGAAGACTCAAATCAAGCAAGTATATTTTCATATTTTTATCGCTCTTAAGTTCGATTTCAAAAGCACACCCCCACTTTTCGATAATTTCACAGTCTTAGCACATAGATCTTATATTTTTATTTACGATCAATTCATCTTTATTCGCCAATCGTCTCAAACGAGTCTGCTTTTGAAAGTAATATAGCCTTAGTATTCAGAAAATATTAATAATATCGCAGCTTAAAACATCCTTGACACTAAAAAATCATTGTGTTTCCTAACAAAACCCATCATCTTGTCTATTTAGCTTGCTTTCCTATTGTTTAGCAGGTTAAATAAAATTATTATTTCGCTCTTTTTGTCGGTACTGAATCGTTAGGGGAATACGTTTCTAGTTCTATAAGAGAGACAGTTAAAATTTATGTAAGCAATCAAAAATCCTACACTATGAGCTACTTAGTTAAAATTTCATATTTCCTTCCTGGATCAGGCAAAATTTGTGATGTGTCGGACAAAATTTATAAAAATACGAAAAAAAAAAATGCTGGATGCATTTTTAGCGTGACTTTCTATTTAATACCATCTTATTTCAAGCTATAATTCGGTTGTCAAAATGAGAATAAAATAATTTTCCCATGGTTTATGTCATCTTAAAAAAGTCAAAAGGTTATATTCTGTAGAGGGTCAGATACATTCAAATTTAAATATTTTCTCCAAGAAGAATTTTAAGATAGTATTATAGTAAATAAAAATTCTATACCTCCAATATTTCTTGGAAACATATCGTGTTCTAGCGACATAACCCAAAAGTACCTCTATTCAGAAACGCATCGTACTTTTCTTGTCAATAATTGTCTCATTGTCCCATCCATTACATTATTATAATCTTAAAGCACCTGTTACCAGCATTATCTGTTTTTTATGGTTTTCATAAAACATAGCGATTACCGATGAAAATTAAACGAAAACTTAATAAATAACTTTTTTTTTCAACTGAAATAGACTGATTTTCGATGGAAAAATGTTACTTATAACTAAAAATGAATATAAGACATATACGCAATGATATTTAGAATAAATCAATGTTTTCTAAAATTACTATGAAATATTCACAAAATCGTTTCGTTATAACCAAAGCAGCAAGGCTTGCAGATTTCGTATAGAGTTCAAACGCGATACTGAGATGATCTTTTTTTTTTTTTTTTTTTTATATTTTTGTAGAATAATGCACCACTACGTTGTAAGTACTTGAGAGAGGACTTTCTTGAAAAATCCTCAAATTTCTCTGCAATTTTGTTCCTTCTAGAGTTAAATTCACACAGAAAACCCCGTATTCTTATCTTTCAGGTTGGTATATTAAAAAGGGCTTATTAGTATGGTTTAGAAAACAAGCAATATTAATTAACGGATGTTTTTTCGTCGTATGAAGAGTTGAAAAATTTTTTTTTCCACTCCAATGGTTGCGATGCAGAGAGTCGGGTTTCATCATAATCTTTCAGGGTAGCTCAGGTTTGATTGCATGTAGAGAGTCGGGTTTCATCATAATCTTTCAGGGTAGCTCAGGTTTGATTACATGTACTAAGGTTAGTGCTCCTTGCAATCGGTTTCAGGTTTGACGCGCCCCCCTCAGGTTTGTTCAGGTTTCTCAAACGTTTGAGAAACCTGAACAAACCTGAGGGGGGCGCGTCAAACCTGAAACCGATTGCAAGGAGCACTAACCTTAGTACATGTAATCAAACCTGAGCTACCCTGAAAGATTATGATGAAACCCGACTCTCTACATGCAATCAAACCTGAGCTACCCTGAAAGATTATGATGAAACCCGACTCTCTGCATCGCAACCATTGGAGTGGAAAAAAAAATTTTTCAACTCTTCATACGACGAAAAAACATCCGTTAATTAATATTGCTTGTTTTCTAAACCATACTAATAAGCCCTTTTTAATATACCAACCTGAAAGATAAGAATACGGGGTTTTCTGTGTGAATTTAACTCTAGAAGGAACAAAATTGCAGAGAAATTTGAGGATTTTTCAAGAAAGTCCTCTCTCAAGTACTTACAACGTAGTGGTGCATTATTCTACAAAAATATAAAAAAAAAAAAAAAAAAAAGATCATCTCAGTATCGCGTTTGAACTCTATACGAAATCTGCAAGCCTTGCTGCTTTGGTTATAACGAAACGATTTTGTGAATATTTCATAGTAATTTTAGAAAACATTGATTTATTCTAAATATCATTGCGTATATGTCTTATATTCATTTTTAGTTATAAGTAACATTTTTCCATCGAAAATCAGTCTATTTCAGTTGAAAAAAAAAGTTATTTATTAAGTTTTCGTTTAATTTTCATCGGTAATCGCTATGTTTTATGAAAACCATAAAAAACAGATAATGCTGGTAACAGGTGCTTTAAGATTATAATAATGTAATGGATGGGACAATGAGACAATTATTGACAAGAAAAGTACGATGCGTTTCTGAATAGAGGTACTTTTGGGTTATGTCGCTAGAACACGATATGTTTCCAAGAAATATTGGAGGTATAGAATTTTTATTTACTATAATACTATCTTAAAATTCTTCTTGGAGAAAATATTTAAATTTGAATGTATCTGACCCTCTACAGAATATAACCTTTTGACTTTTTTAAGATGACATAAACCATGGGAAAATTATTTTATTCTCATTTTGACAACCGAATTATAGCTTGAAATAAGATGGTATTAAATAGAAAGTCACGCTAAAAATGCATCCAGCATTTTTTTTTTTCGTATTTTTATAAATTTTGTCCGACACATCACAAATTTTGCCTGATCCAGGAAGGAAATATGAAATTTTAACTAAGTAGCTCATAGTGTAGGATTTTTGATTGCTTACATAAATTTTAACTGTCTCTCTTATAGAACTAGAAACGTATTCCCCTAACGATTCAGTACCGACAAAAAGAGCGAAATAATAATTTTATTTAACCTGCTAAACAATAGGAAAGCAAGCTAAATAGACAAGATGATGGGTTTTGTTAGGAAACACAATGATTTTTTAGTGTCAAGGATGTTTTAAGCTGCGATATTATTAATATTTTCTGAATACTAAGGCTATATTACTTTCAAAAGCAGACTCGTTTGAGACGATTGGCGAATAAAGATGAATTGATCGTAAATAAAAATATAAGATCTATGTGCTAAGACTGTGAAATTATCGAAAAGTGGGGGTGTGCTTTTGAAATCGAACTTAAGAGCGATAAAAATATGAAAATATACTTGCTTGATTTGAGTCTTCAGACAATGAAGTTCGTTGTAGTCGATATTCAAGGATTTAACATACCTGAATTTTACGCGAAAGAATTGGCTATTTATGATGGAAATAGTATGAAAAGTTACTTTTTTAAACCAGTTAAACCATTCGACACCTTAAGTAAGGCTTGCAAGAAACAAGTCAAATATCTATTTGGAAATCATCATGGTATCCTTTATAATTATGGTGATACCGATTACAAGGAACTACATAATATCATATCCAACAATCTGATAGACGCATACATTATTTACGTTAAAGGGCGTGTTAAAGAGGAATTTTTAGTTAAAACATTTTTGGAATTAAACTGCAGGACGCCATATATTATAAACTTAGAAGACAGCATTGGTGTACCAAAATTAGAGAAGGGAGAGAGAGTTGATGGTTTTAAATATCACATTTTAGATATTCATGTTTGTAGTATTAGAAATGCCAAAGTGTTGTATCGATATATTTATAGTCTTTTACCTTAATAAATATTAAAATTTTTCAACAAGCCAACTTTATTTATTCCCCACGTAGCTCAAACGGTTTTGTTTACTTTTCGACGAATGGAACTGTGACAACGCAACATGTTCACTATTGGAGTGATGTTAATCCTATGTTCAGAATCCTAACCCGATGTCAATATTTAAAAAAAAGTGAATGTTTGGTACGCTGAAGAAACGTATAAAGCTTTACGAAGACCGAAAATCTTTGGTTAAGTTACTGGGTTATCCTACATCTTATAATATTTTTGAATTTTGCATAAAGTAGTCATTATTTTTTAATAAGCGTATTATAAGTCTAAACCTAATAATTTCCGAGATATCAATTTTTGAAAACCACTAACATTTGTATATAAACGCTAATGGTACAAATAAGATTCAGATAAATAACTTCTTGCCTGCCTGATAACACCGACATTTAGTTAATTATACAACATTTTTAAAATAATTATTGTTCTTTGATCAAATCAATATTCCACTATCACTTTGTAAACCGACAAAAATAGGCAAATTTTTCAATTTCGTATCGGGATTTTTGATGAAAATAGCCCAACATTTTCGAGTAAACCTACCTAGAAATATAGAAGATATTTATTGCAAAATTAGTAGTTTACATGCTTGGTAAAGTGAATTAATCTACCACTGTAATCGTTTCATTTTTAGCTAAATATAGGTATTCTTTTTTAATCGTGAAAAAATAGACGAAATCTCTAATTTTATTTCATACCTAACGAATTCAACAATCAATAATACGATCTCATTTTCGACTAAGATTAGCTGTTACTTTAGACAGAATATTCCTAATAACATAATATATTTAGTTATACAGCTTTTTAAAATAATTATTGTTCTGTAACCGTAAATTATTTAATTATTTTCGTGTGATAAAGAGCTACTTTAAATTTTGTTTCTTAATCTTGTTCTATTGCGTATTAATCGTGTTAGCATCACAAATTACGGTCTGTGAAGCTGGTTTATAGGATCATTTAGTTCGATGGGGGGCATATTTTATGATATCCCATATTTCGTCAATTATTTGGCAGGTAGGTTTGATGCTTCAATACGGAACTCCTCAAGATGACATCAAATATTTCTAAACAAGAAGCGTCCAAGTCTATGGAATCCCATGTAAAAATAGCTGGTATGTCTGTTGCCTTCCGTAGACATTAATGACATCTCGCATGTATGCTGAAGTGTATCGTTAATAGAAATCTTGAATATTCTAGTACCTATCTATATCTTGCGTCATTATGTCAATGCTTACATTGATGTCGCCAGGTATCTTAAAATGATAGGTACATAATGTGCAAGCATTTGTGTAGAAAGCTATGTTTTTTACAAAATTTTCTCTAGGCAACCAAATTGTAATAGGGTTTTCGTAGTTCCAGTATATGTCTGGCTGCTTTAGCCTAAATAAATTAAAGTGCATTTGTAAGCAAATTAATCCTTAAAATTTATTATATCGTCTGATATAGACACTGTTTCAACTACGCGTTTTGGTAAAAAATAATTGGAAAGTAAAATTACTAAAGCACTAACAATAAATGGGACGTGGATAAACTGGTAGATCTAAGCTCCAAAAATATACGCCTCTTATGATAAATGTTAAAAAATTGTACCGTTGCCAACGTCAAATTAAAAATCAGGATTTGGCAAACAGAACTCAACCCTCTCATTAATGTTTGATCTTCGGTATACCGAGTTTTATAAGTATTTTTAACACTCATCTGGAAATAAATGGATGCAAAAACCTCCTTTTTCCATTTTTTCAAGCCATTAAACAACAAAATTGTCATTTTTTGAAGAAACCTTGCATACATAGGTATTAGCGAGCGAATTTCGACTATTGTAGATATTTAATATTAGAAAATCAATATATAGGTAAATCGAAAAGTGTATTTTTAGGACGGCTTAGGAGGTAGTTTATGGTGATGTACATATTAGAGTTCATTTTAAAATGAACGATAATCTCCTAAACACAGACTTTTGACAATAGAACGAAATAAAAATATAGTTTGATGTGATAAGGCTATGCAGCTGCTCTTTATGGAATTTCATGTGAGCCTAGACTTTATGGATTTTTGTTATTTTTTTTTTTTATCAGTAAAGTCATCCTATAGATATTGTTTGTTAATCCATTAAAATAGACAAAATCTTTGAATTTGTATATGATTAACCGCTGAAATACCCTTAATCTGCAGGGTACCTAACTCTACAGAGATATTTATTGCAAAGGGCGGCTTTTTCAGTTTTGAAAGTATTCAACATTTGCGAAATTCATCTAAATATATACTACGCTATACTTTAAACAAACTCACAATAGAGGGAAAGCGACAGACGAGTTTTAAACTAATGTGGTTTAAAGGATATTTTGTGTTGTAAATATTAGAGTTCATTTTAAAAGAAACTATAATCTCGTGACCGATAAAAAAAAAGTATCCATTTTGATACATCATTTCCCCTATTTTAACGTTAAAATAGTAAATTATGTTATAAGCTCGAAAAATGTAGTATTTCAGACGTAATGCGGTCGCTAACCTAAATAGCCCGAAAAACATTTTTCGTCCATATGTCATAAGTTATTTTTTATTCGATCTTGTTTTTAATGCGATTGAGAGTTGTAAAATAATGTAGAAATGAAGTGAACCTATACATTTCATCTTGCACGCTAATTTTTTTGGTCTTAATGTTTGTTAGTTAACGATGAAATCTGTAATAGCGTCCGAAAAAAAAAAATTTTTTTTTTGACTAACATAAAAAGTGTTGTCTAGCTAGCAGGGCAATAATCAATAGTTTATTGAGAAGGTTAGCTCTTCGTCTAAATATCTAATCTATAAATCGTCATTTTTTCCAACACAATCGGTTAAAAAGCATACAATTGTATGTGAACGTTTGTACAAAAACCATCGTGTTAAATCAGTTCTTATACCTGACTGACAACTCCGATCTTTAGCTTTTTTTTACTTTGTAAAATAAAAAGATTAGTTCTTACTATCAAAGAAATTAAATATGCAAGAGAAATAGGTCGAAAAGATTAATAATAATTTATTTATTCCTAAGTTATAAATCTTAACTACATCACTTTCTAAACCAAGAAAATAGATAATCTTCCTGCATTATTCCGTACTTAGATTTATTTTTCATGAAAATAGTCGAATCTATGATTTTCGTTCAAATCCATAAGGGACGCTTGTTTTGTATAGATGATTTATGATCTTATTTTCAACTAAAATACTAGTATAAAAAAAGTATTTCTTCCGATAAACGTGGAAGGAATAGACATTTAAACAGTTAGCCATAACATACGCATACTGACTTGCATTATTTTCATGGATTGAATGGCTACATCTTTGTGTGTGAAGTGAATTTCTTTTTAAAAAATTACAATGCGCTCAATTATGAATTTTCTAACATAACTTTTATGGATAGTGGAGTCGGATATTGGAAGAAAATATTATCATAACGACAACTCGATTATTGATATAATTATTATGGTTTCACAGAAGTTTCTACAGAGTCAGCCATGCTGTAGCAGAGACTGTTGTAGGTCGTATTTTTTAAAAAAACCTAACAATACCTTTACTTTATATTGATAGACATATTCTATTAGAACATTTTTCTAAAATTTAGAGCCTTTGGAAATGTGATAATGCTATGAGCATCGAATATATTCAAAATATCAAAAATCCTTTGGTAGTTAGTTATTGCGGTATATTTTAATAGAGGCATAATTTATACTGTACTCCTAAATTTACGGCATATCACTTTGTTTATGTTATTATATTCACAGAGACTATTAATCTAACCAACTTTTATTTACGAAAAATTAAAAACTGAAATACTCTATTTTATTGCCGATTGTTCGCAAAGACACTTGGAGTTGTTTTTTTCTTTTATTTTTTCTTTTCTGTTTTCTTTTTCGGTTCTTAAGAAATGCTAAAGAATCTGTACAAAACAAGTCACGAATTAACTAAATAGCCACCATTTCACTAAATACTTAACACTCAGTATACAATTTTCAGAAATGTCATGATTAAGAACGGTTCTAGTCATTTTATACAAGATTTCACATGATTTAACAAATTTAAAACATTTTTTTTAATTTTTACTAAATTCTAAACACTCAGTATACACTTTTAAGAAAATAGGACGATTTGCGACTGTTTTAGTCATTTTTTACAAAGTTTCACAGGGCTTAATAACGTTAAAACATTTTTTTTAATTTTTTACTAAATTCTAAACACTCAGTATACAATTTTCAGAAATGACATGATTAAGAACGGTTCTAGTCATTTTATACAAGATTTCACATGATTTAACAAATTTAAAACATTTTTTTTAATTTTTACTAAATTCTAAACACTCAGTATACACTTTTAAGAAAATAGGACGATTTGCGACTGTTTTAGTCATTTTTTACAAAGTTTCACAGGGCTTAATAACGTTAAAACATTTTTTTTAATTTTTTACTAAATTCTAAACACTCAGTATACAATTTTCAGAAATGACATGATTAAGAACGGTTCTGGTCATTTTATACAAGATTTCACATGATTTAACAAATTTAAAACATTTTTTTTTAATTTTTACTAAATTCTAAACACTCAGTATACACTTTTAAGAAAATAGGACGATTTGCGACTGTTTTAGTCATTTTTTACAAAGTTTCACAGGGCTTAATAACGTTAAAACATTTTTTTTAATTTTTTACTAAATTCTAAACACTCAGTATACAATTTTCAGAAATGTCATGATTAAGAACGGTTCTAGTCATTTTATACAAGATTTCACATGATTTAACAAATTTAAAACATTTTTTTTTAATTTTTACTAAATTCTAAACACTCAGTATACACTTTTAAGAAAATAGGACGATTTGCGACTGTTTTAGTCATTTTTTACAAAGTTTCACAGGGCTTAATAACGTTAAAACATTTTTTTTAATTTTTTACTAAATTCTAAACACTCAGTATACAATTTTCAGAAATGCCATGATTAAGAACGGTTCTAGTCATTTTATACAAGATTTCGCATGATTTAACAAATTTAAAACATTTTTTTTAATTTTTACTAAATTCTAAACACTCAGTATACACTTTTAAGAAAATAGGACGATTCTGTACAGTTTTAGTCATTTTTACAAAGTTTCACAGGGCTTAATAACGTTAAAACATTTTTTTAATTTTTTACTAAATTCTAAACACTCAGTATACAAGTTTCAGAAATGACAGGATTTAGAACAGTTTTTACAGATATTTACAAAGTCTTAATAACATTAAAATATTTTTTTTCTAATTATAATTGCTATTTTCATCTTTTTTATTCCTTAATTATCTAACATAATGTATACAATTTCAAGAAATAGTAGATTTTTAATCCATGTACAAAATTCAAGAATCTAAAATACAATTAAATGTAGGCTTTTTTTAATTGGCATCTCAGGCAAATTATTTCCCCCAAAATTATCTAAAAAAGATATACCAAAAACATTCTAAAGCGGTTTTTTACCTCTATAAGCATGCAGGCCGATCCGACCCTTGTCGGTTTTATTACCCGCATAAATTAACACAGTAGAGAGATATTGACAGAGCCGCCTCACGAAAGCACCCGGGTTAGCTCATAAACAGCATCACCGAACCACCCGGGTTAGATCATAAAACGCACCACCGAACCACTTGGGTTAGATCATAAAACGCACCACCAGCACCACTGGTCTCGTAAAACAGCACCACCAGCACCACTGGTCTCGTAAAACAGCACCACCAGCACCACTGGTTTCGTAAAACAGCACCACCGAACCACCCGGGTTAGGTCATAAAACGCACCACCGAACCGCCCGGGTTAGATCATAAAACAGCACCACCGAACCACTTGGGTTAGATCGTAAAACGCACCACCTGCACCACCTGGGTTAGTTGCACCACCAGCACCACCAGCACCACCTGATCTCGTAAAACAGCACCACCAGCACCACTGGTCTCGTAAAACAGCACCACCGAACCACCCGGGTTAGGTCATAAACCGCACCACCGAACCACCCGGGTTAGATCATAAAACGCACCACCGAACCACCTGGGTTAGATCGTAAAACGCACCACCGAACCACCTGGGTTAGTTGCACCACCAGCACCACCAGCACCACCTGGCCCAGAACTCTCCGTTTTCCTCTACTCAGATACGGCGCTATTTTAAATTTTTGTTTACTGATATGCATTTAAGAAAAGAAATACCTTATATCATAAATGCATTAAACACAAATATTTTTTTTTTTTGGAAATTCGAAAATATTGTAATAACTGTAGGTATAATGTAAAATATTTTTAAATTATGCCGCTTTTAAGTTCCTCAATAAGGACTCGCTTCGTTGGCGGACTCGGTATAACACATAGGTATGTATAAGCATTATTGTATAGGCAGTATAGGCCATCGTTTAACAGCTATTCAGTAAACAAATTAACAGCAAAAAGTTAGAATTATCTTCACTTTAAACTTGTCAAAGCTTTAAAATCTTAATACATAATAATTGTGATCCCGATAATAATAAACATCGAGTTTCGGACATACTGTATAAATTATTCAAACACATAATTATCTAGGCGCCAAACGACAGTGATTTTATGTACGCCAATTAAACACACTGTACTTTTAGTGGGTCAGTACACGACGTAGTACGAAACAAAAGAGTTTATTTCCGTACTGCCATAATTGCAAATAAAAATTACAATTAGCTATTACCAAATAAAGCAGACAATCTTATCATTAATGACCTGCTTCTATTACCTAGCTTAATTAGGCTCACGTATCACAAGTCAAGGTTTTTAGGCGTAATATTATTTTTAGTGTCGCCGCAGTAATAGTTGATCGATTTATGGATAGATATCAGCATCACATTATCACACCAGAAGTTAAGCAAATAACTTTTGCTTCGCGTCG
Source organism: Polydrusus tereticollis (assembly GCA_963920685.1). NCBI lineage: Eukaryota > Metazoa > Arthropoda > Insecta > Coleoptera > Curculionidae > Polydrusus > Polydrusus tereticollis. Next base: position 72,431,541 of record OY987333.1, on the reverse strand, counting down.
TTCGGTTATTGCAGTCGCGTGCGGAAAAGTTTCACTTTCCGCATTTGTTACGTAACTAGTTATTTGTCAGGTTAGTGCAAACAAAATACGCTTCTAACATAGTATCGCAATTTTTCTAAATGCGTAAACGTCGTTTTGTAATAAGCTCCCGGCCAGATCAAACGGGTACTAAAAATTTTCAGATTACAACATTTCGAATTAAAATATTTTGTATATTAATAGGGATACACGCCTACGGCTCTTTCAAATTTTATTGACAAGAGTTTGTGTCGTTCATGTGGTCTTAATAAAATAATTGTTGCATGCAGGGTGTTTATTAAACCCATTACAATTTTGGAAAATGTCAGCTTCCAAGAACTTGGAAAATGTCATTGCTTCCAAGAACTTGGAAATATTTTTTTAGGGATTGGTTTACCATATACAAATGAACACTAGACAAATTGCAAACACCCATTTGAGTGGTTTTGTCGTATCTGTGGTATTAGGCGAAATTAATGATACTTTTTTTTAAAGAGCACTTGACCTGTATTATCTCGACAAAAAGCTATATAAAACTTTTCATGCTCAGAATTGGTTTAGCAGCTCGCCTTCTAATGCGGCCCACACAAAAGCTGCTTTTGCGGCGTTTTCGACAGCGTCCTAAACGCCTATACACTTTCACTACACACAAGCTGTCCAGTAGTTTCCGATTCATTGACGGAATAATATTGAAAGTGTCGCTTAAGCAAAAAGGCTTAACAAAAAGAGCAATCATTATTATTGAAGTATTGATGAAAACAGAAAGCCCAAAAGGCGTGGGTGAAAGAGTTGCTATCCCATGTAAATTTTTTGAATAAACTAAAACTAAATGACTGTAGCAACTGTCTAACAATGGATGAGAATATATCCAAATTATTATTACATAAAGTCACACCACTATTTCTTGTTTAGAGAACTGAATAAAAGCGGAAAAAAAATTTTGGGATTGTCTAAATCGCCAATTTTCCGCTATTTCTGCACATCCACACCTGCGTTTTCTAAACGATTCGCTGGCTTTTTGATCGCTATCGAAATCAAAAAAGTTTGATCTCAGCGGCCGGCGTTCTAAGCCGTCCAGCGGGTCGTTAGCGCGGCAGCAAATACTCATAGGCTTCTTTCTTGTGACTTTCGTGCATTTTGGACGCTGGCGGTAACGCCGAAACGCGTCAAAATTAGTTTGTGTGTGGACCTGCAATGCGGATACAGAATTGATTAATATCGCGGTTGGATCGTCTGTATTATAGAGATATGTCTTAAATACGTTGGTACATAAAAACTTTGTCAAATTGTGGGATTTTAAAACATAAGACAAAACTGTCCACAGGTTTGTCAAAAACAAGAAATTAATCGATAAATTAGTACTAAATGTAAAATTTATTTTAAAAGTATATACAGGGTGAGTCGGGAGGAACGGATCACACTCCAGGAGTGTATTTTACGCGTGAAAACAATGTGAAAAACACATATGTTCTTATCCGATTTTCATTACTTGCTTTCAAGTTATCGCGTAATTAAAATTATTTATCTAGCGTTCCACATGTATACAAATTTTCGCATAATCAGAGTATGCCATTTTCGAGACTCAAAAACATTTTATAAATTTGTTGTTACAACAATGTGTTGGTGTACTATAACAGTAGTTGAACGTTTATTTTCAAGTTTGCATGATGTAAGTGTTACAAGATGCCAAACACCTAAAATTGCCACAGCTGCGGTTGAAGAATATCGTCAACGGTTTTCACATCAGAGATATCCTAATAGAAATGTATTATTAAGAGTTTTCAATAAATTGTGCGACACCGGTAAGCTTCCCAGTTCTAACATTACATCTGAACGAGCTACTCGAGAAGGTTTAGACGAAGTAGAAAATATTATGGATTTAGTAGAAGAAGATGCAACGACCAGCTCAAGAAGAATTGGTACTTAATTGGGCATTCCACAAAAAAAGAGTAATAAACACACTCCACGAGCAAAGCTTATATCCATAACATGTTCAGTGTCGGTGGATCAATAATAATGATCGTATTGTATCCCGTATACTTTTTACGGATGAAGCAACATTAACCCACGTAACAGTTGAAAGTTATCTTCAACATAATTTTTCAGTAAACGTGTGCTGTAAGTGTGGTATGCTCCATAGTTAATTAATTGGCCCTTTCATTTTGGAGAATCGCCTCAAAGAAGACCACCACTTCAATTTTTTACAAAATGAAAACTACTAGAGGGTATGTAAACATCAGAATGTAAATGTACTATCAGCACGATGGAGCTCCTGCACATTTCGCTCGTTAGGTCAAGCAACATTTGGACGAAAGATTTTCACGGCGGATTGGTCGCGGTAGTTCTATTAGTTGACCTCCAAGATCTACAGACCGCACAGCACTAGGTTATTGTTTATGGGGCTGGTTTAAAAATGAAGTGTATAAGTAAAAGTGGATGCTCGGGATGCACTAATTCGACGTATTAGAAATATTGCAGCTAATATTAAAGAAGAGATCAATTAGGAGAGCAACAGGCGCTCTTCGTAGACGAAGTAGAAAATGTTTAGAGGTGAATGGCGATATTTTTGAACATTTAGTAAAGCAACGCTATGATTAAGAAAATGTTAATATATACAATTTTGTTTATTTATTTGTTATTACGCTATAACTTGTAAACAAATGAAAATCAGATAAGAACATATGAGTTTTTTCGTATTGTTGTGTACATACACTCCTGAAGTTTGGTCCGTTCCTCCCGACTCACCCTGTATAAGTTTTGTAGCCGCAATGTTGCTTAAACAGTAGGTGTTTTTCAAAGCCTTTTTAAGACGTCCTTTCTCTTGATTGATTTTGGTGATTTGCTTTCTTAACCGTATCCTTAAAACCACCAAATAAAGAAATTTCAGCCAACATACAGGGTGTTACAAATACGACATACAAGCATTGAAGTCTCGGAAACCATAGGAGTTAGAGAAACGGTTAAAGGGAGCAAAGTTGTGTAATTCGGTGCTGAATAAACTGCTAAAATTAAATTAAAATAAAGTGGTAAATTAATATTGTGATTTGTTGTCAGGACCGGACTGACAAATGTAAAATACGAATTAAAAAAAAAATAAGCAAAGGCAATTCATTATTATGAGGAGGTAATAACGCCATTACATTTTGAGGGTAGGAGGGTTTAAAAATCGCTAAAAAAATCCAGGTCCCTATTTTAAAAAATAAAGTTGATGTTGGCCGCTCGGAGACGAAACGTCGGATCTTTAATTTAATAACACGTCATTTTGTAGAGGAGAAAAAGTTGCAACGACAAAGTGTCATTTATTTTTTAATAGCTGTTCAAGTGAGCTCAGAAAAAAATAAAAACAATTTTGCAAAATTTCGGCTTTTTTCGAATAATCTATCTTAATAAAGTATCCGGAATTTTAAATCTTTTAAAGAGGCATGTTAATTAGCACCGAATTGCACAACTTTGCCCCCATTTAACCGTTTCTTTAACTTCTATGGTTTCCGAGATTCCAATGCTCGTATGACGAATTTGTAGCACCCTGTATAGGGTCGACACAATGGATGTCTTAAAAATAGTAAAAATAAGTACCATATCCAAAATTGCAGTTACAAAACTTCTACAATTTTCTATGTTTCATAATTGAATACTGATCCTTGAGGGTCGTAATTCTTGGATGATATTGAAACAAAAGGTTGATATCAATATAGGTCCGCAACCGCTTTAATTTTGAGATACAGGGTGTTGAAAAATAAAAAAAAAAGTTTTTTCTTTATATTTGTAGGACTGCTTTAGATATCATTTTGAATTTTAGTAGGTACTAACTAGGTATAAAAACACATTTTTCTCACAAAAAGATTTGCTCTACTTCTACCACTGGCGTCCGGGCTGAATGGTTGTATTTTGATAACCTAACGAAAAAAATGATACACCACTTTTTTTCTTCAAAATAAATATTATTTTCGAAATTGTGCTTTATCACAAAAATCGTTCCTAGACTTTTAACGCGTGATCAACGGTATTTGATTAAAAAAATAAATGACATTTTTTTTGCATATCACTATGCCGATGAGATATCAGAGTTTGATAAATTTGCATTTATCTATCTCCTAAACCTAAACGAAGCCGAAAGGCAATCAATATGTCTTGAGAAATAGGAAATTTTCCCTCGTGTTTAAAGTGTGCCAAGATTATTTCCCTTCATAATGGGGGTGACTCCAAGGAGCCATATAATAATCGCCCCATCTCATTGTTATCGATCCTTTCAAAGATAATTGAAAAAAAAGGTCAAAAAATATCATTTATTGAGAATAACGATATTCTTAATATTAATCAGTTCGGATTCCAACAGAATAAAAATACCAATGATGCTATATTCCGTATTTTGGTGCGTGTGTACGGCCATATAAATAGGGGGGGGGGGGGGGTGTCTGCGGCAGTGGTTTGTGACTTATCAAAGGCCTTTGAATGCGTGAGTCATGAGATACTGCTGCGGAAACTCAGTCGCTATGGTTTCAGGAGAAAAAGATTTAACTGGTTTGGATCCTATCTTGGGGGCAAAAGTCAAAGAGTTTTCAGGGGTTTTGTTTGTTCTGGAAACCAAGTGATTGACTGGGGAGTCCCTAGGGTTCAGTGCTGGGACCAGTTCACACTTTTCGCTGACGATACTACAATATAATGGCACTCTAACAATAGTGGCCTTAAATTTGAGAACCATATGAGGGCACTGAGCAGGAATTTAGCTTCGGCATGTTTTACGGTCAATGAACCTGGTTCAAATATTGCAAAATCTATTTACCACGCGCTTACAGAATCTCATCTCAGATATGGAGTTGCTTTTTGGGGGTTTTCTAGTCAGCAACTGCTCGGTGAGATATATTTCTCGGGCCAAACCCAAAGATTCATGCAAACCATTGTTCTTGCAAAAAAGAATATTGACACTAACATCATTGTTTATTTTGGAGACTGTCACATTAATATTTAAGATAAGATATAAGTTTCTGAATACTGACTATTCCTACACGACACGACAATATCGGAATCTGCCTTTGCCAATATCGTCCTCAACCCTTACAAAAAAGTTGATTATATATGAAAGTATAAAAATATATAATCATTTACCTAATAACTTGGAGGACCTACAGTCACCTAAATTGTTTAAAAAATCTGTGACACGGATGTTGCTGGAGAAGGCTTACTATTGCCCGGGAGAATATTATTCCGATTTTCTCTAAGGGGAAAAAGGAAAAAAAATACTATGTGTGACAGGTCATCTTAATCTTCTAATTTTAGTTGTTTGTAATTAATTTTGTTTGTATTTCTTTATACTTAATATTTGCTATGTGTCACACGTCATCTTTATCTTTGTCTCATTTAAGCTGTTTATAATTAGTTTTGTTTGTATTTCTTTATTCTTAGATGCTTATATTGTTTCAGCTTTGTGAATGAGAACGTCGCCTCTTATAATAAAGCATATTTTGAGTTTGAGTTGAGATCAACAAATTATCGAAATTGACTTTGAGTTAGACATTAAATGGCCTAAATAACTATACTATCAAAAAGAAAAAAGGCAGTGGCGTACACATTTTTGTTCCGCTTAAAAATTGTAACACCCAGTATCTCAAAAATAAACCTGTATATGTTTATATAAGCTTAAAATCATTCAAGAATGAAATCCCTTAATGATCAGCATTCCATTATAAAATACCCTGTATTCATTAATTTACATTCCATTTTTTTATTCCTAATTTATCGATTAATTCGTTGCTTTTCAAAAACCCGTATTTTGAATTACCATAGCGTTAGAGTAAAAACGGTTTCGACAGTATTGTCCCATGTTTTAAAATCCAGCCCAAAATTTGTCAAAACCACATTTCATAAATATATTGCTTAATGTTGTTGGTATCTCAATATCTCAATTAATCCCCTGATGCAAGGAGCTTTCATTTCTGAAATAAACATCCACGTCACAACTAGCAAACACCCGCTGTTCCAATTCTTCAGCGCTTTGAATTGGTTCCATCCTATATAGGGTGGCAACTATTTAATTGACCAATATTGGTATCTTGTTAACGGTAACTTCTACGAAGTTGATTAAATGAGAGAAAATGTGGTATTTTTTTAAGCTTTTTTGAGATCCACTAACTGCGTTGCCTAATTATTTTTGGTTTCTGGATACAGGGCGATTTGTTATAGACGTCTAAAATTAATTCCTTTATTAACTCGAAAAGTTTCAATTTTAGAGAAACGCTGTTGAAATAAAAACTTTGTAGTATTTTTTCTCTACAAAATGGCGTTATCACCTATGTTTTTAAAAACGGACCTAGATCTTTTACCTTAATTTTTCCAAGCACATTTTACCCAAAGTACAATGATGTATCGGGCAACCCTATTTATTTACGCTCCAGCATAAATTATATTATACATAATCAGAAAAATTTTGAAAATAACGGGATTAATTGCGTTCAGTAAAATTATAGTCCTCTTGAATTTATTTCAGGGTTGTTGCATGGCTGTATGAACGTATTCTCAGTACCTACCTACGCCTATGGTTTTTTCAAATAATATTTTCATTTGATATAGATGGAATTGATCAATATAGAAATAAGTAAAAATATCTTATTTTATTTAAATGCTGTTTATCAAAATTTACCTTACTTACAATTGAATTACAATTAGGCACAAATTAAGACACTCAAACTGAATAAAAAAATAACTAAATATTTTACTAGTTAATATCCAAGGCCTTCTAGATGGGTTCAAAGTGAAAAGGACACAAGATTTCTCTACCTATCCCAAAACCGAAGACGGTCTTGGTAATATAATTTTATTAAATACTCGAAATGGCCTCTTTGAGTTTATGGAAACTCAGCAGGATTAACGTTGCTTTTTTTAAATCAACATGCCACAAATTTACATTCGAAATTTCAAAAATTCGTTTTTAGCAGAGACAAGCTTTACTATTTAATATTCCAAGGGTGCATGCTAGAAGAAGGTAGGGTTTTTAAAAAAAGAAATAAATATCATGTAGGACCTAATGTAAACGAGATTAATGTGCTGACTCGAATTCATATCAATCCTGAAAACTGAACGGTAACAGCCAGAGAATATAGTACAACTTCTGCAGGCTTCATGATTATAAATTTTATCTTCTACCGAATTATGCCGGGGGCCCTGAAAGGCGATTAGACTTTTGCAATTGGTTTCACATTTGAAATGCTAATCCAGAATTTTTTCAATCAATTCTATGAAGTGGCGAATTCATTCACCAATTGCGGTATATCTCATAGAAAGAGTAGACATTATTGGGTTACCGAGAATCCCCATCTGGTTCAAGAAATTGAACCTCAGGTGCGTTTTAAAATAAATGTATGGTATGGACTAGTTGCGGATAGAGAAGTCGGTCCAGTTTTCTTCTAAAACAGTCTAAATAGCGTAAGATAATTAAATTTGTTGCAGCAAAATTTGGTATATTTACTTGATGAAGTCTCATTAGTGGTTATTAGTAAAATTAAATGGTTCCAGCTAGCAAGACGGATGTGCACTCTGCGGTCCTGTTCTATGGTCACCTCGATTACCTTGTCTTAATCCGTTGGATTATTTTTTGTGGGGAAATCTGGAAAACAAGGTCTATTATACTCCATGTATTAATATTCACGAACTGCAGCAACGTATTATCGATGCCTTCCGAACAATTACTTCCGAGATGGCGAGGCACGCTATGAAACAAATGGAAGAAAGAACCAACCATCGTATTGAAAATCAAAGCGTAATAATTATTAAAACTATAATATTATATAGTAAGTAAAATATTTAGTTATTTGTTTATTCACGATTTAATGTCTAATTTTAATTCCGTTGTACTTAGGTGACCCTTGGTAAACACCACTTTAAATAAAATAGGATATTTTTACCTGTGTCTATTTTGATCACTTCCATCTAAAAAATTAAAATGAAAATTATATTCGAAAAACCATAGGCGTAGGTACTGAGAGTATTCTCAAAATTTTTCTGATTAGGCATAATTTGTGCCGAAACGTAAGTAAATAGGGTTGAGCTATACATCATTGTATTTAGGGTAAAATGTGCTTTAAAGCATAAAAGTAAAAAATCCAGGTCCGTGTTTACAAAAATTAAGTGGAACATTATAACTCAGTTATAACAACTGACATAAAAAGAAGTGATTACGCCATTTTGTAGAGAAAAGAAAAACTACAAAGTTTTTATTTTGACAACGTTTTTCTAAAATTGAAACCTTTCGAGTTATTAAAGAAATTGATTTTAGACGTTTTTGACAAATCGCTCTGTATCTCACGAATTAAAAACAATTATGCAAAGCAGATAGTGGATCTTAAAAACGCATTAAAAATTACACATTTTCTCTAGTTTAATCAACTTCGTGGAAGTTACTGTTTACAAGATACTAATAGTGGACAATTAAATAGTTGCTACCCTGTATATGAATATCAAATCCTATCCTATTTTTAATTTGTCTGTTTTACTAGGGTTTAATATCCTGTGTATCTTATAATCTTCAGAACAAACGTAATCATAATAATATAACAATAACATAAATATAATATAAACAAAAATAATAATAAAAAAATATTGGCCCCACATAGATATGGTAGTAATTGTGTTATTTTTAATTTAACGTCAATATTGTTGTAGATGATTTGCAAACATTACGGTCAAAAATATACAGGGTGTTCCGTTAAAAAAAAAACAGTTTTCCTCATTAATGCGGAAAAGTTATCTTTAATAATTATGTTTTTGCTTTCACCGTCCTATCAGCGCAAAAATGCTACTACTTTACTTATTTAACCCACTTTGTATTTTTAATAGTTAAAGAGTAAGCAATAGTGTGCGCTTTTAATTTGGTAAACGTTGTGATATCACTTGGGGGCCGAAATAGTAAAGAGAACAGAATAAAATATCAGTTGCAGCAATTCGTCAAATTATCAAAATTACCAGCCCCTCTCTCCCCCCCCCCCCCCCCACCCCTGGCCGAGTCGCTGGGAACAGTGACCAGACTTCAGCCGGCGATACAGAGTGTCTCAACCAGAAGAACCAAGACAAAGTCCCGGTCTCAAAAAATTTAATATTTAAAAAATATTCGGTAGGTAACATGTTTCGCCTTTAAGGCATCATCAGACCTAAAAAGATGTGAATTAATACGCATATAAGTGAGCGAATCTCACTAGTAAACCTACCTGATACATTATATTTTGACATTTTTATTCTTCTTAAATTGTTTTTTGGTGTATCAGGTAGGTTTACTAGTGAGATTCGCTCACTTATATGCGTGTTAATTGACATCTTTTTAGGTCTGATGATGCCTTCAAGGCGAAACATGTTACCGAATATTTTTTAAATATTAAATTTTTTGAGACCGGGAGAAATATTGACACGTTTTTTGATTTGGAGAATGTCTCAGTTTGGCGTGGATTATTTTATGAGTGAGTGTATACGTTTCTCCAAAAATTTAATGTATTTGATTATTTTAAAATAAAATGCCGGATATTTGTTCAGTGGACGGAGTATCAAAGTGAGTGGACTAGAGTCCGTATTTATTTTATCTTGAAATTTATAAACAGCGATGTTAAAACAATAAAATTAAATTAAACCAATATAAATCTAAGAAGGTATCTTAAAAAAATTGTGAATATTAGTTGCAATTTTTTAGGCTTTAACATAAATAACAAAAACATTAAATAACTATAGAAATACTTTATCATACTTAAAACCGGGAACACACGGTCAAGCATGTGTTTACACATCTACGCACGTATGTACAGGGTGTTCGTTTTTCGATGTAATTGCAGGTTATCTCGGTAACTAGTTAAGATAGAGACTTGCGGTTTCTACATTACTTTCTCGTGAAACAAAAGATGCTGCAAGCATAATCGTCATAACTTTATAAGTTTTAAAGCTACAGGGTTTTCGATAATGTTTGCTTTTCGACCCCTCCCTGCATTTCGGTTATCTTTTAACTAAATAGAAAATTAAAAACTGTTTCTAAGAGAGTTTTTAAGTAGAGTTCAGTGGTGTGCTTACTTTTTTTCTGGGAGTCTTACTTTTCGAGATTCTGTTTGTGGCATCTCTTGTTTCACGAAAAAGTAGTGCAGTAATGTGATAATGTGAATACCGCAAGTCTCTATCTTTACTAGTTACCGAGATACCCTGCAATTACATCGAAAAGTAGACACCCTGTACATTGTTGTCAAATATTGACGGCGAACTTTACGAGCCCACATACGCAGGGCTACAAATACATGTTTTCAAAAAAGGCAGGTTGAAATGTTCGATAGACTTGTTATATGAACATACATTGTACATGTTCGAAGCTGTTCGATGCCAACACACGCACCCACATGTTCGACAAACATGTACGTGCGTAGATGTGTTAACACATGGTTGACCGTGTGTTACCGGCCCAATGTGTTTAATGAAGATTAAAAAAATATACTTATATATATTTTTATCTTTTTGTAATCAAGTATCCTATTTATTTCATTTTAAAATTTGCCAACCAAGATATTAAACTTAAACAAAACAACATGACAGATGAATATCAGAAAATATTTCAATCCACGTGCTTTGGTTTCCACTTGGCATCGGGCCTCAAAGCCATAAGACTATTATTGCTATATTGTATATTGTTTATATACTAAAACTACCAATTCAACAATAATCTATATTTATAACGTGCACTTATATCATACTTTTGGAAAACTCCAGGTATACAAATACTCCTGAAGCTGAACTAAAACCATAGCATAAAGAAAGGACTATGATAAAAATGTTTGTAGGTCTCCGGTAATGGAGTTAGATTAGGACTACGTGCTGATAGCGGCGGCACGCTTGTGTCTTAAGAGTCCATCACGGTAACCCCTGACTGGCACGCAACCGACCATACAGCAAAGTAAATTAAATGGAGTTTCTTGCGCTCAGCTGTTAACGAATTTCGAGAAAACTGGTAAATTATTTACCTTTGGTTAAAAGGACATTGACAGGCAACTCTATTTGCTAGATTAACCATGTTGCAATGTTGCAATTATTTTATTAAGGACTTACATGTGGAGAAAATCATGCGTAAAGTTGCAACTCTAACAGCGATAATTATATTACTGCATACATTTCGAAAACGTAAGCCAAATAGAAAAATCTGCAACATGGTTAATTTAGCAAATAGAGTTGCCTTTCGTATCTTCTTAACCAAAGCTAAATAATTTACCAGTTTTCTCGAAATTCGTTGACGGCTGAGCGCAAGAAACCTCATTTAATTTACATTGCTGTATGGTCGGTTGCGTGCCGGCCAGGGGTTACCGTGATGGACTCTTAAATACATCAAAGGCCAGACGCAGAGTGAGGTAATTTTATTCCGTAAACTTTGGAAATAGCCATCGTTTTGAAAAACATGTTCACAGTCGTATTCTACTGACAACGTGAATTGGATCGATTCGATTATAAAAATCAGTTCAGTGAATCGCGGCCAAATACTAAAATACCTAACTTTATTCCAGACCTCTGCAGGCTCAACTGCCAAAAAAATTCAACTCAACCTGAATCGATCGAAGTTCAGTTAACAATCACTTTTGGAGAAATGAATGCGTCATATTTTTACAATAGAACACAAATCAGCTAACTTTCGATTGGCTAAATCGATCCGGAATCGATTCAATTAAGCACGGCAATCAACAAAAAATATGCTGCGACTTTTTTGCTGCCAGCCCTTGATTATAGATACCTAACGAATAATATAATATGAAGAGACGAAAAGAAGACTTGGATAGATAAACCCATCTTGAGGACCGTAAATGAAAATAAATTTCCGTAAAAAAAGGTCTTTACTTCATAACCTAGAAATATTATTGTAGCAGAAAATTCGGTTATAAACAAATTTCACTTCAACCAAGACATTCCTTAAAATGTTCATGGACTATTCATTTAAAATTGAATTGTTTTTTTTTTCATATACAGGGTGTCCACTAATTAATGAGACACAGCATGACCACAGATTAATTATGTAAAAATATTAGTATTTAACCAAACTTACCTTGGTCCTAAAGTTCACAATAACCGAGATACAGGGTATCCAAATATCAAATTATTTTCCGATTTTTTCGAATACCTTTGGAAAAAACAAACATTTTTGCTCAAAATTCGATGTTTTGAGTTTTTTAGAATGAGAAATGCAAATTTCCAAAAAAAATTGTAGATGGCGCTGTCTGCCATCTTTTTTTACGTTTAAAAGAACACAACTTTTTTGTGCCTCAGTCTATTCATGTATCGAATGAAAAAATTAATTTCTCTACTTTTATTAGGTAACGAAGGTATACTTTATAGATGTCACTGTGACGATCCGTTCTTGAGATATTAGCATTTAAATTGTTCAGTCGTAGTAGTAATAAGTAGGCTTACGCAGGCCCCACAAATTAAATTACTGTCAAACTTCTCTGTTGTTTATCAACATTTTGTGGTTTTAAAAATTTTTTGAAAAGCATTTATTTATTGTATTATATTAAGATCCCAAAATAATTGGCAAAACTGTTCTTGTCACCATTGACAGTGTGCGGAGAAAATAATTAACATCAATTCACACACTTTTAACTGAAATAAAACCATTCAAAACCGCTTGGGAAGATTGTGCATCAAAAACTCGTTACATGTTGCCAGGTTTTAAAATATTTCATTTCAATTCTCATAAAATGTACCAAAATCGGTATGTCATTAAGGACCTGTTCACCCTAAGGTATCGGTTTTACTTAATTTGGTAACGCAGGTAGGAAAAACCCATGTCTAAAGGCGCTCGCACGCTCTCTTATCGCCTCTAACCAATAATAATCGTAGACAAGTTTCAATCAAGAGTATATTAGCAATTCAGTTTTATTATTTTGGTGTTATTTTGGTAGTTATTCAAAATAGCAAATATTATAATGCAGACAAGTTCTTCAAGTGATAGTAACCAACAAGTTACAAAACGACGTCATTTATAACCTGGGGAGCATACAGTGCTAAAAAATGTGTATAAGGAAATTCTAAGTACTCACAGTGGAATATCATTCACTGACGCAGCAGAACTTTGTGCTACATTGACTAAGACATCTTGCCGTACTGTTTATAGAACTAATAGAACTATCAAGGACAATAGGAATACTAAAGTGTCCGATCAGAAGGAAACAAGAGGACGGAAAAAGATTTTTATTGATCAGCAAACAAAGTTAGCCATTCATCGGAAAGTGCATGCGTTTTTTTTTCGAAATGAACTTCCGAATTTAAAAAAAAATCTGCCGAAATTGAAAGGGATGAAAATATGCAAAAAATTTCACGAAGAGTTCTAATGCGTACACTACGAGAATTAAATTTTCGATTCTTAAAACGAAATCGCAAAAGTCTTTTGGTGGAAAAGGAAAAAATCGTATTGTGGCGTAAAAAGTATCTAGAAGAAATACAACAATATCGCTGTGCAGGGAAAAGAATTTACTTTATGGACGAGACATGGTTAAATCAAGGACATACTGTGAATTATATTTGGCGAGATTTCAACATTAAAGTTGCACATAACGCCTTTATCAATGGACTGTCCACTGGATTGAAAGCTCCTTCAGAAAAAGGTCGTCGGTTAATTATAACCCACATCGGGAGTGATTCTGGTTTTCTTGAAGGTGGGTTAAACGTATTTGAATCTCGTAAAACCGGTGATTATTATGAGGATATGAACTCGGGAGTGTTTGAAGATTAGTTTAAATCCATCTTACCGCGTATTGAACGTGGATCGGTAATCGTGATGGATAATACACCATACTACAGCTGTCGGGTAGAAGCATTGCCAACTTCTGCGCGGCGAAAAGGAAAAATTGTTGACTGGCTCGAAGAAAAAAATATTGTATTTGGCGAAAAAATGCTAAAAGTGAAGTTGCTCGATCTTGCAAGACTTCACAAAAAAAACGAAATATGTAGTGAACGAGGTGTTACAATATTACGTTTACCGCCTTACCATTGCGAACTAAATCCAATCGAGCTTATATGGACACAGATAAAAGGCGAAGTGGCGCGTTAAAATAAAACTTTTAAATTAAAAGATGTTAAAGAACTGATAAAAACGGCAATAGCGAATGTACAAGCAGCAAATTAGCATAAGTGCGTATTAGATGTCGAAGGCGTAGAAAAAAAAAATGTGGGAACTACGCGTTGAAGTCATGGTAGAACATATTATTATAAATCCTTCAGATGACAGCAGTAGCGACAGTAATGAAATGTTTTCATCGTAAAATAGTGAATAATCGCTGCAATGGTAATAATGAATTTAAAATTGTAACGTATTGTCATTATAACACTTTTTAATGTCGGCGTGGAATATTATTTGTCAAATTATTATCAATTAGTGTTCATTAGGTAACAATAGTTATTTATAAACATTTATAATTTAGGTTTAGGTTTTGCCCTTAATCTACTATTATATGTTCCTATTATTATGTAGTATAATGAAAACATTATGAAAATAACATATACCGTTGCTTTATTATTCTTTTTGGATTTTATACCTGCGTAATTTAGTTTCTCTAATTACTTCATTAGATCACCAAATGTAGAAGCTTAATTTATTTTTCAGTTTAATTTATAATATTATATTTATTGTGGTAAATGTAAATATATTATAATAATAAACAAAAAATTCATATTTTTTTTGAATTTTATTATTATTGTTTAAAATGACACGCCTCTGGAATTGGCGTTCTCCTTACGTCTTGCACACCCCGGTAAAAATGAGTCACTGCCAAGTATTTAACCTATACCGGAGTATAGGTTAAATATAAAATACCGAGACATAATTTGTTTTCTAATGCGGAAATGCGGAATATGTTATGCGTATACGAGTATATGCGCAGGGAAATGTAAATTGCCGCAGAGACCATCAAATCTATTTGGAAATGTATCTCAATGGGAGACAACCAAATTTCAAGCATCTATAAGGCATATTAGGAGAAACATGTTCTTGTCGTCCCAACCAAGATTCTGCAAAAGGCAAGGATTTAACCTCCGAACAGGAAGAAGAAATTTTGATCCGTGTAGCTGAAGACCCTGAGGTAAGCACAAGACGCATTGCTGTGGTAACTGGAATATGCACTGCACATCATCCGTTTGCAACATTTTTCACGAAATTATTACTAGGTATACGCCTCGCTTTACGCCTGTACAGAATCACATAAAACGTGATCTTCCACCCAGATTGGAATTTACCCGTTTTTGTCGTATGCAACAAAATGCAGACCAGACGTTTTTAAGCAAAATATTTTTTACAGGCAAAGCGACGTTTACACGTAGAGATGTCTTTCATTTTATGAATAAATATTCACGAGAGTTATGGAGAATCCATACGTAGGTATATAAGAACGCCATTTTCCGAATTTAAGATTAACTTTTGGTGTGGTCTTATTGGTAATTATTTATTGGGCCCATTCCAACTTCCACTTAATTTAAACGGCGAACTGATGTGCCTTTACTTTTTATAAACTCAGTTACTCGATTATTTAGATAACCTTCCCCTACATCTAAGGCTAAACATGTTGTTTATGCAAGATGGAGCCCCACCACACTTCTTTAAACCTATAAGAGACTATAAATACTCAATTTCCTGACCGCTCGATAAGTCACGGGAGATTAGTTCAGGTTAGTTCAGTTAGTATTTAGAATTAGGCGGCTGTTCAATAAACGGGTACTCAAATGGATTGCAGTCAATGGAAACCACTTTGAAGAATTATTGTCGAAAATATGCATCGTTTTGTTAAATGTTTTCGTTATTTTTATGATTAAATAATCCTTTATGGCGCTCTGCGAGCGGTGCGTGCGCGCAGGAAACGATTCACGTTGGTCCTGAATCTTTGGAGATTATACTCGTTGAGGAACACGGCCTCAGGGAGGTCGTTCCAGAGAGATGACGTTCTCCAGATGAAAGAATTTTTAAACAGTGTCGTTCGTGGGACACTAAGCTGAACCAGGTACGGGTGGGCTGCAGTGGCTCATCGTGTTACCATGCACCGCTCTGGGTGGAATCAAGCGGGCAACCTCAGTTGAGCACTTGCCATGCAAATATCTGTAAAATATACTTAAGTCGCCAACCTGCATTCGATGTTCAAGGCCTTCCAGGTTGATTGTCAGTCCATGGTCACCGATCAAGTGAATGGCTCATCTTTCAATGGAATCTAGCAATCTCAGGGTATGTTTAGGAGCAGAGCCCCAAATATGCGAACAGTACTCCAGTGATGGTCGAATTTGGGCTTTATAGAGCATCAAAAGTTGTTGGGGAGTATAGAGGTTCTTAGTTCGGAAAAGTATTCCAAACTTGTACGAGACTGCCCTAGCAATGGCCGCAACGTGACTATGCCAAGACATATGACTACCAAAATTGACGCCAAATATATGAATTAATGAAGCCAAGGGAATCGAGAGTCCCGCTACAACTATATCCGATTTGTCAACATTAGTTTTTAAAAAAAAAACTGACGCCTGGGTTTCCTTAGCGTTAAATTCTACTTGGTTACTGTCACCCCAAGACAGAATTTCTTTCAGGTTTTTGTTGAAATGTGAGACCTCTTGCTACCTATAGAGATGGATAGGAACTCCGGCATTGATGTCGAATGTGTCTGAAAGAAATCCGTCCATCGCCACTCGCAGAGAACGATATTTGAGAAAGCTTGACAGCCATGAACAATATTGAACCGGCATTCCGCATGCTCTCAATTTATTTAGGTTAACCCTTCATGCCAAACTCGGTCAAAGGCCTTGGAAATTTCCATTGCTACCGCCCAGGCCTCCCCATGAATCCCATGATGTTCTATTGCGTTGTTCCAAACGTGAGTAACATAAACGAGAAAGTCTCCTGTTGATCTAGACTTACGGAATCCATACTGGCGGTCACTGATAATGTTGAAGCCTTCCAGGTCCTTTAATAATTTTTCGTTGTTAGCCTTCTCCATGACTTTTGATATAACCGAAAGCAATGCGACTGGACGATATTTGTTTGGCAAGGTCTTTTTGCCTTTTCTGGGTATAGGCTGGACTCGCGCAGTTTTCCAGCAAGAAGGAAATATCCCTTTTTTGTAAGATAAGTAAAAAGTTTACAAAATACCGGTGTCAACTCGTCAGCGCATGTCTTAATTACTATGACTGGAATATCGTCAGGACCAGAAGCTTTTTTGGTGTCAAGACTCCTCAAGATTCGTTTAACATGGCGCTGCCGGAAAACAATCTCGGGCATTCTCGATTCTACAGGAGAAATGTTCGGTGGAGTTTTCCCTGAAAATCAACCGTTGAATGTGAAGGGAATAGTTCCGCCAGTAAGTTTGTTTTTCCTGTGCTTCGATCGCAATGGTGGCATCAGAACGTGTTAGAGGTGGAACGATTGACTTAATAGAGTTCCGACTGACGACTTTAGCTATCGACCAAAATGATCTTGAGCCGTTAGGACATTCAAGAAGATTGTCTTTGATCCTCTGGTTGTGTGCTTCTTTTCTTTGATTTATCGTTATGTATTTAAGTAACAAAAATTTTAACTAGCGCACTGAACAATGTAAATGCTAATATCTCGAAAACGGTTCCTCACAGCGACACCTACAACGAATACCTATTTTACCTAATAATGGTAGAGAAATTAATGTTTTCATACAATACGGTTGTAGAAAGCGCCATCTACAATCTAATTTAAAATTTTTAAGAAATTTGAATTTTTTATCCTAAAAGCAAATATGTACCAAATTTTGTGCAAAAACGTTGTTTTTTCCCAAAGTTATTAAAAAAAATAGAAAAATAATTTCAAATTCTGACACCCTCTGTATGTCATATACGGTAATTAATTAGTTTAATTCAGTAAAAATATTTGTTCCTGTCGAACGAATCCTTTTCGCACAAGACTTCATATTTAATTCATATTTACTTACAACACCGACCGAATACAAACCGAAGTTGGACACGCACTTATCGGTTTGCTGTACGTGTTACATGCTAGATTTGTTAGATTCATTTGCATTGTCATATATAGGATTCTATTGAAAGTCAATTGCGCTCATGGTTTTTAATTGTCTAATAATGTTTAACTAAATCGCTTATTATGTTATTGGATACGTGAAGATTTGGACAACTTTAATCAATTTGGGGCCTTTACTACTTTTGCACCTCACAAACGTATCAAGAATACTGTAAGACCCATTTTTATGCGGACGACAGACAAATTTATTTTCCTTTTCATCCAAATATATAGACGCTAAGATAAAACCTGATTTGAGTTTACTAATTTACTAAAATCAATACTAAAAGCCCTTCGCCATGAATGCAGAATTTTTTAAAAGAAACACCTAGTTTTTTGTATGATTTTTGAAATAGTCCCACCCTATTACGTCTATTATGTTGAACATTTTAGATATCGCAATAGCAATTTTTATTATATTATATTCTTAATAATTTCTATTTCCATCTCTTTATATTTATGTCTTGCAGGTATAATATGTACTGTAAATGTGACATCTTTATTAATTTGTCGCCATTAAATACTCGTTAGACAAGAGATTGCAGATTGTATTACAAAAGTCAAGGGAAGCAAGAAGATTTACTGCAAATTTTAATAGAAATATATCCGTAAATAACATTTTAAGGATAAACAACCTATTTGAAGAAAATGAATATTCACATGACCATCAGCAATAGAAATCGCGATCAAGCATTTTTAAATTATTTTAGAGTGAATTCCGCCAAATTAATTTTTCAAAGTTTAAGGCACTCATAGACGTCTAATACGTCGAAGGATTTACCTGGGAACCAATCAAATAACTTAAAAATTATTAAATTTAAGTATTTTCATATACCTACTCCCACTTCAGCATTTAAGAGTTGCGCCGAAAGAACTTCGCTTTTAGTTTGTTTCCTAAATTTTATTGAAATGCGTCAACAAGATAACGACCCTAATTTAGTTAAGCAAATTGTATGGACAGACGGGGCAACATTTACCACATAGGCTTATTTACACAACACTCACTGGGCTGTAGAAAACCCAAACAAATTTCAAACCATTGAGTATCAGGGAACGAGTTTGATTCATGTTTGATGTGGTGTCATAAATAATAGAATTTTGGGTTCACTATTTTATAGTGGGTCACTAAATGGACGACGACATCATGAGTTCCCTCAAAACAAAATTGAAAACTTTTTAGATGAATATATCGCAATTGAATTTGGTAATAAAATGGAGCTCTTCCGCATGCCGTGCAAGATGTCGTTAAATTTTTACACCTTCTCGATAATGAATGGATTGAGCGCATTGGAACCATATTTTGGCCACACAATAGCCTTAATCTCTCACTTTTAGATACATTTCTTTGGGCTTACCTAAAGAACGTAACATTCTGAAAAAGAGACCAAAATATTGAAACTCTGTCTAGTTACTAAAGAAGGCAACCCAAAAATCAATAGAACCTGTTGTTAAAAACCTTCGAGTCAGCTGTAAAACTCCACAGAAATCGACATAAATGCCTTCATGTCTGTCTTTCTGTACAGTATGCCATATTTCGATCTTTGTTCGCAAGTCGGTGCGCTGAATCGTCCTTTGCCGGTAATATAAACGATATAGAATCGTATCGGGCGTATTTGATTTATTTCATTTGTTCTTGTTGATTGTTAACATGTAGTATTCGGCAGATTTTCGAGGCATTTTTGTTATTGTGTTTGGTGGTTTTTTGAGACGGTTTCGTTGTGTGATATTATAGTCGAAAATTAAAAAAATAATAATTATACTCCAGTACCTGTCTCAACCCAGTGTTGGTACTAGTACAAGTCATAAAATTGACCACAGTGCAAAAAAACGGAAGACCCTGTCTCCTGCTGATAATGCTATGTTTCCTTTTGTCTTTGGACCCTCTTCTCCCCTTCCTCCAAGTAACCATTCAGAAAATAATACGATATCGGGAAAACAAGAACAAATAATAAATACATTCGCAGAGTTCGTTGTCAAGTTAGTAAGTAAAATCAGTTCTTTAGAAGATATAAAAAATTTGCAAATAGATAAAATTAAAAAAGATTTAAGCGATATTTTAAATTTGTCAGTTTTAAGCTCAAATAATGGCTTTTAAAAATAGAAAGGAATATAAAAAGAATAACGTAAAAATACTTCAGTGGAACGCTCAGTCTGCTATAGCTAAAAAACTAGGTCTACAATATTTTTTGTATGAAAATGATATAGATATTGCGTTAATTAATGAAACCTGGTTCAAACCTGGTTGTGATATAAATTTTACGGGGTATAACATTATTCGACTAGATAGAGCTGATGGGAAGGCTGGTGTCTCAGTCTTCGTTTCGAAGAAATTTTCTTTTAGCAAAATTTACTTTTTATTTAACTTTAATACTGGTATTATGGTATGTGGTGCTACAGTTATGATACATAATAAAAATATTAATTTTGTGTCTGTGTATAAACCCCCTAACGTTTCGACAAATGACAGAGATTGGAATAACCTTTTTTCGCAGATTAATACTCCGTGCGTGGTAGGTGGTGATTTTAATGCGCATAGTAGCGTGTGGGGTTCTGCAAAAAATTGTAAAGTAGGTGAACAGATCCTAAATGTCATGGAGGATAGTAATCTTGTATTCTTGAATAATGGCTCTGAAACAAGACGTGGACGTCCAGGTGAAAATAAATCCGCTGTAGACTTAACTCTATGCTCTGCTGATATATGTGACAGGTGTCACTGGGATATCAATTCCGATACCTTGGGCTCTGATCACTATCCTATTGTCATTACTTTGGACTTTCTAAACACGTGCCAAGGCCAAATACATCCGAAAGTTAAATGGAACACAAAAAAAGCAAATTGGGCTCTATATACCCTATACATAGATCAAAAAATTTCAAATCCTAATAACCTTTTGAATACTCAAGAAAAATATGATTTTCTGATAAATTCTATTAATGAAGCGGCACAAATAAGTATCCCTGTATACAAACCTTTTTCATATAATAGGCGACCCCCTCCACCTTGGCGTAAACAAGCACTCAGAAATTATAAACAAGATCCCACCCTTGACAACTATTTATTATGTAAAAAAGTAGAAGCTGAAACTAGAAAATTCTCAAAAAAAAAGCAAGAGAGAGCTGGATCTCATGGTGTTCTAAATTAAATAAAAACACCCTTTCAGTATCTCTATGGACTCAAGCACGTAAAATGTCAAGAAAATCATTATATATTAAGCCTAACAATAGTCAATGGTTCGATGTCTTCTTTGATAGGGTAGCTCCCCCATCAGTGGAAACAAAACGCAGCTCCCATACAGGACATTCTAATGATAATCACTTTCTGTGTAGGGCCCTTACTATTGAGGAATTAGAGTGTGTTTTAGGAAAAACTGAAAATACAGCACCTGGTCATGATGACATACAGTACTGTATGCTATTTCATCTGTCTTTAAATGCCAAGATTCTCATGTTAGAGATATTCAATGAAATATATCTTAATTCAGCCCATATTAAAGATTTTGAACGTGTAATAATATTACCCATTCAGAAACCTGGCAAGGATCCTAATGAAGGCAACTCCTATCGGCCTATATCCTTATTGTCTTGTATACAAAAAACTTTAGAACGATTAATCAAACATCGGATTGAATTTTGGATCACTAACCATAACCTCTTGCCGGAGAAACAATATGGTTATAAAAAGGGATTTGGCTCAGTAGATGCAGTTACTCAGATAGCTATTGATATTCAGGACTGCTTTGCAGATAATGAATATCTGTACAGTTTATTTTTGGATATACAGGGTGCATATGACTCGGTAGATTTGACAATTTTGGAACAAAAATTGATTAAGCATTTTAAAATTCCCATCAATATATCACGATCTATTGTTAATCTATATAGTAAAAGGAGTGTTTTTGTACGTAATGGAAATAATGAGAGGGTTGGATCCAGATATGTATACACAGGTTTACCACAAGGCTCGGTTTTGAGCCGTATTTTGTTTAACCTTTATACAGCGGACCTACATGAACTTACAACGTTTAAAATTGTACAATATGCTGATGACCTTTGTATTTATAGCCAAAATAAACACTATTATGCGGGAATTAGAGATATAGAGACTGCCTTTCGGAAAACTTTAGATTGGGCTAAATACAATGGCTTTGAAATATCTGCCGAAAAAACTTCTATGTGTGTCTTTTCAAGACATAATACTCCAAACACTAACTATGTTATTCTTAACGATACTCAGATAGCATTTAAAAAAGAAGTCAAGTATCTGGGTGTTATATTGGATAAAAAACTGTCTTGGAGGAACCATATTGATTATCTTGTGGCACGTTGTGAGAAAGGCTTAAATTTTCTGCGGTCAGTCACCAAAACTTGGTGGGGATGTGATATCACAACTGCACTCATCTTTTATAAATCTTATATAAGATCCATTCTAGACTACGGCAGTATTCTATATGGATCTGCTAGTAAGACCAATTTACTTAAAATTGATCGTACTCAGTATAGGGCCCTTAGGATTTGTCTCGGCGCTATGCGTTCCACTCCAACAGAAGCATTGTTAGTTGAAGCCCTCGAGCCACCATTTAACCTGCGAAGGGAGACCCTATGCACTAAATTTATAGCTAAACATTCATTTTTTAATACAGATATATATCAAGGTATACATAAATTAAGTATATTGGATCTCGTCAATAAGTACTGGGAGCATAAAAAATCGCCACCATTATGTGAAGCCATTAGAGATTACAACAACCTCCTAAACAGCATATCTCCTTTTTCTCCCTTAGAATATGATTATCACAGTACCTTTGAAAAAATTCCGATCCTATTTCCAAAGTTTGCAAATGACCGAAACATTAATACAAATATTTTAAAGGCTGACCTCGAAAACTTTAAGAAATCCATACTAATTTACACGGATGCATCCAAAACGTTGCAAGGTAATGGTGCAGCTGTATATATTCCACAACTAAATATTGAGCTTAAATTTAAATTGGATAACACCTATAGCATTTTTACATCTGAAGCTTATGCTATTCAGGAAGCTCTGAATTTTCTACTTAAAGAAGGCCAAAATGGAAATTATGTTATACTTTCTGACTCCATGTCTGTTCTTAAATCTCTGGATACAATCAAACCCTGGTCGTATAAAATTAATCCCTTTTTGTGGAGTATACGTAAACATTATAGACGAGCTATTGGCATCAAAATTATAATGTCAGCAGAAGATGTATTGTAACGTTAATCCGTCTGAAGTTTGGACATGCCTGTTATCCAGCCCATTTGAATAAAATTCGTATTTTGCACTCTGACCAGTATGTCAGGTGAGGGGTGACCTGGACCATGTATTTTTTGAATGTATTAAATACCAAGATCAAATACAAAAGCTACATGATGCTCTAATCAATAAAGTCAAAGTCCTAGCTCCTTATAATTTAAATAATTTGATATCTCTAGATAATCCCGCCATATATAATGAATTAATGTTATTTCTACGTGAAACCGATTTAAAAATTTAATAATAAAAAGTGATCCTAACGGTGGTTCCTACTGTTTAATCCTTTCCATTATGCGGTCCTCTATGTTTGTCTAAGTTAAAAAAGTCGCCCTGATGGACCCCAGAGGCGTGAAGAGTGTATCCCTGTCTATATGTCTATTCTTTAAACTTTGATAAAAACTAACGATAGGTTACAATATATATACATTATAGTGACTGGCTGTATGGCTGATCAGTCTAAAGCCAAAAAAAAAAAAAAAAACTCCAGTACCTCTAGAAGAAGAATTGAAGTAAACATAGTAATTTAACCAATTAATATTTTAGACGTGCCCAATTATAATTTTAAAATCAGAAAAACTACAAGAACAATTTTATTATCTACAATGACTAACGGCATGTTAACCCTTTGGGCTTCCATTTATTAATATCATATTTTTTAGGACATAAACTATTCGCTTCGACCCAAGAATGAAAAACCCAATTAATAACTAATAATTAATAAACCAATAAGGAGAACAGAAAGGGAGTAAAAACGACTTTGTAAAAGTTGTTGGAAACATTTAATTGGCCTCTGGGGGGGGGGGGACAACAACACCCCCCCTCTCCATGGCACCACTGACTAATTTGTCAAACTTCTCTTGATTTAGGAATTGCATCACCGAACCTACTAAATTATACCTGTAGCAATAAAATTATTACGGACAAAATATTTAAATATAATAAAACATTATTGCGATATCAAAATTTTCGGACGTATAACCACGGGTGCTTTAAAGTTACCCAGAATTTTTTATGACAGCGCGTGTTCTCCATAATTTGTACAGAACAGATGCTTGAAAAATTATTTGGTTAATTTGAAAGCACGAGTTGTGTTTAGGGAGAATACTTCTCGAATAAAAATTCTGATGTTGCTATTGACATTGACGCTTTTAATTTTCAATTCAATTGACAATTAATGATTTATATATTTTGGTGTTATCAATGAGTGACAGCTATACCTACTGTGGAATTATTAGTTATAATCTTCCTAGAGCTTGAATAATTTCCGAAAATTTTTTCGAAGTGCGAATTTTTTAAAAATTTCCCGAAGCCCCAGCCGAGGGAAATTTTCTTAAAAAAATTCAAAACCGAGAGAAAATTTACTGATAATAACTCAAGCTCGCGGGAGATTCGGTACGAAAAATTTATACCAAAAATTATTTTAAAAAGAAAAAAACCCAGCGGCGTCGGCGCTTATCTATCTTTTTTTTTTCATTTCCTTGTACTCTAGTAAAATAAGGTTTAAACCTTTGAATCAAGTTGATTATATACTAATAAAATCACAGAATATTATAGTACTAGAGGATACGGAAAAAATGTATGTCTGTGTTATATTGTGGCTATTTCTTACGTTCTCTGCAAGTAGCGATGGACGGATTTCTTTTAGACACGTTTAACATCAACGCCGGAGTCCCTCAAGGTTATATATTGTCGCCCACCCTCTTCTTACTATACATTAACGATGTTTTGAAAAAAACTAAAAATAGCTTCGCTCATGATAGCACACTTGTTTCATCTTTTACTTTGGATGCTCGGACATCGGCTGCCAATGCACATCTCTATAGGCAGCAAGAGGTCTCACATCCCAACAAAGACCTGGAAGAAATTCTGTCTTCGGGTGACAGTAACCAAGTAGAATTTAACGCTAAAAAGACCCAGGCGGCAGTTTTTTCTAAAAAAGTTAATGTTGAAGAACCGTATATAGTAATGGCGGGACACTCGATTCCCTTGGCTTCATCAATTCATTTATTGGGCGTTAATTTGGATAGTCATAATATGTCTTAGCATAGTCACGTTGCGGCCATTGCTAAGGCAGCCTCGCAGAAGCTTGGAGTACTTTTCCGAACTAAGAACCTCTATACACCCCAACAACTTTTGATGCTCTATAAAGCCCAAATTCGACCATCGCATTTGGGGCTCTGCCCCTAAACATACCCTGAGACTGCTAGATTCCATTGAAAGAAGAGCCATTCGCTTGATCGGTGACCATAATCTGACAAACAACCTGGAAAGCCTTGAACATCGAAGGCAGGTTGGCGACTTGAGTCTGTTTTACAAATATTTTCATGGTAAGTACTCAACTGAGGTTGCCCGCTTGATACCACCCAGAGCGGTGCATGACAGAAATACACGACGAGCCACTGCAGCTCACCAGTACGTGGTTCAGCTTAGTGTCCGTCGAACGACACTGTTTCAAAATTCTTTCATCTGGAGAACGTCATCATTCTGGAACGACCTCCCTGAGGATCGTGTTTCCCAACGAGTATAATCTCCAAAGATTTAAGACCAGAGCGCCATAAAGAATTTATCATAAAAAAAAAAAAAACGATTATTTATCATACGATAGGTTTTATAAGTAGGTACCTCCATTATTGATAAACCTACCTATACCTATATTATATTTTAAATCGTTTTATTTATTTTTTTTACTTTCCCTTTGCCCTAGTAAAAAAAAGTAGGAATCAGAGTCTTAAATAAATACATTTCTTTATACTGTAAATATTTTTATACTATTAGAGAGAGGAAAATTAATAATGACCTATGCAAAATCAATGACAATTTTACGCTGTAACATAAAATTTGTGAAGTTGGGTGTGACTGCAGCGCTTTGGTGGAATGACGCTTCCCGTTATTTGCCATATTAGAATTAGAGTCGCAAAGAAAAAATCATAAAATGAATAGAAAATCGTACAATCTTTGTTTCTTTTGTACGGAATCTGAGCATATTCAAAATTATCATAAAAATATAAAATATTTAACGTATTTGGTGAACAATTCCGGCTTAAATCCCGCATAGAAGATCTATTTAAAGGTATGAGCAATATTCTTCGTGAAATTATACCATATTTCATCCATAAATCTATTGTTGAGAAGAACAAAATCATATCGAAGTATTACTTTTATTTCGAAAAATTATAAAAAAAATATTGACGAAAAAAGAAGTGGAAAAAGAATTTCAAAAATACTTGCAAATAATAATTGATGTTGTCAATATTAAATAACATGCTTACTTATTTTTAATATTTGTCAAAAATAATCTGCGCTTCTGTTATTCTGGCATCTGCACGTGACAGCTGCTGTCAAGCCAAGGAAATTATCACTTATTAATTTTGCAGCTAGGTCACGTGACCGAAGAAATTTTCGGAAAATTCAGGTTGTCGTCACAGCAACCTGTCAAAATCAAAGCATCTGATTGGCTTAAAACAACAGGTATGAAATTTTCGGGTGTAATACCACGAGTGCTTTAAAATTACCGATAATTTTTTACGAATGCGTGTTTTCTTTAATTTCACGAGTCCGAAGGACGAGTGAAATTTGTAAAGAAAACACGTACCTATAAGTGAAAAATTATCCGGTTAGTTTTAAAGCACGAATGGTATTTAAAGGAATCACGAATCCAAAAACATTCATTTTGTCAACTTTGAAATAATAAATAGAAATTTGTCAACAAAGTGACACTGACAAGTGGTATTTTCGTTTTGGTGTTTTCGATTTTGTATATCTGCTGTAAGTTTTCGAAAATACCACTGTCCTTATGGGATTTTTTATACGTGAGTGGAATATTCGCTGTAATTCGTAAGAAAGACCACACCTCCTACCGGATTTTTTATACATGAGGGAAATATTCACCATAATTCACGTACCTAATGTACCTAATGATATGGAACTTTTAAAAAAACTTTAAGAATTATCTTGACTGAATTGCAAATAAAACGGCAACTTAGTAAAATTATGTGAGCTCAGCTCAGACAAGTGGCCAAACAATAGGCGACTATTAATGCAACAAATAGCCCGCTTGCTAAACTTTATTTATATCTGTAGAAAGCACGTTTAACTCATTTGATTTTAACTTTTGTCCACGTGCTGTAACCGTCATTGCCAAATTTATTAACTATCAATAACTTTATTATGTAAGCATCAGAAAAACAAAAGAAGACAATAAATGTATATACGCAACTTACACAAGTAACAGCTGACCTTAAGTGGATGTCACGTATTGTCGCAATCGCAAAATAAATGTGTCCTAAAAAGCGATAGTTTTAGTCTGCCGGTGTCCGATAAAAATGATAAATTAATATTCTGTGCTTATTGTTTTACATTATTATACGTAATAATTGTTACTTAATAGATAGACAATCTTATGTCATATACATTGTACCTGCTCCCACTTGTATCTAGCAGGATGGCAGGAGTCGAAAGTTTATGATATTCATATATAATAAGTAGGTGGTAATAGAACTGATGGTTTAAATATTTTTTTCTACGACAATCAAATAATTTACAGGCATTACAAATCTTGCACGAACAAGATATGATATTCATTATTCACAGTGTGAGGTATAAACGTTGAGTTATGGCTTTATAACTCTATTATTTTTTTATTCGCAGTGGTAAGGAGGGAGCCTGAGCACAGATATTCCTCGTAACTTTGCTGTTTCATCGACTACATATTTTTTGAATGAATTTTTAAGTAAATTGGCTAGTACCAATACTTCTTTTTTTAACGAACCTAATGGAAATTCTATTTGTCTTAAACTTAGCGATTCTGTTATTTCACTTTCATCACTCAGCCTAAAGTGATAACTTGCATTATCCAATACAATGATTGCATCTTTTGGTATAAGATCTAACATTTGCTCGAACCATTCTTCAAAGACATCGGCATCCATATCTTTGTGATAGCCTCCTGTATTTTTAGATTGGAAAATCAGTAGACCACCTTCAACGAAGCCTTCAGAACTTCCAATATGGGTTATGATAAGTCGATGTCCTTTTCCAGATTATCGGTCTAAATCCTGTGGACAATCCTTCCAAAAAAGCTTGCCTTGAACTTTTAATATTTTTATCCTGCCAAAATTTAGTCACAGTGTGGCCTTCATTTAGCCATGTTTCGTCTAGGTAAAATATTTTTTTGTTTTCTTCTCGGCTTTTCGGATGCTTCTTAAGTAATTTCTTCTCCAACAGGCGATATCGTTTTCTGTCTATTAAAATCGATTGCCTATTATGTTTTTTCCACAGAAAACTCATTTTTTTTAATAATCTCCAAATCTACACATAAATGAGCAGTCCTGGTCTTCGCGGATTGAGGACAAAATTTTGTGCAGCGTGGGAATTTCTTCTTTTAACAAGAAACTATGAACGTATCGCCTTATTCTCTCACCCATAAAGGCATAATAACCACATAACTAGCAAACAGGTAACCCGGATTAGGTACAAAAAAAAAGGAATAAAATTATTAGAGCAGAAACGGAATAAGTGCCTAGACTCTAATTCGTTTTGATAAAATTGCTTTCTAAAATTCCAGGTATATGGTACGCGGTTGTACATACTTTTAAGCTTGAAAAATTTAATATTAAAATATATATTTGAAGGCAAAACTTGAATTTATTGTCAATATTTGTACTAATTCTGCACAAATTTAAAAATTCAGGCCTATTTAAATCTATACATGCCGAAAAATCTTGCACGCTCATGGAGAGGACGGTTTTGATTGATTTATTACTTCGCATCATTTCAAGATAGACTATAACTTCTTAAAAAAATATTACAAAATCCATAAATAATATAATTAACATTAAATGGTATTAAAAATCCTTGCTAATGATACTACATACAATACATTTAACGAATAATGAGTTTCGTCAAAAATGGATAGAAGTTTTGTAAAGTGGTCGGCAAGAGCTCCGGATCTGTCGCCACTTGAGTTTTACTTATGGGGGGCTTCAGTTTTCAACACTGTTTATAAGGAACTAAAAGAAAATTAATTTATAAAATTAACAATCCTTCCACACAATTTATTGAAATGACAATCAATAAAGTTGTATCCCAGTTCAGGAAAATATTTTTGAATATTTAAATAATAATTACATGAAGTTTTTCTTCTTTATTTTGGGGTTTAGCAATGAAATCAAAATTACACTTTTTTAAAAGTGTTTTTTTAATAGACACTACATTATTTCTTATTATGTTTTTTTTCGGAAAATGTTAAGTTATTTTAATATTGTGAAATATTGCTGATTAAATAAAATTTGATATGATAATATTGTTACGATTTATATTAACTATCTACGAATTGTGTAGTGTTTTATTTAGGAGTTAGTTTTGTTCTTCCCAGAAGAAGACGTGTATAGCAAAACTACTGTGAACAGCAATTTAGCACACAAAAGGATATTTATATAATAAATAATCATTATTTCGAACCATCACATAATAATTTACTTAATAACTTTACACGAACTGAACTTACACGTTGAACTGATATTTCAACTGCAAACTGAATCTCAACATTGCGAGCTTTTTACTTTTATTATATCGAGTGTGACACTGAAGCGATATTTGTGCACTTTACTGCAACAATATTATATAAAAGAACCATTAGCGACATCTAAAATCTTGGACACGTTGTCGTATGTGCATTTTAGTATAACATGACAGAGCACTAGTTGTTACCATTGGGCTATTCTTTTGTATAAACATATTTATTCGTAACTTAATCTTTGGTATGCGTAAGTATTACGAAATAACCAAATATTATGTCGTATTACATTAAATTCAAAAATATATGCGATTTGATATTTGTATACTAAAGTTTGTTTTTGATTTTACAAGCAGCCACGTGGCAGCTTTTTCATGTTTCATTTATATACGCTGACCTATTTTATTGTATTCGGTCATTGAACGATCATAATAATAATCAGAGGACAATGTTTTATTATTATTATACTATAAGTGTAATTGTGTATTTTCTAAAAGTTCATAGACATCACCTCATAAGTTTATTAAACTTAATTATTTAACATGAAGGGTAATATAAAAATTTGACCGTGGTTTTACAATGACTCATACAAGGTTTCATCAACATTTTTTGTATTGTTTGTATTAAAAGCTAAACTATACAGTGCGTCCATAAAGTCTTGCACAAATTCATTTAAAATTCAGGTATTTACTTTTTAAAAACGCTCGGACACGTCAATTAGTACTTTTGTTTGCGCATTTTTTAACGTAAAATGTTTTTATACAGGGTGTCGCACGTATGAGGTATGAGGTCATCAATAAATTTGTGTTTAAAATAAATTTTCAAACGTCAATATTTCGGAAACCGTGATTTCCAGAGGTGTTAAGTGTTCATCATAGAATTCAAAATTGATATAATATACAGGGTGTTCCATTAAAAAAAAATCCTTGATGACCTCATACCTCATACGTGCGACACCCTGTATAAAAAATTTTACGTTAAAAAATGCGCAAACAAAAGTACTAATTGACGTGTCCGAGCGTTTTTAAAAAAAGTAAGCCCCTGAATTTTAAATGAATTTGTGCAAGACTTTATGGACGCAGTGTATAACTAACGTTAAAACATCCTTTTTCAGCTTGATATAGCATTGGCAGTGATTCCCCTGTTACTTACAATAATTTATTGGTTGGACAGAGACGGAAAACGTTTGCTGTATCGCAGTGGCGGCTCGTGAACTCTATTAATGGATGTGCTGTACAAAGAAGAAAAAAAACGGCGCAGGCGAAAAAATTTTTGGACTACGCTAGAATTGCACTTAAGTACCTATGAGGCAGGTGAGGCCGGGCCTCGTTTTTTTTTAAGAAATTTCAGTTAGGTTGTTGTACAGGGTGCCCCACTAAGATCGGCAGGGTACGATAGTATGGAAGCCATAAACCTTACGGCATCGGGGAAAAAAAAATTATTGACTAAATCGACCAGAAGAAATTGCTGAAAAATATTTTCAAGTTTCCAGAATGGCCGCTAGGGGGCACAGTTACTAGGATATATCTAAAAACTAAAAAGTTAAATATTATCAGATAATCGCTATGTTAAAGTACTATTTCAATGACGGAGACAAAAAGTTTGTTAATTGTTGCGAAAACTTGTTTCTAAAACTTTTTTTGTATCTTCCAAAATATGAGCTTGTGCAGGATAAAATACTTTTTAAATTGCTGTATCTTCCGTATGCGTTACCCAAATTTAATTAGCTTACGCTGGCTTAATAGACACTTTACACTTATTATACAACCGACTTTGGTCGTGGTCGCTAGTGTAATAGTGCAAGTGCGATGTTTAAACAAGATTCTGTTTTTTTTAATTTTCCTTATAAATTTAAATGGTATGTTACATTGATTAATACTCAGCATATAAAGCATAAAAATAGCTACATTTTGGCGAAAACCGTGATTCGATATAGTTATTTGACAATTTTAATTTAAAAAATTACCTTAACATTAATCGTTAAACGAAAGGAATGTAAAGATTCTGTTGTCATAATTTTTCAACAATTTAATATCAACAATAATTATTAAAATATTTAGCATTTTGATATATTTATTTTGTGTCTATTCTCGCTTAAAATCTAAAAAACAAGTTGATCCAAAGGTAAAAACAAAAATAAAATAATTTAATTCTGTTCGTAAAGTAACTTTTTAATGAACATTTCGATGCCAATATTTGTTTGAACTTTTTAAGGACCCAATTGCCGCCTCCATTAAAAGAGATTTCATTAGTAACAAAAACGGGCATGTGGTTTCAGCGTGATAGGTGTCCTGCACATTTTTCTCTGATAGTTTGTGACTTTTTGAACCAAAGGTATTCCAGGGGCTGAAATTGAAACAGCAGTATTGAGCACGCAACGCAGAATAAATCGTTGCATTGAAACTAATGGAATGCGTTTCGAATATTTATAAAGACGTTTTGTTTTCATTTTTTCGCTTCGTTTTGGCTTTTAAACTTGTGTGTTTTTTCCGTAGCTTTAAATAGTTTTTGGTGTATTGCCGTTGTTCGAGTCCATTGGCCCATCGAATTTTAAGAATAAAAGTAACTTTACGCTATTACTATTTTGTTGTTAATTAACATTTACATTTTTGTTTTGGCCTTTGGATCAACTTATTTTTTTTTTGGATTTTATGCGAGAATAGACACAAAATATATGCACTAAAAAGATAAATATTTTAATAATTTAATTTAATAATTATTGTTGATACTAAATTTATGAAAAATTATGACAAGAGCATTTTTACATTTCTTCCGTTTAGCGTAAACGTTAAGGTAAACATTCGTTTTTTTTTTAAATTTAAATAGTTATTTATTTGTAAATATCTTGAAAACAAATAAAATAATCGAATCGCGGTTTTCGCCACAATGTAAGCTACTTTTATGTTCTTAAAGCTGAGTTATGTATCATGTCGTTTAATTGTATTAAGAAAATTTGAACAAACTAAATCTTATTTAAACAGCGCCACCTAGGATACGCGGTGTGTACTAGCGACCACGACAACAGTCAATCAGTATAAAAGTGCCTATTAAACGAGCTTAAGCTGATTAAATTTGGGTAAAGCATATAGCAATTTAAAAAAGTACGCAAAAATTAACGAACTTTTTATTTCCGCCATTAAAACAGTACCTTAACATAGCGATTATCTGATAAAACTTTACTTTTTAGATATATTCTAGTAACTGTGCCCCCTAGCGATCATTTTGGAAACTTGAATATATTTTCCAGCAATTTCTTTTGATCGATTTAGTTAATAAAAATTTTTTACCGAAGCCGTAAGGTGGGACACTCTGTGTAAACAGTAACATTGCGAAACTGCGAAAAAGTGCAGGATAAGTTTCGTTGTTAAAAAATATGAAAATAGGTCCCCATACACCTATGCCCAGAAATGTTTCGTTTCGGAGATACAGGGTGTGTTAAAGCTTTATTTTTATTTTTGTTTTTTCTAAATTGATAAATTGTTAGGGGTTTCATCAAATGCGAAATTCGAATTAATGTTAATATGGCTTCCACTTGTAAAGGGCGCCACCTACATGTCTATTTACACTTTTAAGGACTCAATTATATACGTACTTTTATTACATTTTTAGGCGAAAAAATAATGTACCTATTATTTTTACGTGAAAAGGTATACTTGGTAGAAGTGGCTACGAGCAATCGTTCTCGAGAAAAAGAATAATAAAGAAATAAATGACATTTTTTTGCATATCACTATGCCCGTATCCATAGGCATGCAATGCGATTGGACGATAGTTATTTAACAATGTCTTCTTGTCTTTCTGGGTATGGGCTGGACTCGCGCAGTTTTTCAGCATTGTGAGATGAGTTAAAAAGCCTACAAGAAATAGTGCAAGGGCTGCGGAAAAATACTTTTAACTTACTCAGAATCGGGGACATTCAGTGTTTCTCAAAAACTCGATTACAACATAAGCCATTATGGGTCGTTTCTAAAATTCCGAAATAAATACGGAAGTCGGGCAACTAACCAATAAAGGGATTAAAGCATAAATGAGGTTAATTAAGCTTAAAAAAAATTATTTTTTTTTCTCATAAATTAGCTCTTAACCCGTTTTAGGTAAAGAATATTCCTTCTTTTTCTTCTAGACAAATAAAAAGTGCCATTAATTTTTCATCCGTAAATCACATGAAAGCATGCCGAGTTTTAAAAGCTAGTAATTACAAACTTTCCGAAATAAATATCGCACAGAAACTCCATCCAGGCGACCCAGAAGACGAATGAACTTTGTGTATGACTACAAGATCAAATAAATTTAAATCCCAATTTTTTAAACTGTATTATTTGGTGAGACGAAACTAAATTTACCAATTGTGGAATATTCAACAGATGAAATGAACATATTTGGAACATTGAAAATCCCACGGAAAACCGGAAACAAGTTAAATTTAGCGTTAATGTATGGGGGGGGGGGGGTGTGGCAGTGCAATATTAGGACCATATATTTTTAATGATAATTTAAATGAAGAAAGGTATATTCAGTTTTTAAGTCAATTTTTAGGAATATTCAGCTGAAATCCCTCTGGTTCCGAAATTCGGCATCAGCAAGGTGGGGATCCGCCCTATAATACCCTTAGAGTACGAGATTTTCTAAATAATGCGTTTCCTGAAATAAAGGTGTTTTAAATTGGCTAGCAAGATCTCCGGATCTGTCGCCAATAGATTCTTATTTGTGAGGGGCTTTAAGAAACACCATTTATAAAACGGAAATAAATTCTATGGAAGAACTAATTATAAAAATTCAGCAATTTTTCACAGAATTAGGCATATATTCAAAAAACAATAAAATTGACAAGGTTAGGGAAAAAATTCGAAAATGTATTGCCGCTGAGGGAAATATTTTTCAACAAATAATCAGTAATTAAATTATTCTTTTTTCATTTTGGATTGTTTATAATTAAATCGAAATTGCTCTTGTTTAAAATTTTTTATTTTAATACAACATTTCTTATGATGTTTTAATTTTAGTATTATAAAATATGGCAAATAAAACACATCATTAGCAAGGATTTTTGTTAAATAATAATTTTTTAGCATTCGTTTTTGTTATTACACAAAAGAATAGGTGGTTATAAAAAAGAAAAGATCATTAAGGCGCAGAAGGCGGATTGGAAAAATCGAAATAGAAAATTAATTACTTAATTTATTTCTTTTGCGAAACTGATGTTTCACCAAGGTTTTGAATAAACATGTCCTAGGTCTTTTATTAAAAAATTTATAAAATAGGTTCGTATTTAAAAAAGTGAAACTGATGAAGGATCCAGAAAAATAAAACGTTGTATGGCAAAATGAATTAAGGAATCTGAAAGTTGTTTAATAAAGTGTAATTTCTTTTGGTCTATCTTTTACAGTTAAAGCGCAAACTGAAAAGGTCTATGTTACAATCTTTTGGTTATTTTCGAACATCGCCTGAAGTATTCGAATTCTAGTTGTTTTCCTTCTGGATTATTACTAAGCATTAAGTTGCGCAACTTTGCCCCAATTTAATCGTCTTCGTATCTCTTACGGTTTACGATACCTCTGTAGTGATAAACGAACACCCTGTATACACATATTTCTATAGGTTGTCAATGCACATAGGTAAATACCTATTAAAAATAAATAAAATAAGGCAATGATTTTTATTGAATTTTCCGTTTTTTTCCTGTTGGTGTCAGAAATGGCTAAAACTTAATAAAATATTAAACCTATGATCCATACCTTCAAATGTATTCTTCTTATATTAAGACAATAATTTCAACAAAATATGTACAATATATTGATTCAGTCATTGAAAACTTATAATAAGATCCACTTATAAACAGCATTCATCATTATCCCAATAAAAAAAGCTATAAATACTTATTATTTTCGTTTAAGTAATAATAAATCTGATCAATAATGGAAGCTTGATTTTAAAAAATATTTTTTATATATAATTTGTTTAATTGCTGGGTTATAAAAAGTTTAGAAACTTTAAGACCTTTCATTAAAACAGTGCCTACCTAATTACTGATTCAACGCGGACCAAACAAATCGGCGAATATGTAATCAGAGCTCTGCTTCTACTAATTAAATATTAAGTACTGCTGTAATATAATTATTGCACTAAAAGTGTTCGTGGTTTGCAGTCATGAGTTTGTCGTTATTTAATATCGTTTCATTAAAGCAGGCTCATTTACCGATTTTCTACCACTTTCACAAATTAATATTAGATATTGGTATTGTTACTTCCTGTGTAATTTGAGCATTTCGATTAATTTAGATTTAATTTTTTTCATCCGAGAATCTAATGAAAGAGGTAATTGACTTTATCACGACGTCTAGTTTACAGCCAATTTGCAACTGTAACGTAAAAGGCAGTTTTTTGTTAATTTTTGGTCTCTAAATACGAAAATGATGGTAAATACTTCCTAACACGTAAGATTTTTGAGTAATGGTTTTTTTCAGCAAATGTTAATGAGTCTTTTAATCACATTATTTTAAAAAGTAATTTGTAACATACTGGAGCGCAACTTTGCTAAATTTACGTTTTTTTAAAGTTAGGAAATTGTGCACAATTTGGCAACACCGCGTGAGGGTGTCTAGGGATGACACCTTAACCACGAAGTCTCAAACCTCTAGGGCTTAAAATACCGGAAGTACCCATTGTAACCCAACTCCAAATTTCACTCTGCCCCGTAGCCGAATCTACTTATAGATGGCTCCTGTATACGAAAATTATACCATTGCTTCTCGAACTTTCGATACCTGATATTTCTAGAAAATACCAGAGGTACGGAACAGCTATAAAAACAGCTGGCCGGTCGTTGAATCATCAGTATTGGTTTAGCACAAGTAGTGGTCATTATCAGATCGAGAAGCGAACTGCGCGAACAACCCAATAGTAAGACCCTTACACTAGTGTTATCTTTGTGTTTAATAAAATTAGTTAACGCCTGTAAACGTAGTATCACTTCTGTGAACTGACGTACGCAACAGTATATGTGTTAACCCAGCGAATAGTTTTTGCTGTATATGTGGTCAATTTACCCCTAAATCACATAGAAGGACAATTAACAAAATGACCAAAGTAGCTTATAATAAGTATTTTGGATATGTCGTTGTCAAACCTGTGCAGCAAATCTAAGTAAGTGGTTAAATGGCAATCGCTCTTCTATGCCTTTTGCAGTTTCAAAGATTTGGCGAGAACCAACAAATCATTTTAACGACTGTTATTTTTGAATGACAAAAGGGTCTGGTTTTTCAGGAAAGAGCAAACATCATATCCGGATATTCCCTCAGCCATAAAACCGGTTCTTCATGGAGCAGGTTTATCAGTTCAAGCGCCCCGGCAACTAGTGAGGAAGATTTAGAAATGTATGATGATAAGGCAGAACCCGATAATGTATCAGACAAGGACGATTCTTATTTTGCCAAAAGTAAAGAAAAAGAACCCCATGTAATCGACCAAGCTGAATTAAATTATCTAGTTCGGGACCTCCACCTCAGTGCCGTATCCAGCGGGGGGGGGGGGGGCGAACTATCGGAGGGGCTAAAGCTCCGCAGGCAAAAAGTTTTTGGGACCACGCCAAAATTTCGTAGGAATTCACCTTTTTCGTGCTCCCTAGGGAACAGAGGTCTGGCCCCAAATGAAGTTAAAATCCGCTATATGAAAAAATAAATAAATGTAATGTTATGGGACGCTCTCAAAACCGATTTAATTAAGTTTACTTTCATCGCCCTTCTTTACTAAAAATTAAATAAGACCGATCTTGTTTTTTAAGAATTATTTTTTAAGTAGTAAAGGGGCGCCAGCCCAGGGGGGGGGGGGCGGGGGAGGTGACGGCCCCCCTGTGGCTACGCCACTGCTCCACTTGTCCAAAGAGCACGCTGAAGTATTAGGTTTTAGATTACAACAATGGAATTTACTAGCCACTGGAGCCAAAGTTACAATATTAAGGAACCGTAACCAGGAGCAATCGTCGTTTTTTACTATATATATGATAAAATGCGTGTTTGTGTTAATCCAAATAGTGTTATGGAGAACTTAGGATTTGCACATAACCAGGATGAATGGCGCTTGTTTATAAATTCTTCTAGATGTTTCATGAAGTTTAAAAGCAGTTCTGCTACTAAGGAATGTCACTTATTCTAAATGCAATAAGCTTTGATACGTATAAGTGGCAAACATGTGGTGACCTAAAAGTCATAGGACTATTACTAGGGCTTCAGGGTGGATTTACGAAGTAATGTTGTCTTTGGGACAGTAGAGCAACATAGAGCCATTCCCAAGTAAAAGAATGGCTTCCAAGAGATCTATATATTCCAGGGCAAGCTAACTTAAAGGATATACCACTTGTTGACCCCAAAAAAGTTCTGTTACCTCCTTTACACATTAAACGGGAATTGATGAAAAATTTCGTTAAAGCATTAGATAAAGAAGGAGATGGGTTAAAATACCTTAAACAAATTATTCCTATACCAGGTGATTCTAAGCTTAAGAAAGAAATATTTGTTGGACCAGAAATGAGAAAAATACTAAGGGATCAACATTTTGATCAAAAATTAAGTGACGTGGAGTTCTTTTAAAAAAATTATTTCGGAGATTTTAGGAATCAAAAAAGTAGAAAACTACGAAAAACTTGTCCTACAATACCCGTCCAAACATTAATTTTTTGTGGATATTTTGTCCGAGTATGAACAATGTTCATTCTCTTGGCTCCAATACCGGCAATTTTGAACATTTGGTTCGTTGTTGAGGGTGAGTGTATATTCATCGGTAAAACAAATATTTTTTAAAAAATCCCTACTACCATTTGCTCTTTCCACTACCTCAGAACAGAATACCATTATCCGTTCTTTATCACCTTGCCGCAGCTCTTGATGTTTTTCATACTTGTAAGGAAAATATTTATGCTTTTTTTTGTGCACAACACTGTGGTTTGATGTTTTCCTACTGCTTGTTCGAGAATCCTCATGCTAATAATTTTATTGTCCTCCAGTAAAATATTAAGATCTTTATTTTCATCCATTTATAGAGAGAGAAGAGCAATATTAAAACGGACCGTAGGCAATACATTCCGGTGTACCGTAACCAAATACCGTGAATATCCCTTAAGTTTAGGATGTACGCACAACTTACTTCTCAACCTAGTTATTTAATGCACTATTTCAACTAGTGACTTTAGAAATTGTCATTATTTACTCCATTCCCCCAATGAGAAGTATGATTTCTTTACCTAGGTAAATAATGATAATAAATAATCACGGAGGTAAATAATAAAAAAAAATCTGTGCAATGAGGTTAAGTTACACACGATTTTAGCATTCTTACTCACCGTTTCTTCAACATGTTATTGGTTTTAGGCCTTGACTATCCATCTTAAATATAGGAATTCCGGAAAATATTATTAAATTTTTAATAAAGCAGGAATTTTTATCATAAATTGGAAGATCAATAGGAAACTGTCATATTCAAAAATGTCACCACGAGTGACACGCTGTTACTGACACGAGCATAAATTTGATAAAATACAGAATTGTCTTTTGCTCTCGGTAACAAACTCTTACAAGGTTGCCAAATTTTCCTCTATTATCGTTATAATGCCAGGTGGCATAAGTTCTCGTTAACCGGCAAATTATTTGTATAATATAAAAATCTCAACGAATTAAATAAATAATATTTTAATGTTAGTAGTAGAAAAAATCTATGTATTCCTCAGTTAAGAAAGCAATTATATACTTCTATATAATAGCTGACTTCTCAACCTAGGTATATAATGTACTATTTTATTGTAGGTAAATTCAATTTATACATGCATAATAATAATGATCTATAGCTATATCACTAAGTGATGGTACTTTCATCTACGGATAGCGTTATTCGTCGATTAATGTCTATGGAAACAGTTGTCGAGACAATTGAAACTATAGCAATTATTCTGAGAATGAATATATTCGCGCGTGAAAATACCGGGCCTAACACACATTAATCTTTGGATGTCGATGCATGGCATTGCATATCGACCGCGTACTTTTTATAGGATGACACGTAATTACACTAATTACTGATAGACAATCGCAAGCACGATGACGGATATTTGTCAGTTAGCCGATTGCGATATCTCGATTTAATAATTTTCATTTCAGAAAACGCAGATTCGCGTAAATAGGTTTACCCAAACAATCCAGATATTTGAAGCGCAATTTATTTTAAACATGAATATTTGTCTTCAGATATAAAAAATCCGAGGATTTTGCTGTAAACTTACCCACGTAATTGGACAATTCTGCGAAAAACACAAGTCACGATTATAATTTGTCCATAATTGTGTGAGATTTGACACATTATTTCTGAAATGACAAGAGGGAGAACTACATTTTTGGACAAGCCCCAAAGTAACGTCAATATGTTTAAACTTCGTACAGAAACTAAAAGTTTTGAAAGGAGTAATAATGTTTGTGATCCTAAACTTAATTGAACAATTTAAACATTCAATTTTCTGAATGTGCTTTTAAAAACTCATTAAGCTAAATTTTGCCTAGATTTATCTCAACAACGACTTATCCTCATAGCTAGAAAGGATATGTACTGGTTAGGCCACTAAGAATGGACGGCAGCTGTATCTTAAAAACCGTACAACCTTGGAAATAAATATTTCTGCCTTCAAAGATTGGGCCTGACTGAAAGAAAAAGGGACGAACTTCTTTAAGTTTATACAGAATATTGATGAGTGCCATGAATTTTTTTAACTTTAAACAAAAAAGCCTAGTGTCTACCCAGATACTCAAGGTGTTTTCTGTCATTTGCAATGCAAAGCTCAGAACTTTCCCGACTTGATAACATAGCCATCTCAATCTACAATATGGGAATACTGCGAATGGAATTTCAGCTCTTATAGGCCTTGTTTTAAAAAGAAGTTCTTTTACCGTTCCTCCAAGGTAAAAATCTAAGTAAGTTAGATCAGGTGGCCTAGCTGGCCATGGAAATATACTTTCTCAAAACTACCGTAAAATGTGCTGAACATTCATCGTGCTGGAAAAATATGTTTCACCTGGTTTCTAGGGGTATATCTTTTAGAAGAAGTCACTTGTCAAAAAATTGAAGTATTATGAATTTCCATTGAGAGTTCCAGAAAACACAAAAGAGTTATTAATCTGTCCCCGTAATATGATACACCATCAGGTATCGAGACAATACCGCCTTTGATACTGGACCTCTTGCATTTAATGAGGATTTTCCCTCGACCAAGAGTATTTGTTGTGTAAATTCACTTGTCTATCGCTATTAGATGTTGCTTCATCCATTCGAAACTAGTGGTAATGTCCTAACCTTTGATCAAAGTATTGTGCTTTTAAAGCCTGATAAATAACAAGGTGGTACGGGTGCATTCTAATAAACATATTTTTAAATCATAGGTACTTACGATTTTATAGAAAACTAAAATAATAACTAATTTTTTTCTTACGCCATAATAAACACCTATCCTCTTTTAAAATACGTCGAACTGTCGTACGAAGTACTCCCAGGTCCCGAAATTATTCGGGTGCTCACATGGGAGTTAAATTCAATATAGGCCAAGACTATGAACCCTTCCGATAGTTTGTGAACTAAGCGTTAAAAACTCCTTTGTTGTAATGCTGCCTTCTCTAGTAACGCACATCATAGATTCTTGCGGGAATCGTTGTGTTTCGCATGCAACCAAAATAAACAGCCAGCATATCTTCATTTGGAAAGGGCATTTTCCAAATTGCTTGATGGATGGACAAACTTGATCAATGGAGTTATATTTTGATGCCACTTAAACCTAGACGTTGCAGTTTTTTTCTCAAAGCCTACTTATTTTGTCGATGTGTATGATGAATAATTCCTAATAACCTGTAGCTCGACACACTTATCTATCGCTGCCGAAAGAATGTGCAAAGAACGGTCGGTTCACGATCTTGCACATACCGGTACTTAATTATAAATATTTTCGCAAGGAAACCCTGGAATTAAATGTATTTATTGAAAATCTCTGATTTGTTTTAAACCTGGGTTAATTCGAATTCAATTAATTTTGAATTTAAGTTGAATATTTTTTTTGTCAAGAGCGAAACTTTGTTTTAAAATCGCCCTTGTGGGCCATTTCTAAATCTTAAAGAATAAATTAGTTGAGGTGTAAACGTAGCTAAATCTTTTGTCATCCGTACAACTGTACAGTAGGTAGGTACTATCTTTTATTTATTTTAGTGGGTCATTATGATTATGTAAAGAGCCCTAATATTTATGACTCGACCTTAGTTTTAATGGTCTGGTGTATTGATTTGTTTGTATAGTTCGACCAACAATATTTGGAATAACTTTTCGATGGCCACTAAGAGTAATAAATTTTTCCACTACTAACCTATCGCCATTATTGACCGATTATTATTAACGTTAGAAATCGTTTTTCTCTGCCTTATAAGTTATTATTGACCATGGTCAATAATAAGGCATTGAAATCCATTATTGACCGATCTTGAAGAATCTATCTGAACGCAGGTGAATTTTTGATTCTACAATATGAATTCATAAACATGAATAACCTGAAAGGTGATTTCTTGTGGTTAGGCAACCAGATAATTATCAATACATATTAGATTATTAGAGATGCTTGATATTGTAAAATATCGATACAAACAACATTTTTTCTGGTTCCATCCTTAAATCTGGAGGTGTACACATAATAAAATCACTAACATTTTCTTCGCTAATTTTTTAAAAAAACGGAAAACTCTTGAAATCTGATTACATAAATGGACAAAAATTGACATTAACAAAGCCACCTGACAAAACAACAAAATATTTTGCCAATTCCAAAACGCAGGTAACTTGATTAAAAAATATACTTATACCTACCTATAATTTTTTATAATTATTAATACTATAAAGATAAATGTCTTATAAAAGTTTGTAGTACTTAGTGGAAAAAATATTATATTAACCACGGTTAAGACAGCTTAGAGCCCTTTCGTCTTAAATCCCTCGTCTCTCCGCTCCTCGTGATTTAAACTTGCCGCTCGGGCAATAATGATCGCTGTCTAAACCTTGGTTAATAATATACTATTTATAATAATGTTATGGTACTCTTAAATCGACCTGCTCGTACTTGCCGTAGATAGTACGTAAATTTTGTGGTTATTTTAATACTTATTTGTGATATCTTCTATTTTATTAAACGAAATATATTAATTAAAATAGTCAACCGTGTTTGCCTACCTGTGTAACAAATTGTACATGTTTTGTAAGCGGTAACTCCTTTGATGATACCCAACTAGCAAAATAAATTTTATAAAGGTAGTATCAGCTGCTATACAATACATTTTATACAAGCTTAAAATTCCTATAACGTGGTTAAATACCCTTATATGATATTTATAGGATCAAAAAGGGCCCCCCTTTATAAAACATTTTGATATTGTGAAATTTCTATAGAAGTTGCGTACCATACTTTTAAAGCAATTTAATGCAACCACTATAAAATTGTTTTGTAGTGTGTATTTGGTGATATTTATAAAACAATATTTTAGAGACACTTTAATTCAAAAATTTTATATAGTGATTGTATAATGCAGTCTGATAACATAGCAATTTAAAGAGATATTTAATTTTTTAGTGCAGAATTTTAGAACCCAATTATTTTAAAAGGGGCGTAGGGTAAACCATACAGTAACGGGACGCATCATAGTAATTGGACACTACGCAGAATATTTTCTAAAATAAGAATTCTGTAAGTTTTAACTTCTACTACTCCTTACAAGATGGCGTCCCATGTATTTGTGTAAAGCTGCCGCTCAAGACCAACGTTAGTGTAACGAAAACAGTGCGTGTGTTTACGTCAAACTGAGGGCGTCGTTGTAGGTAAGTGAAATGCTTCTTATTTTGTTAACAAACATGATTTGAACATTGTTTGTAAATTATTGGTTTTTTAAATAATTTAGAAGAAATTTTGCGTAGGCTTAAGCCTCTGTGTGGAATATAGTTAGCTTTAAATTTATATTTTCCTTACTTAAAGAC
This sequence comes from Polydrusus tereticollis, assembly GCA_963920685.1. Classification (NCBI taxonomy): domain Eukaryota; kingdom Metazoa; phylum Arthropoda; class Insecta; order Coleoptera; family Curculionidae; genus Polydrusus; species Polydrusus tereticollis. The sequence goes on along the minus strand of OY987333.1, from coordinate 72,387,693 downwards.
AATATGCTGAAAATTGAGGTGTCCAATAACTCATTTGGTTTAACCTTAAAATTATATTATTGGACACCCGTCCAATTACTGTCGGTGGTCAATAATAATGTATAATGTTTCTGATAGCTAAATTATAATAAAAAATTGATAACATTTTTTTTCTGTCAATTTTCGTCAACTCCCTATAGTATTTGGACAGACTGTCCAATAACTATATTTCGTTGTCCAATTACCGTATGCATATTTATTAGGTTTAAACATGCCAAAAAAAGGATGTTATTCTAAAGAAGCTTTAGACAGCGCCATAAAAGACATTCAAAATGGAGCTTCATATAGGACGGATTCTAAAAAATATGGGATACCGAAATCCACATTGGAATTTAAAAGAAAAAATCCAGGTCATAAAGAGACTTTTAGACCATCTCCAATTCTTACGCCTTCTGAGGAGAATATCCTGGTAAAGTAAGATATAAGTCTATATCCGAACTTATTAGTAACTGCATTAAAAGTAGGTAAATCCTAAAAAAAACTATGGTTTTAGGTGGATTGAAAATACCGCTAAGGCTGGATTTCCCAAAAAAGCCAATGACCTCCAATCAAGTGTCCAACATTTTTTAGTTAGTAATCCGAGACCAAATCCATTTAAAAACAATCGCCCTGGAGAAGGTTGGCTCAAGGTATGGATGTCACTAAATTGCTTTTCTTGTGTTTAATAAGTAATAAAAACATTTCTTTTATAGGCATTTTTAAACCGCCATCCAAATATTTCCGAGAGAACAAGTGAAGCAGTCAGTTCAGCAAGTTCATGCGTATCAGAACATGATATCAGAAAGTGGTTTTTAGAAATTCAGAACTATTTTAAAGAAAAACATCTGGACGAAGTCATTGGAGATCCTTCTAGAATTTACAATGGTGACGAAACAGGGTTTCAGATTTGTCCGTCAACCGGAAAAGTCTTTGCAGCTAAAGGGCCCAAAAATGTATATACCATTGACCGCGGCTCCTCAAAAGAAAATATAACAGTCATGTTTACGTTCTCAGCTGACGGAAAAATTTGTTGTCCTATGATTATTTACCCTTATCAGAGAATACCAGAAAACATAGCAAATTCAGTAAATCCAAAATGGGGTATTGGGCGAAGTGACAATGGTTGGATGACCAGCGAGACATTTTATCAATATATAGAAAATGTTTTGTACCCTCATCTTACTGAAAATAATATCAAATTTCCTGTTATTCTTTTCGTGGACGGGCATAAATCCCATTTAAGTTATGACCTCAGTATACTTTGCAATAAACTACAAATTGAAATAATTGCTCTTTACCCCAACGCTACCAGGATATTACAGCCGGCAGATGTGGCTGTTTTTCGGCTAGTAAAGGTAGCGTGGCGTCAAAAAATTCGCCAATGGCAAAATAAAAATCCTGGCGAAGTTATGAATAAATTATCATCCGCTCCACTTCTCGAAAAAGTTGTAGACACTGCTATCAAAACTGAAATGTTGATTAACGGTTTTCGTTCATGTGGCCTCTATCCACTTAACCCTGACTCTATAGAAGTAGGTATTCCCTTACTTGAGACCGTATCTCCTAAAACACATGTATTTTCTTATGGAGAAATTTCCATTATTCAGCCATGCGCATTCCGTTATGATGGCATCCATTTCAACACAAACATTATAATGTACTTTTTTCCTTTTTGTGACATGCGTAATTGATATAGTTATTGTAGATATGCTTTAAAGTTCCTGTACAAACCTGTTTAGGACTCTGTTGACTGATGCAGTGTAGATTAAAAATATTATTATTTTAAAATTATTTATTAAATTTAAGGCACAAAACTTTGTTTATAAGTAATTGGTATAATTAATCGGTGTTATAATCATAAGCCTCTTGATTAAGAACGACCATTTTAATTTAATTGTATATTATGTTGTTAATGTTACATGGTATATTTTACGTAGAATAATAGTTTTTAGATTTAGGATTAGATAATCTCCTTGTATTTACATTAAATCATTAAACAAGTTACATAAAAAAGGGGGGTTTTACGTTTTAATATTTAAGTTAAACATACGTGTATGTCAAGGATAAAGCTAGATCAAAAGGATGGAACGAAATCGAGAAAAGTATTCAAGTAGTTGGGATAATTTTAGGGTTTTTCACAGGGAACCGACCTAGATGTCTAGGTAGATTAAAATAGCAGTTGCTTGTACCTGATCGCAAAATGTGTTTACCAATCAAGTTGTAGTTAGTTAAAAAAGGCATTGGTTTTATCTGGATTAAACCGTTCTGATTTAAAAATAATTATTATATCAATGAAATATTCTTATGAAATATATAGTGTAACATACACAAACCTTCATATTATATTCATCGAATTGAATGATTTTCACACTTACCTAGAGTGGACCTTCTATTGGATGGCCGAAGGCAACATAGATTTTTTTCTCTTCAATAAATAAAAAAAAGAACCACATGCGGACGCTGAACTCTAATCAGCATATTTTACTAGTAAATGGACCTATTATTGTTGTGTACAATGATTCGATGATTTATCATAGTTTTGTATGCGATCTACGAGGGTTCCACCCATATGCTATTAACGACTCACTTTTTTCAAATATCACTCGATGTCAGTGTTGTAGTTCTGGTTGCGATAACACAGAGTAATTGGCTGTTGACAGTGTTTATAAAATAAAAATAGACTAACCTTTTCTGCAAACGTTCTTAGGGACCGTTGTCTTCTTTTTTTTTTTATAACGGATATTGACACAAAAACGGCAGTATAGTGGTCTTTTGTTAATTTCGGATTTATTTGATGTGTTGATTGACGAGGCAAATATCATTGATGATCAGTGGTGATGATTGATATTTACGTTTTACCTGTTAGCCTGACTTTGTAATCGTTTTCAAAATTTCTTCACATTACGACCCTGATGATGAGCTCGCAAACGCATAGACAAAAAGTTTTTTAAATATAAAAGGTTTAAGGAGAACGTTTGCCCTTAAACATTATACGCTTATTTAAGACAATATTAATTTAAACTACAAAAAAGTATATTGTTTTTATTAAAATTGTACTATTTATACTTTAAGTATGTATAGATATTTTTATTATTTTGTAACTATGGTGAGTTCTTTGTATTCCAAAAAAGTGGATTTTCTGAATTATTTTATTTTACTATTATTATACAGTATTAGTATTTGTCTATCATTAGTTTGCTATAGCGTTAAATAAGGCCACTGCATTTTATGCATTTTTAATTATGAATTCAAGACATATTTCAATTCAACTAACAATTTGCATGTTTAAACATGTGACTGTTTAAAATAACCACCTGAAAAGTAATAACATGTAAGAACTAGGTCCAGTAAAAAATACTACAAAAACTAAGATTAGGGTAAAAATCACCTTCTAACCAAGTATGGCTGATTCCAAGAAGATATCACTTCAATGACCCTACACTCCCAGTATAATTTACTTTTAGTTCATTACCTCATTAATTCAATCTCGCGAATTAATTATCCCCTCCCGCTTCATTTTTGAGTAACCCAATAAGTTCTTTTCCCCCACCCCTACAATTCACTACCCCCACTCCAATCTCGACAGATCCTACATTATAACTAGGCGTCTGCAGAAAGACCTTGTCATATCTACTTTAGACAGGCAACCGGACAGACACATCTTGTAGAAATTTACAGAAAGATGGAGAAGTTTATTATTGTTAAAGACGTTGTTAAAAAGTTACGAGAATTTAACCTTACAGGACGCACTCTAGAGTTTAAGTTAAAACCTGTTCCACAGGGAGTTGAACCAGTTGGTTGGGTGGAAAAAGGAATTAATCAAATTATTCAAAACGCTACAGTAGGCCTACAACCCTTAGATCGTGTGGGTTTTAGTTTTTGCTCTAAAGACTTCAACCGAGGAGAAGGTTGGATTCGCTTCAAAGCAGCTAAAGACATAACCTTTCAAGATGTTTGGAGTGTTATAAGTGGCATTTATCAGTCAAACTCAGCAGGTCTTAATACAGAATCATTTTGTCTTAGTGTGACAACTGTTAGATTACCTGTTGGTGGGGGCAGAGGAAAAAATTATAACAGCTTTCACGAGGAATGTGACAAGCGACGAGGTATTATAAGTATTAAAAATACCGATAACCTGTGTTTACCACGTGCTTTGGTAGTCGCCATTGCCCATAATAAAAGAGATCCCGAATTCAGTAAGGTTAGAAGAGATATTAGTAAAATTCAAACCGAAAGAACAAGATCATTGTTGGAGAGAGCTAAAATTAGCATTCCTGAGGCAGGAGGTGGAATTCCCGAGTTAATACAATTTCAAAATCATCTAAAAGAATATAAATTAGTTGTTTATAGCTATGGATCAAAAGGACGAAATATTATATTTGAAGGTTCAACTGAAAGCAATAAACGGCTGAACTTATTACATTACAAAAGCCATTTTAATGTAATTACATCGCTGACAGCAGCTTTTTGTTCTAACTATTTTTGTGAAAAGTGTTACGTCCCATATGATCACAAAAATGAGCACAGATGTGGTGGAACCTGTCAGGCATGTCAGCAAGCCCCTGCTTGTGAAATAGCAATAAAAATTAAATGCCAGGACTGTCTACGATTTTTTAGAAGTCAAAACTGTTACGAAAATCATAAAAAGGATTATTCGTCAGGCAAATTTACAGTATGCGAACAAATTAAACTATGTTCTATTTGTTTAAAAACCATTAAAGCCAAAAGAGCACATGTATGTGGTGAAATTTATTGTAAAATTTGTAATAAACATGCACCCGAGGATCATCTATGTTATATTCGGCCTGATAAGGGAAAACCTAAGATTAAAGATGTTCTTTTTGTATTCTACGATTTAGAGACGAGCCAAGACAAACTATTGGAAAATTCAACGTTTTTACATGAAGTCAATCTCTGTGTTTTCAAACAATACTGCGATGAGTGCATGGATTCTGAAGCAGATACTTGTAAAAAATGCGGTCTAAAGTTACAAAAAGTCAGAGGTATAGACCCAGCGGGGACATTTACTAACCATTTGTTACAAATGAGGAAAAACTTTAAAGAAATTATTGTAATAGCCCATAATGGTCAGGCTTTTGATCACCAGTTTATATTAAACTACATTATGACAAAGACAGATTTTACACCTGAGTTAATCATGAGAGGTACCAAAATAATTACGATGCAACTTGAAAATGTAAAATTTATCGACTCACTTAACTATTTCCCTATGCCTTTAGCCAAACTACCAAAGGCATTTGGACTTGATGATATTTTTAAAAAAGGCTACTTCCCGCACCTATTTAATAGAAAGGCAAATGAAAACTATATAGGACCTCTACCATCAATTGAATATTACTCCCCAGATAGTATGAAAGAAGAAGACAGAGCCAAATTTCTTAAATGGTTTGTAGAGCATGAAAATGATGGTTTCGATATGCAAAGAGATCTGGTAGACTACTGCGTATCGGATGTCGAAATTCTTGCGCAATCATGTTTAAAGTTTAGAGAACAACTTATACAAACTACCAATGTATGTCCATTTACTGAAGCCACAACTATTGCTTCAGCATGCAATAAAATTTTTAGAAGAAATTTTTTGAAGCCTAATACTATAGGAATCATACCAAAAAATGGATACCGATGGAGAAACAGGCAGAGCAAAATTGCCATAGATTGGTTACTTTGGACCGAGAATCACAGAAAAATCAACATCTTACATGCTGCTAATGGTAAAGAAGCTGTTTTAAATGGTGTAAAAGTCGATGGTTACTGCTCCGAAACAAATGAGGTATTTGAATTTCAAGAATGTTATTTCCATGGATGTACTGTATGCTACAAGTTCGGCAGGAACGATCCTCTTTCCGAGGACCCCTCAGAAACGCTAAATTTAAGATATGAAACCACAAAGGCAAAAATTATGAGACTAAAAGATTTCGGTTTTTTAGTTAATGAAATGTGGGAGTGTGATTTTAGAAATTTATTAAAAAATAATCCAGAGATAAAATCCTATACTAATACCCATTACAATAAAATTTTGACAAAACTAAATCCAAGAGATGCTTTTTATGGAGGACGAACAGGAAATACATGCGAATACTATGAAATAAAAGATACGGAAAAAATTAAATACGCCGATGTTTGTTCCCTCTATCCGTACATCTGTAAGAGTTCTAAATTTCCACTATCACATCCAGAAGTGTATGTAGGAGATGCGTGTAACAAATTAAACCTAAATAATATAGATGGTTTAATTAAATGCACAATTCTCCCACCAGAAGAGTTGTACCATCCAGTACTCCCTCAAAAAATAAACAATAAATTGATGTTTATTCTTTGTCGAACATGTGGTCAAGACATGAATTACAACGAATGTAAGCATACCAGCGAAGAAAGGGTACTTGAAGGAACATGGGTTCTGGACGAGGTACTTAAAGCCATAGAAAAAGGATATAAAATACAAAAAATACATGAAATCTGGAAATATAACGTACGAAAGTTTAATAAAGAAAACGGTGAGGAAGGATTATTCACATCCATGATGAATAAATTCATTAAAATCAAACAGGAAGCATCAGGCTGGCCTAAAGATTGTGAAATAGAGGAAGACAAAGTTAAATACATTGATCAGTTCTTTGAAAAGGAAGATGTTAAACTAGAGTATACCAAAATTATTGAAAATCCAGGGCTAAGATCACTGGCGAAATTAATACTTAACTCGTTTTGGGGAAAATTCGGTCAAAGAGAGAATCAACCAAAGACGAAAATTGTAAATAAACCAGCAGATTTATTTGCAATGTTTATTAACCCTGCAATTTATATCAATGGGGTTATACCCGTCAACGATAAAACATTACTTGTCAATTATGAATATATAGAAGAAGCCAGCGATCCGTTGCCGACTGTTAATGTTGTTATAGCGGCTTACGTAACAGCGCAAGCGCGCCTTTAATTATACTCCTATCTTGAAGCTCTTGATAAAAGAGTCTTATACTATGATACAGATTCCGTGATTTATGTTTCAAAAAAATAATGACCCCGATATATCAACGGGGCAATTTATTGGAGACATGACAGACGAGTTGGAGAGTTATGGCTCTAACTCATACATAACTAAGTTTGTTTCTGGAGGCCCCAAGAATTATGCATTTAAGGTTCACTCGACGAAAAGTAATTTAGAAGAAACGGTCTGTAAAGTTAAAGGTATAACTCTCAACTATGCCGCATCACAAGTAATAAATTTTGATGCAATCAAACACATGATTCTTCAAAAATCCGAACCGATCCCCATCATATCCAGAAGCATACGGCGTAGCAAGGAGCACATTGTGACAACTTGTACTGAAGTCAAACTCTATAGACCTATTTCAACAAAGAGAAAATTTCTATCGGATGGAAGCTCCGAACCATATGGATATAGAAAAAGAAAAACCCATTGAAAATAAAATATATTGTATATTTTGTATGTATTGTATATAAAATATATTATAAATATTGTATATCTAGAACCGCTATGGAGTTTAAAAATGTAAATTAAGTAATAAACAATTTAAAATATCCATTTTGGTTTTATTTTTTTCTTTAACAGTAAGAGTTTTCAAAAGTATTTAAATAAGTAATTATGTACATATTAAAAAAATATGTTTTTATTTTTACAAAGACACTTATAATTTAAATAGTTTGAAAATATTATCCAGTCATTTAAGTACTACACTTAAACTTAAAGAAAAGTTCTCCGAAGCCACAAAAAAAAACACTAAGGGAATTGGTTCTTTTCAGCTATTTTTCTGTTATTCTTATAGTAATCCATAATCGTTTCAAATTTGAACGACCCACATGATAGTCTTTTTTTTTTTTGTAATTTATGCATATTTAATTACAAGGTTTCATACAACTTTAACAAATAGAGTTGTTTTTTCTTTTATTTTTTTCTTTTCTTTTTTCTTTTTCGGTTCTTAAGAAATGCTAAAGAATCTGTACAAAACAAGTCACGAATTAACTAAATAGCCACCATTTCACTAAATACTTAACACTCAGTATACAATTTTCAGAAATGTCATGATTAAGAACGGTTCTAGTCATTTTATACAAGATTTCACATGATTTAACAAATTTAAAACATTTTTTTTAATTTTTACTAAATTCTAAACACTCAGTATACACTTTTAAGAAAATAGGACGATTTGCGACTGTTTTAGTCATTTTTTACAAAGTTTCACAGGGCTTAATAACGTTAAAACATTTTTTTTAATTTTTTACTAAATTCTAAACACTCAGTATACAATTTTCAGAAATGCCATGATTAAGAACGGTTCTAGTCATTTTATACAAGATTTCGCATGATTTAACAAATTTAAAACATTTTTTTTAATTTTTACTAAATTCTAAACACTCAGTATACACTTTTAAGAAAATAGGACGATTTGCGACTGTTTTAGTCATTTTTTACAAAGTTTCACAGGGCTTAATAACGTTAAAACATTTTTTTAATTTTTTACTAAATTCTAAACACTCAGTATACAATTTTCAGAAATGACATGATTAAGAACGGTTCTAGTCATTTTATACAAGATTTCACATGATTTAACAAATTTAAAACATTTTTTTAATTTTTACTAAATTCTAAACACTCAGTATATCATTTTCAGAAAATAATACAATTCTGTACAGTTTTACAAATTTTCACAGGTCTTAATAACATTAAAACATTTTTTTAATTTTTTACTAAATTCTAATCACTCAGTATACAATTTTCAGAAATGACACGATTTAGAACAGTTTTTACAGATATTTACAAAGTCTTAATAACATTATATTAATAATTATCTAACATAATGTATACAATTTCAAGAAATAGTAGATTTTTAATCCATGTACAAAATTCACGAATCTAAAATACAATTAAATGTAGGCTTTTTTAATTGGCATCTCAGGCAAATTATTTCCCCCAAAATTATCTAAAAAAGATATACCAAAAACATTCTAAAGCGGATTTTTACCTCTATAAGTATGCAGGCCGATCCGACCCTTGTCGGTTTTATTACCCGCATAAATTAACACAGTAGAGGAATATGGACAGAGTTCTGGGGCAGCGGCGTTTCACTAAAGCTTTGGTTTCCTACAAAGCGGTACCGCAAAAGAGTGGCCGTAATTTGACGGCGAGCTTTGCCGCGACAAAGCGTGTATGTACTTGCAAATCGGAGTGTGTTCCTCCAGAGCGTTCGGCGCAAAAAATACGGCACCGTATTTTCTGAAGCGGACGCTCTGTACGTTGGGATAGTGCAAGCACGATTTTTGACGGTGCGCCAGTGTAGTGATTGTATGTTTTAATTATAATATTTGGAAATTAATTGGTCTAGCGAACAAGATAAAATTTTAATCGAGTTTTTTTTACTATACCGCTTTAACAGCGGCGTTTCAACTAAGGGAAAATAATAAAAAGTCTGGTTTAAGGAGGGCTCAGGTCGGATCGTAAAAAGTTGGGTTTAAGGATGGCTTATAAAAATTGGGATTTAATTATCCCGCTTTAGCAGCGGCGTTTCACTAAGGTTAAATCATAAAAAGTCGGGTTTTATCTCGGGTCAGATCATAAATATTCAGGTTCAAATTAGGGTTAGATGAGAAGCCGCCTCGCGAAAGCATCCGGGTTAGGTTGTAAAAAGTCGGGTTTTATCTCGGGTCAGTTCATAAATATTAAGGATCAAGTTAGGGTTAGATAAGAAGCCGCCTCATGAAAGCATCCGGGTTAGGTCGTAAAAAGTCGGGTTTAATTTCGGGTTATTTTGTAAACAGCACCACCGAACCACCCGGGTTAGGTCATAAAACGCACCACCGAACCACCCGGGTTAGATCATAAAACGCACCACCGAACCACCTGGGTTAGATCGTAAATTGCACCACCGCACCACCTGGGTTAGATCGTAAAACAGCACCACCCGTCAGGTGGTGCACCACTGATCCAGAACTCTGTCCATATTCCTCTACTGTGTTAATTTATGCGGGTAATAAAACCGACAAGGGCCGGATCGGCCTGCATACTTATAGAGGTAAAAATCCGCTTTAGAATGTTTTTGGTATATCTTTTTTAGATAATTTTGGGGGAAATAATTTGCCTGAGATGCCAATTAAAAAAGCCTACATTTAATTGTATTTTAGATTCGTGAATTTTGTACATGGATTAAAAATCTACTATTTCTTGAAATTGTATACATTATGTTAGATAATTATTAATATAATGTTATTAAGACTTTGTAAATATCTGTAAAAACTGTTCTAAATCGTGTCATTTCTGAAAATTGTATACTGAATGATTAGAATTTAGTAAAAAATTAAAAAAATGTTTTAATGTTATTAAGACCTGTGAAAATTTGTAAAACTGTACAGAATTGTATTATTTTCTGAAAATGATATACTGAGTGTTTAGAATTTAGTAAAAATTAAAAAAATGTTTTAAATTTGTTAAATCATGTGAAATCTTGTATAAAATGACTAGAACCGTTCTTAATCATGTCATTTCTGAAAATTGTATACTGAGTGTTTAGAATTTAGTAAAAAATTAAAAAAATGTTTTAACGTTATTAAGCCCTGTGAAACTTTGTAAAAAATGACTAAAACAGTCGCAAATCGTCCTATTTTCTTAAAAGTGTATACTGAGTGTTTAGAATTTAGTAAAAATTAAAAAAAATGTTTTAAATTTGTTAAATCATGCGAAATCTTGTATAAAATGACTAGAACCGTTCTTAATCATGGCATTTCTGAAAATTGTATACTGAGTGTTTAGAATTTAGTAAAAAATTAAAAAAAATGTTTTAACGTTATTAAGCCCTGTGAAACTTTGTAAAAAATGACTAAAACAGTCGCAAATCGTCCTATTTTCTTAAAAGTGTATACTGAGTGTTTAGAATTTAGTAAAAATTAAAAAAAATGTTTTAAATTTGTTAAATCATGTGAAATCTTGTATAAAATGACTAGAACCGTTCTTAATCATGACATTTCTGAAAATTGTATACTGAGTGTTAAGTATTTAGTGAAATGGTGGCTATTTAGTTAATTCGTGACTTGTTTTGTACAGATTCTTTAGCATTTCTTAAGAACCGAAAAAGAAAAAAGAAAAGAAAAAAATAAAAGAAAAAACAACTCTATTTGTTAAAGTTGTATGAAACCTTGTAATTAAATATGCATAAATTACAAAAAAAAAAAGACTATCATGTGGGTCGTTCAAATTTGAAACGATTATGGATTACTATAAGAATAACAGAAAAATAGCTGAAAAGAACCAATTCCCTTAGTGTTTTTTTTTGTGGCTTCGGAGAACTTTTCTTTAAGTTTAAGTGTAGTACTTAAATGACTGGATAATATTTTCAAACTATTTAAATTATAAGTGTCTTTGTAAAAATAAAAACATATTTTTTTAATATGTACATAATTACTTATTTAAATACTTTTGAAAACTCTTACTGTTAAAGAAAAAAATAAAACCAAAATGGATATTTTAAATTGTTTATTACTTAATTTACATTTTTAAACTCCATAGCGGTTCTAGATATACAATATTTATAATATATTTTATATACAATACATACAAAATATACAATATATTTTATTTTCAATGGGTTTTTCTTTTTCTATATCCATATGGTTCGGAGCTTCCATCCGATAGAAATTTTCTCTTTGTTGAAATAGGTCTATAGAGTTTGACTTCAGTACAAGTTGTCACAATGTGCTCCTTGCTACGCCGTATGCTTCTGGATATGATGGGGATCGGTTCGGATTTTTGAAGAATCATGTGTTTGATTGCATCAAAATTTATTACTTGTGATGCGGCATAGTTGAGAGTTATACCTTTAACTTTACAGACCGTTTCTTCTAAATTACTTTTCGTCGAGTGAACCTTAAATGCATAATTCTTGGGGCCTCCAGAAACAAACTTAGTTATGTATGAGTTAGAGCCATAACTCTCCAACTCGTCTGTCATGTCTCCAATAAATTGCCCCGTTGATATATCGGGGTCATTATTTTTTTGAAACATAAATCACGGAATCTGTATCATAGTATAAGACTCTTTTATCAAGAGCTTCAAGATAGGAGTATAATTTAAGGCGCGCTTGCGCTGTTACGTAAGCCGCTATAACAACATTAACAGTCGGCAACGGATCGCTGGCTTCTTCTATATATTCATAATTGACAAGTAATGTTTTATCGTTGACGGGTATAACCCCATTGATATAAATTGCAGGGTTAATAAACATTGCAAATAAATCTGCTGGTTTATTTACAATTTTCGTCTTTGGTTGATTCTCTCTTTGACCGAATTTTCCCCAAAACGAGTTAAGTATTAATTTCGCCAGTGATCTTAGCCCTGGATTTTCAATAATTTTGGTATACTCTAGTTTAACATCTTCCTTTTCAAAGAACTGATCAATGTATTTAACTTTGTCTTCCTCTATTTCACAATCTTTAGGCCAGCCTGATGCTTCCTGTTTGATTTTAATGAATTTATTCATCATGGATGTGAATAATCCTTCCTCACCGTTTTCTTTATTAAACTTTCGTACGTTATATTTCCAGATTTCATGTATTTTTTGTATTTTATATCCTTTTTCTATGGCTTTAAGTACCTCGTCCAGAACCCATGTTCCTTCAAGTACCCTTTCTTCGCTGGTATGCTTACATTCGTTGTAATTCATGTCTTGACCACATGTTCGACAAAGAATAAACATCAATTTATTGTTTATTTTTTGAGGGAGTACTGGATGGTACAACTCTTCTGGTGGGAGAATTGTGCATTTAATTAAACCATCTATATTATTTAGGTTTAATTTGTTACACGCATCTCCTACATACACTTCTGGATGTGATAGTGGAAATTTAGAACTCTTACAGATGTACGGATAGAGGGAACAAACATCGGCGTATTTAATTTTTTCCGTATCTTTTATTTCATAGTATTCGCATGTATTTCCTGTTCGTCCTCCATAAAAAGCATCTCTTGGATTAAGTTTTGTCAAAATTTTATTGTAATGGGTATTAGTATAGGATTTTATCTCTGGATTATTTTTTAATAAATTTCTAAAATCACACTCCCACATTTCATTAACTAAAAAACCGAAATCTTTTAGTCTCATAATTTTTGCCTTTGTGGTTTCATATCTTAAATTTAGCGTTTCTGAGGGGTCCTCGGAAAGAGGATCGTTCCTGCCGAACTTGTAGCATACAGTACATCCATGGAAATAACATTCTTGAAATTCAAATACCTCATTTGTTTCGGAGCAGTAACCATCGACTTTTACACCATTTAAAACAGCTTCTTTACCATTAGCAGCATGTAAGATGTTGATTTTTCTGTGATTCTCGGTCCAAAGTAACCAATCTATGGCAATTTTGCTCTGCCTGTTTCTCCATCGGTATCCATTTTTTGGTATGATTCCTATAGTATTAGGCTTCAAAAAATTTCTTCTAAAAATTTTATTGCATGCTGAAGCAATAGTTGTGGCTTCAGTAAATGGACATACATTGGTAGTTTGTATAAGTTGTTCTCTAAACTTTAAACATGATTGCGCAAGAATTTCGACATCCGATACGCAGTAGTCTACCAGATCTCTTTGCATATCGAAACCATCATTTTCATGCTCTACAAACCATTTAAGAAATTTGGCTCTGTCTTCTTCTTTCATACTATCTGGGGAGTAATATTCAATTGATGGTAGAGGTCCTATATAGTTTTCATTTGCCTTTCTATTAAATAGGTGCGGGAAGTAGCCTTTTTTAAAAATATCATCAAGTCCAAATGCCTTTGGTAGTTTGGCTAAAGGCATAGGGAAATAGTTAAGTGAGTCGATAAATTTTACATTTTCAAGTTGCATCGTAATTATTTTGGTACCTCTCATGATTAACTCAGGTGTAAAATCTGTCTTTGTCATAATGTAGTTTAATATAAACTGGTGATCAAAAGCCTGACCATTATGGGCTATTACAATAATTTCTTTAAAGTTTTTCCTCATTTGTAACAAATGGTTAGTAAATGTCCCCGCTGGGTCTATACCTCTGACTTTTTGTAACTTTAGACCGCATTTTTTACAAGTATCTGCTTCAGAATCCATGCACTCATCGCAGTATTGTTTGAAAACACAGAGATTGACTTCATGTAAAAACGTTGAATTTTCCAATAGTTTGTCTTGGCTCGTCTCTAAATCGTAGAATACAAAAAGAACATCTTTAATCTTAGGTTTTCCCTTATCAGGCCGAATATAACATAGATGATCCTCGGGTGCATGTTTATTACAAATTTTACAATAAATTTCACCACATACATGTGCTCTTTTGGCTTTAATGGTTTTTAAACAAATAGAACATAGTTTAATTTGTTCGCATACTGTAAATTTGCCTGACGAATAATCCTTTTTATGATTTTCGTAACAGTTTTGACTTCTAAAAAATCGTAGACAGTCCTGGCATTTAATTTTTATTGCTATTTCACAAGCAGGGGCTTGCTGACATGCCTGACAGGTTCCACCACATCTGTGCTCATTTTTGTGATCATATGGGACGTAACACTTTTCACAAAAATAGTTAGAACAAAAAGCTGCTGTCAGCGATGTAATTACATTAAAATGGCTTTTGTAATGTAATAAGTTCAGCCGTTTATTGCTTTCAGTTGAACCTTCAAATATAATATTTCGTCCTTTTGATCCATAGCTATAAACAACTAATTTATATTCTTTTAGATGATTTTGAAATTGTATTAACTCGGGAATTCCACCTCCTGCCTCAGGAATGCTAATTTTAGCTCTCTCCAACAATGATCTTGTTCTTTCGGTTTGAATTTTACTAATATCTCTTCTAACCTTACTGAATTCGGGATCTCTTTTATTATGGGCAATGGCGACTACCAAAGCACGTGGTAAACACAGGTTATCGGTATTTTTAATACTTATAATACCTCGTCGCTTGTCACATTCCTCGTGAAAGCTGTTATAATTTTTTCCTCTGCCCCCACCAACAGGTAATCTAACAGTTGTCACACTAAGACAAAATGATTCTGTATTAAGACCTGCTGAGTTTGACTGATAAATGCCACTTATAACACTCCAAACATCTTGAAAGGTTATGTCTTTAGCTGCTTTGAAGCGAATCCAACCTTCTCCTCGGTTGAAGTCTTTAGAGCAAAAACTAAAACCCACACGATCTAAGGGTTGTAGGCCTACTGTAGCGTTTTGAATAATTTGATTAATTCCTTTTTCCACCCAACCAACTGGTTCAACTCCCTGTGGAACAGGTTTTAACTTAAACTCTAGAGTGCGTCCTGTAAGGTTAAATTCTCGTAACTTTTTAACAACGTCTTTAACAATAATAAACTTCTCCATCTTTCTGTAAATTTCTACAAGATGTGTCTGTCCGGTTGCCTGTCTAAAGTAGATATGACAAGGTCTTTCTGCAGACGCCTAGTTATAATGTAGGATCTGTCGAGATTGGAGTGGGGGTAGTGAATTGTAGGGGTGGGGGAAAAGAACTTATTGGGTTACTCAAAAATGAAGCGGGAGGGGATAATTAATTCGCGAGATTGAATTAATGAGGTAATGAACTAAAAGTAAATTATACTGGGAGTGTAGGGTCATTGAAGTGATATCTTCTTGGAATCAGCCATACTTGGTTAGAAGGTGATTTTTACCCTAATCTTAGTTTTTGTAGTATTTTTTACTGGACCTAGTTCTTACATGTTATTACTTTTCAGGTGGTTATTTTAAACAGTCACATGTTTAAACATGCAAATTGTTAGTTGAATTGAAATATGTCTTGAATTCATAATTAAAAATGCATAAAATGCAGTGGCCTTATTTAACGCTATAGCAAACTAATGATAGACAAATACTAATACTGTATAATAATAGTAAAATAAAATAATTCAGAAAATCCACTTTTTTGGAATACAAAGAACTCACCATAGTTACAAAATAATAAAAATATCTATACATACTTAAAGTATAAATAGTACAATTTTAATAAAAACAATATACTTTTTTGTAGTTTAAATTAATATTGTCTTAAATAAGCGTATAATGTTTAAGGGCAAACGTTCTCCTTAAACCTTTTATATTTAAAAAACTTTTTGTCTATGCGTTTGCGAGCTCATCATCAGGGTCGTAATGTGAAGAAATTTTGAAAACGATTACAAAGTCAGGCTAACAGGTAAAACGTAAATATCAATCATCACCACTGATCATCAATGATATTTGCCTCGTCAATCAACACATCAAATAAATCCGAAATTAACAAAAGACCACTATACTGCCGTTTTTGTGTCAATATCCGTTATAAAAAAAAAAAGAAGACAACGGTCCCTAAGAACGTTTGCAGAAAAGGTTAGTCTATTTTTATTTTATAAACACTGTCAACAGCCAATTACTCTGTGTTATCGCAACCAGAACTACAACACTGACATCGAGTGATATTTGAAAAAAGTGAGTCGTTAATAGCATATGGGTGGAACCCTCGTAGATCGCATACAAAACTATGATAAATCATCGAATCATTGTACACAACAATAATAGGTCCATTTACTAGTAAAATATGCTGATTAGAGTTCAGCGTCCGCATGTGGTTCTTTTTTTTATTTATTGAAGAGAAAAAAATCTATGTTGCCTTCGGCCATCCAATAGAAGGTCCACTCTAGGTAAGTGTGAAAATCATTCAATTCGATGAATATAATATGAAGGTTTGTGTATGTTACACTATATATTTCATAAGAATATTTAATTGATATAATAATTATTTTTAAATCAGAACGGTTTAATCCAGATAAAACCAATGCCTTTTTTAACTAACTACAACTTGATTGGTAAACACATTTTGCGATCAGGTACAAGCAACTGCTATTTTAATCTACCTAGACATCTAGGTCGGTTCCCTGTGAAAACCCCTAAAATTATCCCAACTACTTGAATACTTTTCTCGATTTCGTTCCATCCTTTTGATCTAGCTTTATCCTTGACATACACGTATGTTTAACTTAAATATTAAAACGTAAAACCCCCCTTTTTTATGTAACTTGTTTAATGATTTAATGTAAATACAAGGAGATTATCTAATCCTAAATCTAAAAACTATTATTCTACGTAAAATATACCATGTAACATTAACAACATAATATACAATTAAATTAAAATGGTCGTTCTTAATCAAGAGGCTTATGATTATAACACCGATTAATTATACCAATTACTTATAAACAAAGTTTTGTGCCTTAAATTTAATAAATAATTTTAAAATAATAATATTTTTAATCTACACTGCATCAGTCAACAGAGTCCTAAACAGGTTTGTACAGGAACTTTAAAGCATATCTACAATTACTATATCAATTACGCATGTCACAAAAAGGAAAAAAGTACATTATAATGTTTGTGTTGAAATGGATGCCATCATAACGGAATGCGCATGGCTGAATAATGGAAATTTCTCCATAAGAAAATACATGTGTTTTAGGAGATACGGTCTCAAGTAAGGGAATACCTACTTATAGACTTTTCCAAATGTTTGGGAGGGCTTAATAATGAACAGGAAAATTTATCTAAACAGCCTGCGGAGATGATACTGGATTATAAGACCTTTATAATTATCGTTGGAGAAGAAACAATTGAAAAATTTGAGAGCCTAAAAGAATTATTACCCAACGATAAGAATAATGAAGATGTTTTAAACTTATTTAAAATTTGGTCATATTTTAATAACAAAACAAATTTAAAAGAACCTGATTTTATAACCCTCTCAAATAAATCACAGAAAAAAATTAACCTAATAAGTCATATAGTAATATCTGCACATCAAGCATTACAAAATAAACCTACACCATCAACAAGCAGCGTCGAGAAAAACGAGAAATTTGCTATTCAGCAACCCAATCAGTTCCTGCAAAATCAGATTGAGGTAGTTGCAGATGTCCACAAAAAAATGCAACTCTACTGATTTTGATATAAATTCCACAGCAACAATAACTAACAGTAATGCAACGGAATCCAAAATTCAAAATTATCTGTTACAGCCGACCATTCCTCAAAGAAAAGGAAAAAAGAATAGTGAAAAATTCCCCTTTGCTATCACTTCAAAACTATATCAAAATATGTTTGAACAAAAGAGGCAGTTAAAAGAAGAGGAAGAGACTAAGGAAAATGAACGTAAGAGAAAACGTGAAAAAAACAAAAAAAATAATGAGAAGAAAAAGCCTAAGCTGAAGAAAGATCAAGAAACAATAATTTGTTTCCAATGTAAAAAGTAAATAAAAGCAAATAGCTTATATTGTGATCAGTGTTACCATAGGTTTCACTTATCTTGTATACCAAAAGAACATCAACAGCACATCCCAGAAGACGAAGATGATAACTTTATGTGCCATTTCTGCGATAAGGAAGAAGAAAGTGATGACAGTAAGTTAAGCAAATATTCCGAAGATGAGGAGGAAATTGATGAACTTTATAGTCTTTATAAAGAAACAAACAATCTTTAAGTTTTGCAGTTAAAACTTCAGTTATTTGAATTTATGCTTAAATTTATATATTTTTTTAAATAAGGTGGATACCTACTACGTTTTGTAATTAATAAATAATTTTGTTACTACTTACCTCCTGTATTTTTTATCCCTTTATCTATGAAATGTGTATATTTAAAAGTTGTCCAATTACTATATCACACCATGTCCATTTACTATAAAATCTGTCCAGTAACTGTACAATTTTGCATATTATTGTTTATTATTAACTTTTTCAAAAATATATTAAATTACCCAATATTTCTTGCCAGATGCGTATAAAGAAGCACTTTATCTTCCAAATAAACAAAAGAATTCAAAAAAATTGTAAAAAATAAAATTATGACAAATTATTAAATAAAAACTTTCCTTAACTACTGTACAGTAACTGTATGGTTTACCCTATATCACCGGAGATTATAAATATGTACCTACTTATATAAAAATTCTTCAGCCGAAAGTTAATGGCGCTCGTTCGTGAATAATGATTGATATTATAAAATAAATTACCTTTATCATTTTAGCAGTTTCGGTTTAGCGTTAATAATTCAAACTTCATTGCGCCGGAAATTTTATTGATAAACTATGTATATGTTTGTGGCACAAAAATGATAAGCTTTAGTTTGGGCCACGTTTGCTTTAAAATAAAAAAAAATATATAATAATAATAATTTTTCTTTTTTATTATTTCGATATTTTTTATATATAATTTTATATTTGAGAATAACCATAGAGAATAGACTTCCAAAACTAATAGAATAACGTTAAGACTACATTTTTACGTCTCCGACTTAATTTTACATGATGGCGGCAGTCGCAGATCCAACAAATCATTATTTAAACATAGCGCATTATAATACAACCATTTTTTATCAAGTAAAAACATTTAATAATATTCTAATGTAAACTAGAACCCTATACGATAATAGTATATTATTAACCAAGGTTTAGACAGCCATCATTATTGCCCGAGCGGCAAGTTTAAATCACGAGGAGCGGCGACGAGGGATTTAAGACGCGAGGGCTATAAGATGTCTAAACCGTGGTTAATATAATATTTTTTCCACTACTACAAACTTTTATAAGACATTTATCTTTATAGTATTAATAATTATAAAAAATTATATTCAGGTATAAGTATATTTTTTAATCAAGTTACCTACGCTTTGGAATTGGAAAATATTTTGTTGTTTTGTCAGGTGGCTTTGTCAATGTCAATTTTTGTTCATTTATGTCATCAGATTTCACGAGTTTTCAGTTTTTTTAAATGAGCGAAGAAAATGTTAGTGATATTATTATGTGTACACCTCCAGAATTAAAGATGGAAGCAGAAAAAATGTTGATTGTACCTATCGATATTTTACAATATCAGGCGTCTCTAATAATCTAATATGTATTGATAATTATCTGGTTGCCTAACCACAAGAAATGATGTTTATGAATTCATGTTGTAGAATCAAAAAATCAAGTTACCTGCGTTCAAATAGATTCTTGAAGATCGGTCAATAATGGATTTCAATGCCTTATTATTGACCATGTTCAATAATAACTTATAAGGTAGAGAAAAACGATTTCTAACGTTAATAATCGGTCAATAATGGCGATGTTATAGGTTAGTAGTGGAAAAAATTGTTTTATAGTGTTGCACTGTTGCACATTTTACGGCGTTTTAAATTTTTTGCAGCGCTTTAAATGTTCCCACATTTCATAAAGTCAAGACTTAAAATTTTGGGAAAGGTTATTTTATTTATTTTTTTATTGTGATAAGATAATACTTCAAAAATTCGAGATCGATAAATATTACATTACAACATCAGAGCTTAAGATGAACTGGGAAATTTCTTTGGTACCTAAAATTTAATTTCATACCAGGTTCTTTTTAAAATTTTTAAAACTTCGGATTGACTTTAATTTAGAGAATAATTAGTTGTCTTTGTATACATTTTAGCATTTCGAAGTAATTTTTATAAAATTCACTTGTACCATTGTATTTTCAGTTAAATCTGCAAAACTGTTTTTTAAACTTCAATAAAACTATATAACGCATAATTAAACTTTGTTACAGAAACGAACTATCCAATCTTTCTATTCTATAACGTTTCAATGAACTTCATAATAGAATAACTTTAAACCTAACCTAAAAAAACATATTTATAAAAGATTAAGCATTTTTCTAGATTAAACATGACTATAAAACCATTTTATAAATAAGCGCATATCAGCATTAAACATTACTTTTATCATTTCCCTTATATAACCTAAATAAAACGTGTATACATATACAAGTATTTTATAATGCGCTAATTAAATGCTATTTGTGCAAGTATACGATTCTTTCACAATATGGTTGCACTACTTATAGATATATATTTATTAATGTTGTATTTCGTATTATAATAATTTTATAAAATTCTTAAACAAACAAGAATCATTTGTTCCATAGTAAGAGTTGTAAAAGTCATTATAAGACAATTTGATGCAAGTATTTTTCTTAACGAGCAAAATTATCGCAACGATATGCGCTACAAAACAAAACTTTAAGGCAACGCTATTCGATAATTATAAAATAATTTGCTTCTTTTAAAGTTCTACGTTGCTAGTTGGTTAGCCAGGTATAGGGGTGGGTTAAGACAGCCAATTGCATAAGTTATTCCAAATATTATTTGCCGCACTATACCTTCTTGAGGGAATTGCTGCAATAATTGTAGTATTTAATATTATTTTTTCTATGGAAGTAGTACTGTCAACAGTAATTACTAGTTATTTTAGAAATACATGAAACAGAGCCAATAATATAAGTAGCCAAAAAAATATAATAAGAAATGTTAAATTCAACAGTCGTGTGAATTAAATAATGGTAGGTACTACCTAGTGAAATTTACATAAGAAACGGTGATAATAGAGCAAGCTTTATCGCATGAAAATATGCCACACATTTATTGCAACCAGTTGCTTCAGTTCTAGAAGTATAAAGCCTAGAAATTTCTTTTTCATTAGAGAATTCCACAAACTTGATGACAATCAACTTTCAACAGAGATGTACTAACTGTCCATTACCTATATCAACGCGTTGCCTTAAAAATCAAATTTATTTTAATTTTTTCAAGTGTGCTATGAAAATATAATTATGTACAGGGTGTTTCCTCATATTTCGACAGCTTCTGGCAACATTGCTATTTGAGATAGGAAAGAATTTTCGAACAAAAATTATAGAGATGCATCCAAACCCTCAGAATTTGCTGCCGAAAGAAACAATTGAGCGTCACAGGTGCATATTTTGACTTATTGCAATTTTTTTTAAATGAAACACTCTATTTATTATTTGTTTATTGGATAGAGCTTAGAATTGCTTTTTCTTCCCTATAGCCACTTTAGCCATTGTCGAAATATTGGCAACTAAGATCCAACAATTATGAATTTATTATATTATACACAAAGGCCATAGAAAGGGCTATGAAAATAGTACATTATTCAACAAGCATATAATGATGACTGTTATTCACGCGGATGATGTTTATGACACGAGCCGTAGGCGAGTCTCATAAGTCATCCAAGTGAATAACAGCCATTATATGCGAGTAGAATACTATACTTTGTCCAGGACTACCAAATAATTTTAGCTACAATTAAGTGCCACTAATCTTTATTTTTAAATAACTAACATTGAATTAATAACATTGAAACAATATATTGAACTTCTTACTAACTAGCAAGAAAAATTGTTTGTTAACATTAATATTAATTTTATGGAAGTAGTCCATCTCACAGTGGAGTAATATTTTAAGTGAGGAATGAAACACAAAGTCTGCTCCACTAATTTAATAAATAGGTTCAGATTAACATCCCAAACATGTTTCAAAGGCATAAACCTTCATCTTCAGTGGGCAATTATTAAGATGTTGTTATTTATGAAGAGACCAATGACATTGTTACGTTTTTTTATAAACTAATGTTGCAGAAAATTTTTATGAAATCATATGTAACTTTAATTAGGTAAATAATACATCTTAAATTAAAGTAAAATTAAAATTAACTGAGTGGAGCAGACTTTGTGTTTCATTCCTCACTTATTAATATTAATGTTTGTATTTACACAGTGTGTTAAGTTAAACGTAAGAATCGAACTTAAATTTACATTGATATTCTGGAACAACTAACGTTTTGACGTTTAAAATTAAAATTAAAAACCGAAGCACAATAGACAGCCTAATTGATGACGTCACAAGGGGCGTGTTTTTAAAAACCTTTCCAATCAAAAATAAATTGCATTGAAAATCTCATAAGAGATTTTTACAAGCGTTGGTACTCTTTTATAAGGGATGAATAACCAATTTCTTTAAATTATTTATATATTTGGTGATATTATTGACCTATTTACAAGATAGAGGTAAATGTTTCCTGAAAATATTTTATCGGCGTCTGAATAAGTTTAAGGTTATGTTAGTTTTGTTTATGTTATCGGTTATCAAAACATAATTGTTAGTTTTATTGTAAAATATAGCTTACGGTAGTGTTTATTTATTAATATAAAGTAAACCCAGTCTATAGCCTGAATAATTTTTATTATGGATCCAATATTTGCTAAAATGGTTACATGTTTTGTTAACCGATTGAAAACATAGCGAACAGAAATTTTTTAAGTTTGTTGTATTCCCTGCAAAGGCAGAAGAGAGGAAAGCCTGGTCATCAGCATCTTATAAGGTACCTAATAGATTAATTATTATGTTAAAAAGAGATAAACGCCTTGGAGTTAAACCATTATTTGCTTTACAATGGTAGATAGAGCAAGAACCTTCCCAACATTCTTTGGTTTGTATCTGCCATTTTGTGCACAATGACAGAAAGAATAGGGCTACAACATAGACATCGTAACTATTAGACCGAACAATAACAAATAAACGTGTTGTCATCAATGTATTCCAGTGTAAAGTAAATCAACATGCAAGCTGCTCCCCTCCACTTGGTTGTCAGACTGCCAATGTTAAAAGTATTAACTTCTATGATTAACTAGATTAACATGATGTGGGAAATATATAACATTGCCTAAAACCTTGTAAAGAATCTGTAGTATGGCAACGCAGCAATAAGGGATTCGCCCAGACCCCATCATTTTCGTGGCCATCCGCATCGATTCGGCAATACTCGGCATAGCGGATGTTGTTTTCCTGGAGTTTTGTCGCATGCATATGTAAAGGCAGCGTAATCCCCACTCCCGGCCCCACCTAGCTCCTCACAGCATCTCGCCACCAAACGATTTTGGCATCACAATTTTATAGCATTTATGAATGGCATGTCGGATCTATAGTTACGATGCCTATGTGCTACAATATTTGAGTTCAGCGCTAAAAGGCAATTTGGCATTACATCTCCAGAAAAAAAGGTATGTTATAGCTTTTATTATACAAAATGTATTTCCTTTCTTTTATCTTAGCAGGGAATACAACGAACTTGAAAATATTCTGTTCAGGTAACAAAACACATAACCATTTTAGCCGATATTGAATTTATAATATAGATTATTTAGGCTATAGACTGGGTCTACTTTATATTAATAAATTAACACTACCACAAGCTTTATTTTACAAAAAACTAACAACTATGTCTTAATAAAGAATAATGTAAACAACAATAACATAACTTCAAACTTATTCAGATGACGATTAAATATTTCCAGGAAACACTTACCTCTATCTGTGGCTGCAAATGGATCAATCATATCACAAAAATTATAAATAATTTGAAGAAATTGCTTATTTGTCGCTTAAAAACGTGTACCAAGGCTTGCAAAAATGTCTTATGGGATTTTCAATGCAATTTATTTTTGTTTGGAAAAGTTTTTTAAAATACGCCCCTTGTGACGTCAGACTTAGGCTGTCCATTGTCAAAATAAAAACAAGGTGCCATGGTGTTGCCATAGCAACAAGCGGTGCGACTTGACGTTCATGGCATGCTCTGTTTTTTATTGTACGTACAAAATCCTATTGAGATCATATTATTTCATTATACACAGTGTATAATGAATATTATACACTGGTGTATATTGGATATTATTATTAAGAAAACAAATGTATAATGATCATGTATATAGTAGTCGTGGACAAATAACATTACTGGATAGCATGAATGAGAATTCCGAAGATAAAAAGGGAAATACCTAATTGATTTCTTTTATAAGAATAATAAAAGTGCAATCATCGGGTTTCGCACCCAAGTATGCCGCTGCCACAAGCTGCCTTCAAAAATTTGTAAAGGAAAGAAAGATCTGCACAGATAAATGAGGAGGAAAAATTAGATCCTTTAGCATCTTTTGAATAACTGATTACGATTTAAAATTTTGTAAAATTATATTATGTTCTTGTAGAAAATCCTACTATTTCTACTAAAGATACCAATAAATAACTGAGTAGGTCGAGAAAGTAAATTAGTACTACTCTTTAGATAGGTATCATCTGTACAAAATTTTAGCTGTTCAGAAGTTGACAGTGGAACAAAAAGTTAGTAGGCAAAGTTTTTGCAGATTTATGCTTCAAGGAATATAAATAGATAACGATTTCTTTAAAAAGATATTATGAAGCGATGAAGCGACTTTTACTACGGCTAAAAGGTTTAACAGGAAAACAGTCATTTACGGGTATTAGAAAACCCTCGTGGAATGTGTGAAACTAAATTTGGGGGCAGATTCCAGATCAGTTCATGTCTGGTACGGTATTCTCAACACTGAAGTTATAGGTTTACGAATAAGCGAATAATTTTTACGAATTTTCTTTAAATGGTGAAAGATATTAGAGTACCTTGTGTACTTAAAACCCCAAACTTGAAATATGTACCTATTTGTCAGTATCATGACATAATCTGGCATCAAGATGGTATTTCGCCCCATAATATCTTGGTTGTCCGTAATCTTCTCGACAATCGATATCTCTTATGAAGAGGTAGAGATGGCGGCATTGCATGGCCACCGAATAGCCCTGAGTGATTTGTTGTCAATCTTAGATTATTTCTTTTAGGGATACGTGAAAAATGAAGTTTATAAAGGACGAAGTGCAACGTTAGAAGAGTTAAGATTCAAAATTATAAACTGCCTAAATAATTTGATCGAGGAAAATCCCCATTTTATTATGAATGATATCGATAAAATAGAAGATTATTACACAAAGTATCTAAGTAATAATTAATAATAAGCACTTAAATTAAATTATTTTATTATTTCTGTTATTAAAAATGCAATTTTTTTCATGACCCCTGTGATTTATTTCATAATATAATTAATTCATCATATTTTGATATTTCATTGCTAATATTCCAACAATGGCTAAAGTTTATTTAAGGTATATAAGGTCTCCCATAAAAGACATTCCAGTAAGTCAAAATATGCACCCGTCATGCTCAATTATTTCCACACTTTGACGGTGTGGATGAATCCCTACAATTTTTGTTTGAAAAACGGTTTCTTCAGTAGTTTTAGCAAATGTTTATTTATTACTTTAAAAATGGATTTTTGAAATACAATTCAAAATTTTCAACTTTATTAAAATAATTAATATTTAGTCTTTTGAGTATCAGGTGTGGGACTCAGTCGATTTCAATATAACTGAAGCAGCAAACGCACTTAAAACAATATTACAGACTGAAGGAGCTAAACCACTGCAAAACTACACGTTGTCCTCAAAATCATACTCTTAAAGAGCGCTAGGGTAGCTGTCTCCTTTACAGCAGATGGTAAATGCTTACACATTTTCAAGCCCTCGTTCATAAGAGAGTTCTTAGTTAGGGTTTCCTTTGGGATAGGCAATGGCACGTCGTAGCTGTTTTCCATTGGATAATGATGGGTATGTCGGCTGCCTCTAAAACGCTTATGAATAATTGTTGACTTATTTGAATGTTTAGGTAAATGGTCACCCTGTATAGGTGATTTCTAGAAATTTGGTAAAAATATCCGATCTATAATTAATATGTATCAAGACGTTTTTCTCCAGTACCTAATTGAAGGTAAAAATTAGAGTCACCTCGAATTTAAACTTATTTTATTCAGCACTTACATATAATGTGAACATTATCAGTTCGATTTCCGACTAATAAAGTAGCTTATAACTCACACGTGGGTTATAATTAAAACTCACTAGTGGGTTATAATTATTACTCACGCAGGCACATCTTTTATCACACCAGTCGATAAATTCTTTGAAGGTTTTATCATAACTATCTCTTGACTTGTGGGGAATAATAAATAAATACGCTAGGTCAGCTTCTTTTTGAATTTCGGCTGGAGTTTTTTTATATTTTGAAAACCACCATCGAGAATGGCAAAAATAATAATTTGATTTACTCTCTTTAAATTTTTGTTATTAATTAATTCCATAACAACAATAATCACACTAGCCTACTCTTACGTGTGAAATTTATCATTCAAAAATATGTCAATTAAAATATAATACAGGGTTTTCCAGTTTACATTGAGACAATATAATTTTCTATTTTTTATTAATATCATTAAGTGTTGGATAAAATTTTGTATGGCACTCGTGTGTTAGGTCATATAAGTCACTCGGGAATTAGCTCTCTCGACCTACGGCCTTGAGGGCTAAACATTTCCCACCGTGACTTATATATAACATAACACACTTGTACCATAAATAACTATTATATTCTTCAAAAAATATCATAAACCCTTTCACATTATTATTTTATATTGTTTTGATGGGCAGCCGTAGCAAAATCCAACGATCGATTATACTTTTTAATCAATCAATTAGGTGATTACTGTTTTTGCTTTTTAAACAATTAACTATTATGTTTATGAATAACAGGTAGTAAGTAGAAATAACACATTTTTATGTAGGCAATGAACGACGCATGGATACTTAAATATGAATATTTAATGCAGATAATTATGATTCTACCTTGATGTGCATTGTGCTAAAAATAAAAATATGAACACACTGCACACTTACAGACATCTTATATTTATTTTCATTGATAAACTGAGGTCATGCTTTATTGTACAAAAGATTATCGTTTCGTCTTTGTCGACATATCGTTTTATTAACAGGAAGGCATTGTTTTATTCCTTAATGATAAAACATTCATTGCATTATGCTCTATGAACTTAAAACAAAAATGGATCGATTAATGCTGATAATCATTATTATAATTATTGTAAAAGTCGAATGTTTTGGCATAGCCTTAAAAGCCAAGTCGACTTTTCGGTTTACAGGATTGTTCAAAAGTCCTGCATAAAGTTAATATCTTTTCTGTAAGTAATTTTTAAAACTATGAAACACGGAAATTTATTTAAATTGTTGTTCATCTTCCTGCTTTATTCTTAGCCCCCTCCCGTCAATCCCCCCATAATGTCTAGCAACCCCTACTTTTTTTAACGGCAACCTAGGTCACCCGGAGGCTCTATGTAAAGACAAGTTAAACTGATTCGCATAGAACCAAAAAAGTAGTGGTTTGCTCATTTTGTATGGTTAAACCAACCAAAATAGGTTTTTCCCGAAAAATCTGTTATTAGTTAGCAAAAGTCTACATTATTTACATTTGACCATTACATTTAAAAAAGGATACCTTATTTAAATTGTACAGCATGCTTTTATGCCTTTAGTAAATAAAGTAAAGAAATCATTTTTGCATCGTTTTGTTCCTTATCACCTTTTATTGTACGCAAATGTTAGTATTTGGGTGCTTTAGTTCCCTAACGTTCTGTGTTTTCGAGTTATGATGCTCTCAGAATAGCAGCGTATGAAATTTTAATATTGTTGGGTTGTGGAGATAAGGTACGGACTTAGAACACAGTTTGTATGTTATTTAATGAACAGTATACTGACGGTCCAATTACGCAGTCAAATGTGAGTAGGGTATTTCACAAATTTGAAGGTCGTGGGACAATATGTGACTTACTTAAAAGTGGCCGACCATTCTGGCCTTAACTAAAGATAAAAAAAACTTGATATACTCCTATCAGCATGTGAAAATCCGCATTCTTCAACTAATACCTTCTAGAGCTGCCGTACAAAGACTTTTAAAAAGACTGGAGTATCACCAATATAATAATAATAATAATAATAAGTTTATTTCAAATAGTTACAATATAGTTAACATATTAATATGTTATTTTTTGATGAACTTATTAATAAATTCCTCAGAAGACGTGCTTGTTAGGGGCATATTAAGTTCATTTTGTACAGGAACTTCTCGAGGACGATTATGATAGGACTCAGTGGCTGCTTTTTAGGGATGACAATGATCGGCAGTGGCGAGCAGTGTCAAAAAGACAACAAGCAGTATATGTTATTTATCTACATCTACTTGCATTTTGAGTGACCCGCAAATTGCCAGCGAATAACCATTCCACTTTTTAAATCGCCCCTGTAACTGGTAACCCAGGACGTCATAGCGGATTACTTGAAAACACGCCACCATTAAATTAATTGTTTTACTTGTCAGGTCGCCTTTGTGACCAGAACTAGGTTCGGCAAGCCAACTTCATTTATTTATTTTTTTATTTATTTATTTATTTATATTTATTTATTTATTTATTTATTACGATTTTGATTTGACACGATTTTTTCACAGTAGTCAGACGTATCTTAGTCAAATTACTAGTGTCACTCGCAGCAGTACTGGCGTCCCCGCGCGTTAGGAAAGTTTTCGCGAAAATCGCTGATTGTATTGCCGAAAATTTCCGTAAACCAAATTGCGTGAATTATAGAAGTAATTGGATAAATTAGCGATGGATCAAATTGCTTAACGACTGTTCAAGATGACGGAATAATTGATCGATTGATAATGATGGTATTTACTGACACCCAACAAGTGTTAAGCTCTACCACTAAGCAGTACGGCCTTAGATGCAAAGCACATTTTAATGATAATAATAATTGTTGCGCGCACGGTATAAGTTCCTATATCTTTAACTAATAATTGGAATAAGTGAAAATAGCGGAGAAACGCCATCTTAAAGGGCACAATTATACAGGGTGTTACTTGATAATAGGCCGTAATTCCAAGGGCGCATTCCTAAACCAAATTCAAGTAGAAAAGTTTATATAAACATGTGTCCTAAAAAGTCTGGTTTTCAAGATACAGAGTGTCAAAATTTAAAAAAAAAGTCGGTTTTTTATTAATTAACTAATATCTCAAAGATCCTTTTGCCAATTTTGGTGAAATTTGGCAGTGTTGCTCGTTGTGATGAGACGCTAAGTTAACACTAACTAGATGATAATTATGAGTTTCGAGGGCGTCCCGGGGGGCGGTCTCACGAATATAATATTGAGAAACAAAATGTACGCCACTGACTTGCCTAAAATTTTTTTATTGTTTTCGGCTTAAGCAGCTAAAAATACAACTTTTTCATCACTTCATATTTTTTCGTATCTTACTTCGTTTTTGAGAAAAAAATAAAAGCCACTTCATTGCCTGTCGAGAAATTTCTTTTTCAAAAACGAAGTAACATACGAAAAAACATAGAGACAAAAACGTAAAAAGTACTATTAGCTGCTTAACCCGAAAACAAAATAAAATTTTTAAACGTGTCAGTGGCGTACATTTCTTTTATCAATATTATTTGTCAGTCTGCCCCCGGGACTCCACTGGTATAATAATTATCATCTAGTTTATACTTGCTTAGCGTCTTATCACAACAAGCAACTCTGCCAAATTTCACCAAAATCGGCAAAAGGATCTTTGAGATATTAATAAAAAAACTAATTTTTTTTTTGAATTTTGACACCCTGTATCTGCATAACCTGACCTTTAGTACACATGTTTATATAAACTTTTCTACTTAAATTTGATTCAGGAATGCTCCCTTGAAATTACTGCCTATCATTAAGTAACACCCTGTATCTGTATCTCATAGGTCGTTTCAATTTTCACGTGACCTTCTAGTTAGGGAACATCTTGACAGTTCGATTTAAAATGGTGACCAATTTTATACCAGCCACCATTTTGAAATATGTCTTTTCAATTGCGCCTCTGTAAAAGTACGCCAAAGCTTATCAAAATATCCGAGCTCCTACAGAATCATAAGCAGACTTAACACCGCCACAAGTTATGAATAAATTAATTAGAAATTTTGATTTGAATTTCACTTTGTCGAAAAAGCACGTAACAGCATCGGGTTTAAACAAAAAAGGTTATGTTAATATTAAATCAACGGCTGTGCACACGTAATACCTGATTTGTGTGTAAGAATTTTAGTGACAAAAAGTAAACAAATTGTTGCGTTGAAATTATATAATTTTGAAAATGACATTTTTGATAAAGCGGTATTTATTTCATGGACGCACGGACTCGAGTAGGAGAAAGCAGAACAAAAGGGGTAAGGGGGTAATATAAGAAAACCTGGACTAACCCACTAAAGAGACAACTGATGAGAGGGATGGCTTCTGAGCTGTAAACGTTTTTACATGTCATAACATAAGATACCGGCCACAAAATATGGCCTACCTAATAAAAAAGACTGATCACTATCAGAGACCTATAATATAATACCTACATTATCATTAATACTTAAAATTATTATTTTTTAAAATTTCTATTTTTAGGGCTCCATAAAGAAGAATTTCAGAGATAAATAAGAATCCTATTTTTTAATATATTATATAATAATTATTCAATGATATATTATTCCATTTTATATAATTTCAGAAAGACTACAAAAAATTTCGTTTAAATATTTCAGAAATGCAATGATGAAATGTTTTAGAAACATAAAATGAAATATTACTTTTATGGGACATTTTTGGGTTTCTAAAATATTTCACCAATATATTATAAATGTTTTGGAATATTTATGAGATGGCGCTGTGTGGGTCCTTTAGTCGTCTGTAGGTATGCAACCTTCCGTAGTGACAGATCACGGTTTTAGGTTACAGGTATCCCATATTTTAATAAGTGGGTGAGTATCAATATGTTATGTGATTTGTGAAATGCCCTTTTATGTCAATAGATAAGAAACGTAAATTTTTGGACAAATTTGGTGCCCTAGACCTTAGTATCTGATATTAACCTAAGTTAACCTAAACTAACCTGAAACGAACCTACAACTAACTTGAGACTAATCTGAAAATAAGCTGAAATTAACCTGAAACTATCCTGAAACTATCCTAAAACTAACTTGCAAATCGGCATATTTGAATGATTTTAATGTTGGAAATGAAACTAGCCTCCCCGTAGCCCAAACCTAAATCTCATTGGGCATGTATGGGACAGTATGGGATGTAAGGTTATACAGACCACAGTACGGCGAACCACGGAACTGGTCTGCGGTTCGCAGTGGCTCTCAATTTGACGAAATGGGAGTGTTAAAACTGACGGATTCAAGACAGCACAACAATTGATAGGAACATGTTCTTGAAAAAAAAAAGATTGAAAAGACGTCAAGAGAGATGGTGTCTCATATCATGACAAATAAAGTAGCACTTCATGCTCCTATCGATTCCATTTGTTTTCATTTCTGCGTGTCGAATTTCGCTCCTGTTCAAACAGGGCGATTGCTATTCCTTTACATTATCCTAAGGATCCCTCGAAGGCCTATCTCGCTCCGTTCCACCCTTTCCAAAGTAATCGAAAAAATAGTCAAATTGAGACTATTTAACAACTAACAATCTTAAAACTCCCTGATGTCAGTCCAGTCAAATCACTCATATTTGCGTTAATCTCATCTATGGCGATGCTGTTGCGACAATATTTTATGATTTTTTCAAGGCATGGCATTCGTAAAACAGCATATGGATGGTTTTCATCGTATCTCTACTAGAGATTGCAGGTTCTATCCATTGATCGAAGAAGCTCTGGTTTTGTCGGGTGCCAAGTTTGGAGTACCTCAAGGTTTCCTGTGGGGCCCTGTCTTGTTTATATTGTATACAAACGAGCTTACAAATATAGATACTAGGTCATCAGTTTACACTTTTCGCGGATGACACCAATCTTTGGTGGCATTTAAGTAATGGTGAACTTTTGAAAAGTATTATAAATCAAGAATCAAGATTTTTAAGAAATCGTGGTGCGACTCTCAGTGTGTGAAAAAAATGAATATTTTGACTTTTGGCTTTAACTATAATGATTTCGTCTTGGATACCAGTCAAATTGAAAATACAACAACTATTAAATTTCCTGGACTATTTATAGACGCTAA
This sequence comes from Polydrusus tereticollis, assembly GCA_963920685.1. Classification (NCBI taxonomy): domain Eukaryota; kingdom Metazoa; phylum Arthropoda; class Insecta; order Coleoptera; family Curculionidae; genus Polydrusus; species Polydrusus tereticollis. The sequence continues at coordinate 72,355,015 of OY987333.1, read as the reverse complement.
ACTTAAAATTTGAAAAACATGTCACAGTTTTGCTATAGAGTAGTGTTGCAGGTTGTTCAGCGGCGAAAATGGTATATTATCACTCGTTGTTTCAGTCTCATATGGGTTATGCTATTGCATTTTGGGCATTCTATAATCAACATATTTTAAATTCTGTTTTCATTCTCCAGAGAAGAGCGCTAAGGTATATGATTGGGGAAAAACATCGAGACCATTATCAGTCATTATTTAGGAAGTTTGGTATTTTAACGGTAATAGGCCCAATCATTATAGAAACCGTATGTTTAATACATAAAAGATTTTCAAATAACAATACACAAAATATATACAGTAGTAGGCAAAGTTCTAACCATCGGCTTTTAATTCCTTGATCGAATCCTAAACTAACCTGACTAAGCTTTTTCTAATGTTCTTTAATAATATGCCTTTTGGCTGAAAAGACATATTATAACCTGAGAGAGTATTATCGGGATAGATTTGAACTTGATTGTAATGTTTTTTGTGGTTTCTCTATTTCTTGAAACTCTCTGACAACGTTCTAGGCTTAAGTGAAATTTACCATTAGTTGCCTTGTCTATAATATGTATGTGTTCTTGACAATAAAGCATATTAAATAAATATATAGAAAAAATACAAACGCAAATGTAGGTATATTGCGTTTTTTTAGTTGCTTCTTTTAAAAATTACGTGATAACAAGTGTACTAAAAACAGTGGCAGCTTTACCTTAGTGTAGTTTTGCGCAATCCCCAAAAAATGTAAGAAAAAAAGGAATCAAATATTGTTTCTTAAATTCTTTTCTATACCTACAGCAATTCTACTATACCGGGTGGCCAAATAAGAATCGGTCGTATCTCAGACATCGTCAGTCATATAGCGAAAACAAAGCTGAAAGGAGAAGTATCCAGGAGAAATCGTTAGGAAATTTTCGAGTGCTTACAGTTTTCGCTAGGGGGCGTATATTTCCCAATTAACAGGTATGAATACATAAATGCATTTCCAAAGGCCTGGCCGGATCTTTTTTGTTTCATAACTTTAACTCTATCTTAAACTTAGTCTAGTTTGGAAGGGTCGTCTATACTCTTTATACTTGTGGTGTGTTTTTAAATGAATTTTACGTTTACCGCTAGAGGGTGTTTTCCAAAATTTATACTAATAAATTGCTTTTTCTCAGTGAAAGCCGCCACTTCATATCCTCTTCCTAACAAAAAATGTTAGTGACCAAAAGGTTAGAAATATAGAGAAGCCCGTACTTACCTAAGTAGGCTTTGGAACAAATAAAAGATCCATAGCCATAATTACAATGATATTATGACAATACTTTCTAGCGATTTCTCATAAAGCAATAGCACTAACGGTGTCTGAGACACGGCCCATGGAAAATCATCTACTCTGTTCTATACTAACTTTCTTGTTCTGTTGATGCAGTGTGCGAACCGAATGATTTAATCGTTGATAAGAGCATAATATAATTTAATAAATTTCAGAAAATGAATCGTAGAAACCTCGTTGGAACTTCCATACGATAACATGTCTAAAAATTTTGCGCAACATGCATTTCGATTGTAAACAATATGTATGGTTTGTTCTAGTTTAACGACAAGAAAGAAAATTGTTTCTAACCTACTAGCATAAAGTAGTAGTAGTATATAATTATAGATATAGGTACTTACGAACGCATAAGTTCAAAACAGCCTAAGAACCAAAGAATGAACACACAACACATTAACAACAGATATACGCAATCCCGTCTTAAAGTCAATAGAATTCTCAAACTACACAAAACCACGTTTAACTCAGACGAACTTAAAAAAAATAATGAAAGAAAAACAAACGAACACAAAACAAAAGAATAATCGCGACCATGCACCAGCATTAAACAATCATTTAACAAAAGTTATAGTCATCAGGGTTTGCTGATTGGTCTTCGACCCGTTATCAAAACAAATGAAGGTCTGATGAATGCGAAATTTTATTGTTTGATATTGGTTGACATTAATGTGTTTTTCAAGTGCATTTATTTTAATTAGCTTGCACTAGTCCAGTCGTATTCGCAACATAAAACTTTGTATAGGTATTATACTTATTTATGCGAAATTGTGCGTCCCATCAAAATCTAGCGCGGGAAAGCTGATCTCTCTTTAAAAGTTCAAAATAGGGTAGCAAACGACGAGGTAGAGTCAAATATATATGACTCTGCTAGGAACACTGCGGTCAGCATGAAATGCTGCATGTAAGTACCAGTTTGTCTGAAAGTAATAAATATAACTTTGTAAAAGCAATAATAAAAACACTTGATTACCTGGTGCTCCGCGAAGCAATATGCCGTACTATTGACCGGCCAAAAATATTTTGAAATTTTCGATTTGCAAGAGGTTCGCACAAGTTCATGAACTATAAAAGCAATATAAATTGATGCAAATTTAAATAAAAAAAAATATAAATGTATCAGGAACAAATCACCTTTCTCTAGAGTTAGTTCTGTTTTTAGTAAAAATGGTAATGTACTGACATGATACCATTTATAGAAAGGTTAAGTAATCATTTAATCTTTTTAGCAAATAACTAAAGGCGTGTTTTCATTTAGTCGGCTTTGCCAATCGACAAGACCGATCGGCCTGCGCTGCATAAGTGGAAATGTCTCGACTAACACAAACAGATCTGCATAAAATACCAATCGGCAAGTCCGAAGAATAACCAACAACTGGCTTAAAGAAAGCCGAACCTAACGTTGTAGTAGAAACGCAATGCCGATCAGCTTGGTGGGAGTTCAAGTTTTAGTGCAATATTTCCCGATTTTATTGAAACTTGGTGCCGTCATTCATAATCATAAGGGGCTTAATTAGCCATAACCAGATTAAATTTATTAAGTCCAGTGGCGTCCCGGGGAACATCCTAGCGAATATTATTGACAAGAAAATGTACGCCACTGACTTTTTTTAAAATTTGATATTTTTTCCGGATTTACCAACTAATAGCACAACTTTTTTATTTCTTAAATTGTTTTCGTATCTTGCTTCGTTTTCGAGAGAAAAACGAAAAACCACTCTATTGCATGTACCAAAAAAAAAATACCTGTGTATTCCAAGGTTAATTAAAATTTGAGATAAGGGTAAGTTTTGATGTTCAATTTACCTGTTTTGGCAATAACAAGTCAAAAATGAATAACTTTACTAACGCTACAATGGCCCAGATGCATTTCAATTATGGCCTAGCAAATGGAAATGCTGAAGAAGCTCGGCGAATATATCAGGAACGTTATCCAAACAGAGTACTGCCATGCGCCAAAACATTTAGACAGTTCCATACAAGACTGCGTAATACTGGGAGTTTTAAACGTAGTACGGAACTTCCTGGCAGACCTGCAACTGTACCCACGCCCGAGTTAGAAGAGGCTATACTTCGAGATATAGAAGATGATCCTTCAACTAGTGCAAGGAAGGTAGCAGTGCAACTTCAAACAAGTGCATATTGAACATGTGCATGTGCAATCTATGGTTCTCCGTGATTTTCAGCCAAGGTTTGATTTTAGTAGGTGGTTGCTGCATACAGTAGCACATAACAACAATTTTTTACCGAGCATTTTATTTACTGATGAGGCCTCTTTTTCAAGAGAAGCCATTATGAATTTTCATAACGAATATTTTTGGGCGACGATAATCCTCATAAAAGTTATTTTTCTTTGTACGTACAATAAAGTGTTTTTTTATTTTTTCTCTCGAAAACGAAGTAGAATACGAAAACAATTCTAGGAACAAAAAAGTTGTACTATTAGTTGGTAAATCCGAAAAAAAATATTAAAATTAAAAAAAAATCAGTGGCATACATTTTCTTCTCAATAATATTAGTTAAAGTGATCCCCGGGACTGAGTATAGTATTTTCATTTTTTTTTACTGAACTAGTGTAAATAATATAAACATGAATGAAAGACTTCATTGTGCTTTTTTATAAGCACGATAATATTTTATCGTATCTCTCTATTGTTTTACGGGCTGTACCATAGAGCTTAGACAAACAAAATATAGTGGTTTGCATAAAAATGTTAACCATTAGTTATAATTCAAGAAATACCTTTGATGACACACTGGGTTAATTCCCTAGTGGTTACATTAATTTTTACTGCGTTGCCAATAGGGTTGCTCACTGGTTCGTTAATTTTCTGCTACCTTTGATTAAAACAATTGTTTACTTAAACCCTTGTGTATTTATTCCTTAATCTGGTATGGTAGCATATAATAAGGATTCACGACAAATACACTGGTCGATACTTAACGTTCTGCTTTTTAATGTTGTTTCCCTAACTATCAATTGAAAGTTCATCACAGAAACGCCCCGGTATCCTAGGGAGTTCAATTTTGTACGTCAGATAACACGGAATCGCTAGTTGCTTAGTTTTACTTAATAAGAAACCATTAATTCCCCAAAATGTTTTAGTTAAACCCGTTTACGCCCATTTTCTATTTTAAACACTATTATTAGATATAATTTTAAAACATGAACCTTTTAGGTTCAAAAATGTAGTTTTGTTCATCGATAAACATTTTGTTTTCCAATGACCCAGGCCAGGGTAGAAGAAGGTAGCAAATACTAAGGTATTTCTGGCCCGTTGCACCTATTTACTTATTTTTTTATATATTTTTTTAATATCTGTCCTCCTTCTGCTCTTCTCTTCCCTGCCCCTGGGTCGTTCCTCACGCGTCGCCGTGCCAATGAATATATTTAAGATTTATATTTAGTACTTACTTTTTTTAGTTTTAATTAATGGGCTTTACCACACAGGCACAGTTCTTCTGTGCTTTGTGCTATCGGTTCTTTATAATCGCGGAATTGCCCTATTTACCCATAGTATAATAGTAGATTATACCACGAGTCAATAATGATAGCTATTACTCCCGAGGAATATTTACGAACCGAGCCGCGTAAGCGGCGAAGGAGTAAATATTCTGAGGTAATAATAGCCATTATTGTGAGTAGTATACTCTACTTTATCTACGACTAATTTATTAATTTGAGATTTTTAATGCACAACTTTATTTGTCAATAACATTAAAATTAGTAATAGTACAATTAATAAACTGTATTGGTCGAGAACTATGAATAAGTTTGGAAGAGTTTTCAATACAAATATTTGGAATGTCGGTTGCTGCAAAGGAAGAAGATGCTTCATTACTATTTATTTGTTTAGTAATAGTATCTGCTGTAGTTGTCTTGTTTCTCATAGACCGATCAATGTAACATTCAGCTACTTGTGTAGATTTCCAGCCCCCATGACGCTTTAATCCAGTTATATCGCCTCCTCCACCAATGTACAGAGTGGCAGATGATCTGCGATAACAATGGCCGGTATAAGTTTGAGGATTTGGCAAGTTTAAATATTTGGCAATTTGTCTACCAATGTCTGCAAATTTGTTTTTTCCTATACGTTGTATTGTACATTTGGATTTTTGATAATTTAGAAAGAATGAATTGATTTTTACATGTGACGGGCGGAGATCGATGTACTTCTTTATAATGTTGTAAAACGTACTGTTTATGGCGAATGTTCGTACAATTTTGGTTTTAGTCTTGGGTATTGTTATTAAGAAGTTTGTTTGAAGATCCTTTACGTCTTCTATATTCATTTCATAAAGCTCGTTTGACCGGCATGCGCCCATAATTCCAATAGTTAATATAACCTGAAGCAAATAAGAATATGAGTTTTTTAATAGATTAGATTAAATACCTATGTATATTTACCTTATGTAAAAGAAAAACTTCATCAGGAGCTTTGTCAATAAATGTCTTAATTTCTTTCGAGGTCAGAGTGGAAGATTTCTTTGCTTGAAATCCTTCAGATTTTCTTTTTAAAAACGCTCGTAGTTTTCCATATTTTTCCAGATCAACGTCATGGTTTATTCTCAACATAGATTTAATTATTGAATAAAATGACCATAATGAAGATGGTTTGTATTGTGCACTTAGTTCAGCGAAATAGGCTAGTAGAACATTTTCGGAAAATGAATTTGTGTTATTTCGAAGACGCCATTCGTTGAAGGTTGCGTATGTTTTATTATAAATAGATTTCGATGTTTCCGGTATTAAGGTAGATGTTGTTGCTGTAGCTAGTTGTACAATTTCTGGAGGTGTACAAGTAAAAGCCTCTTCATTTTTATCCATCCCAATACGAATACATAAACACTACGCGTTTGACAGTAACCCTTTTGACTTGGTGTATTATTTGATTTGAGAAATTTTGTGATTGGAGCGGGAATAAGGACTATTAATCCCTTGTCATTATTCCCTAAGGGATTAATAGGTGGCATTATATTGCGAAAACCACAACTATAATACTTACATTATACATTAGTCGTAGATAAAGAAATATGTATGAATATCTTATGTCTCATATATTTATTGGATAAATAAATTATTTTTGATTTTGACTTTGAGTATTTCACATCTGTAGTTTTTCCTGAGGTCTTACAATAGACAAATGGGCATACACAATAGGTCAACAGGAGCGCATTCACATTCACACCTTGGAGATGGTAAGAGTAACACTTACACGTTTCAAAGCCATTAATCTTTAAAACGTTTCATTATTCCCTGGGATGTTAGTATTCGCCAAAACACACGGAGATGCCTACATTTTTGTAAAGTTTTAGGTATTTCTTTGGTTTGTTTTTCTGTGATGTAGGTATAGGTCTAAACAGACATGAATTTCTTGTCACTTTCCTTTTTTTTTTTTCATGCAACTTAATATCAGAGTCAATGTGTCGCGTTGTCGCTATAATACATTTGGAACGCGTAAAAAGGGCGTTGTTTCTTTCCAAACTGTTCAAATTTAGGCCCTGTTCTCACACAGCCACATGATAACAACACGACATTATACGACATATCGCTCGAATGTTGCAGCCGTGTTTTTAAATGCAGGCATCTACATGGCGCTGTAAGAGAAGAAAGGAATATGACACGCCGGATACATTGTCATATTGTCGGTCAATATCTTGACTCAATCGCCCATCAACACCAGTTGCGTCATAGAGAACATTTTCAAGTTTGATTAGCAGTAAAAATTGCCGCTGAATGAGATATGAACTTAATAATCGCTACTGAAGTAGAAAAATTTCCATATTTATGTAATGTCTTCTTCATCTTCACTCGATAATAAGAAGTATATTTCGGTTGACATCTTTGTAATAACTGGCAATGGTTTTTTCTTCGATATATATCTCATTATAATGTCGTCTCGTCTGAATAGACGGTGGTTAAAGACATTTTTATTTGTCATATCGCCTACAGTCGTGTTGCGGTCGTGTGGCTGTGTGAGGGCAGGACCTTAGTGTGATTTTATTTACAGTCGTTACCTTGATCCCTATACCGAGTAGTGCACCACCAGAGTTTTTAAAAGTCCTTGTATGATAAACTCGCACACCACATTTTAATATTTTCTCTTGAGCCAATTAAATGTTATTTGAAAAACAATGAAATTTTTAAAAATTAATTACGTCTCTGATACATACCACAATGAAGCCACCAGTAATGATTATAATAACGTCAAATTATTAGTACACGTTTTATTTTTTTATTCATTTCAACATGTTTAACAGTATTCAAAAAAAATAATGATTGTACTAATTTATTAAACGCAAGTACTTAAAACGAAATAATTAAATTACTTTTAATTGACTTATTGGAAAATAATAAACTTTGGTGTGCGAGTCCATCATACAAGGATCTTCAAAACAGTCTTATACAATTTTGATGTAAAATTGATAGGGAAGCCAATATTTGAGGGTAACAAAATTTACATCGGATTTCCTATGGCCTCTCTGGCGGTGCTCCGCCCGGTAGAGTCCAGAATGGAAGATTTAGTACCTTACTTGTATCGTTATGGCAATGCAATTTTTAATTTTTCTCAACTATATGTATACAAAATTAAAGTTTCCAGTCACAAATCGTGTTCTTTTTTACAAACAAAATTTTTTATCTAGCAAAACCAAAGACTCCCTTTAAAAATATTAGTGCTTAACGAAACTTACCTGTGGAAAAATATTGTTGTGCGAATTAAAAAGCTTTATTAATTTTGTGTTATGTGTGCAATACAGCTTGTATTTTATCAAGTGAAATATATTTCATGTATATCTAATATTTTCCGAATTTTTATCCGAATGATACACTGTTAGAAGAGAACAATCAAATTAAAAAATTTTTTAAAGTCCCAGTAGGTCGACTCTCGTTTTTTTGTCAATTTAACTCATAACGTTTAAGTTAAACAGTAAGTAATAAAATATGTTATTATTTTAACATTAATTTGACATTATTGTGCAGTAAAAAGAATTAGTTAGTTAGTTAATTTAACACTATTTATGTAAATGTTAATTTCTCGTCTTGAATAGATTTAACTTTTATATATTATTTATTTTGATTTTTGTACTCATTCAAAATGAGTACATATAAATATCAGTTTAACATAACCGAAATAATAAGTTTAATTTTTGAGAACAGTTGAATTTATTAAAGATATTAGAGATCGTTTTTACAAAATAAATTAGACTTTCCAAAAATGGAGCATTTCACAATTTTAATGTGAAAGAGTAGGTACTTTCCAAAAATAATAAAATGGAAATACTGCTTTAAAAGGTATACCTACTATCTGTAACACAATATAGTTCTATAGCAAGAATTATCGTAAAATTGCAGGTTGCGAAAACAAAAACATCCGAACTTTTACTATAAAATATATTAAAAATCAGTAAGTTAAGTTCAGTTTATAAAAACGGAGAAAATGATATTTGTTGCGAAGTTATTATCGTTATTGCATCTTTTCATCATCAGCTCACAAAATTCAGCTTTTCTATCGTCCTTGTTTAACTCGTGCGCCAACTTTATCTTATGGGGATGCAACTTCTTGTGTTTAAACAAATTTTTCACTGACTGATGAGACACAATAAAATCCATTGCCATTGGCCTGCATGATTGTGTTGAATTTTCATGTATTGAGAGCATAATATCCAAAGCTTTGTCTCCCCCGGTTGATGTTTTAGGTCGACCTGATCTAGCGGCTTCCTTAACACTGCCTGTTTCTCGAAATTTCGTTATCATTGGTGAATATTAATTAATCTCTAAATTTTATTTAAAATTAAACGTTTAAAATGATATTCGCGATGTAATAAAACATAATTTCGGTTAATATCTAAAAATGTTATTTAATATTATTTACCACTTCTTAAAATTATAATAAATAATATACATTGCCTTTATTGCCAATATACAATACACATTGAGGAAATATTCTCTTTTGGTATAAATAAATATAAATAAATACAACTAAATACAAATGAATAAAAACAAATACAAGTAAATACACATAAATAGAAAGCATGGAATATAAATGTAATTTAAAAACATTTAAATATATATAAATGAAAGAAATATATATTTGAATCCATAAATTCATTATTCTTATTTGATGAATTTAAAAGTATTTATAAATACCTACTTTTGGCGTTAATCTATATATTAATTAGTAAGTAATATAAAGAAATAACAAATCTAAACAATAAGTATTTTAAAATACAATAAATAACTATTAGATACTTACTATAATTGGAAAAAGAAATTTTTGCCACTCTAATAAAAAAAAGTTAAAAAATGAACAAATTAAGTACATCTGAGAATAAATCAAAATGTGCGTGGGAAGTAGTTAGTGAGATTCAGGGTACAAAGAAGAAATGCGAAATATATACAAAGGGCAACTTCTTACAAGATTTTAACACTTATTTATCCATCGCAGCTCACAATTTGTTAACTCAGCTAGAAAATAGGCCATACTCGGCCAAAATAGAGCGATGCCCAGAGACCATTCCCATAAAATTGTCAGACTTACAAGAAATCCTAAATATAGTCAATAATCTAAAAAACAAATTTAGTAGTGGACATGATGAAATTTAAAAATTCCTTAATCAAGTATATGATTGAACCAATTGTGGACACCCTTGTTTACATAGTAAATAATACATTAAAGTACGGATTATTTCCTGACCAACTAAAACTAGCCACAGTAGTCCCTATATTTAAAAAAGGCGACGAAACAAAGGCCGAAAATTACCGTCCTATTAGTTTGCTCCCATCATTTTCAAAAATTTTTGAGCGGATAATGGGTAACCTTATTATGAAGTTCATGTTAACGCATGATCTCTTTAACGGGATTCAACATGGATATTTAAAGGACAGGTCGACTCAGATAGCAGTGTTTGAGTTTGTTGAGCGGATTTTAGTGTCTTCGGATGACGGAATGATCCCCTTGGGAGTATTTCTTGACCTCTCAAAAGCATATGATACATTGGTCTATGAAATCTTGCTTGACAAGTTGGAACTGTATGGAATTCGAGGAATGGTCTTGAGATGGAATAATACCTATCGGAAAGGTTCCAAAACGTAACAATAGGTAAGGGAAAGGACCGCGTAACATCTAATGGAGCGGAAATGAAACTAGGAATACCACAGGGAAGTGTATTGGGCACTTTACTATTCATTATCCATGTAAATGATATTACAGAACTACTTTTGATCGATGATAACTGCACTTTAACAAATTATGCGGATGATTCCATTTTCGTTATAGTGGCTCCAAGTCTGCCAAGTATTAATATAAGAACTGAACGAATAATAATGGGAGCAAATGAGTGGTTTGCCAAAAGTAAGCTTGTGTTAAATAGATCAAAAACAAACGCCATACTATTTAAAACCACGAGGTCTACATTGGAAGAAATGGATCATATTGTTGTAAATAATGGTCAACTAAAACTGTCAAAGACGACAAAATTTTTGGTAATGGTTTTGGATAGTACTCTATCATGGGACCATCATGTAGAATATTTTCTTGGTAAATTGAATAGGGTATGTTACACTTTATGCAATTTAGTTAGATATCTGGATAGCCAAACGTGAAAAATGGCCTACTATGCAAATTTCGAATCACACGTCAGATACAGAATTATTTTTAATGGGAAATGTAGGGACGTTGAACAATTGTTTATATCTCAAAAAAGAGCAGTAAGAACAATATTGGGTCTCAATATCAGAGAATGTTGTAGAGGTAAATTTAAAGAGAACCATCTTCTTACTGTCGCTGCAGTTTACATGCAGGAATGTGTTTTATTCTTTTTTAAATGCAGATCCTTATTTACATATATAGTGAATCACAAAATAAGAACGATTAACTATACTTTCCCTAAACATAAGCTGACATTGTACGAAAGTGGCACTTATTACAACTGTATTAAACTATACAATAGTCTTGTTATTAGTATTGTTATTTGTAGCGTAAATTTTGCCTGGAATATCTGACACTATTTCATTTTATGTTATATAATGTAATTTTGAAATAAAGAGTGTTTATTATTATTATTATTATTATTATTAATGATTTTCTGACAGGTCGCGAGACCTGTCATGCACTCCCTCTACGGGGAACAATAATTACTCATCCCAGATATCACCGATATCAAAAGGATTGAGCCCTGTGGAGGCCCTTTCCGTGTTATTGGGTCCTTCTTTGATTACCCATATACTTTTTGACTGTTCGGCTTGTTGAAAGTAGCACTGCTTTCTGCATATCCTTGTAGAAATCTTGAGGTACATCTAGTGTTCTAAGGTTTTCCAAAAGCTTGTTTGGGATTACTCCTGTTGCTGAAACAATAATCGGTATGGTTTCGATGCTGTCCATATTCCCCTGTGTTCTTATTTGCTCCTGGAGGTCTCGATACTCCGCTATCTTCTCAGCATGCTTCACTAGAAGGTTGTTGTTATTTGGTATAGCTATATCTATCAGAGTCGTTTTCCTGGCCCTCTTGTCTACCACTACAAGGTCCGGTCTGTTGTGGGCCACCGTCTGATCAGTCAGAATAGTCCGATCCCAGTACATCTTATAGTGGTTGCTTTCTAAGATTGTCTGTGGGGTATATTTATAATATGGGATCTTCTCGTTTTGGACAAGCTGTAGTTTCACCGCTGACTCCTGGTGTAGGATCTCGGCCACTGCATCATGCCTCTTCTTGTATTCTGTTGCAGAAAGCATTTGGCATCCTCCCGTGATGGGTTGGATCGTTTCTGCCGTTTGACATCCATATCTGCATTTATCTGCCTGTACTGAGTCGTCTCTAATTATGTATTTCAGGTAGTTTCTAGTTGGTATGAATCCCTCCGTTTCAGGAAACATCTGTCCAGAGATGAGCCAGTAGTTCGACGCAAGACTATCGACGTGATCCTGGGCTGCTTCGTTCAGGTGTTGTGGTGTTGTGGGACATTTTGATCCCTCAATCTTAAAGGAGTGGAGTGGTCTGCTTCGCAAATAGCATGGTGTAGGTCGAAGTTTGGGCTTTATTGCGGAAGTACTCCCTTAAGTTGGTTATTTGTTGATCCATTATTTTCCCAATATCTGCCAGACCTCTTCCGCCTTGATATCGTGGTAGAGTGATCCGCTATCCGCTCTACCGCACTTCTTGGATGGTGTTTAGTGTTTTGGTAAGTTGGGTTCTGATTTTGCGCTGTAGCCCTTCGATGTCAGTCACGCTCCAGTCTACAATGCCGAATGAGTAGGACAGAACTGAGCAGGCGTAGGTGTTAATTGCTTTGAACAAGTTCTTGCTGTTCAGTTTTGTTCTCAGAAGCCTTTTTGTTCTCTTAAAAAACTCTTCCCTTATATCTGTCTTCATCGCTGCATGACTAATGCGTTGAGCCTACTTCTCCCCAAGTATGTGTAGTTCTCGCCTTCTCCTATTGCCTGAATCTCCTGGCCATCTTGCATAACGAACGGGTTTTGCTGTATTTTTCCCTTTATCATGGTGAGAGTACGAAATTTATCCAGGCCAAACTGCATTCCGACATCACTGGAGAATTTCTTCACTATTTTAAGCATCTAATCCATTTGGTTTTGGTAGCGGCCATTAGTTTTAGATCATCCATATAATGTATAGAAGATGGTTAACCCTACTTGCTTCTTGGTTGCCGTTTTTGATAGCGAATCCATATCTTGTGGAGTTTAGTCGGTTGGAGATAGGGTTCATAGCTAGACAGAACCCCAGGGAACTCAAGGAATCACCCTGGAATATTCCTTTTTTTTTTGTATTGGAACTATATCGGTGGAAATATTGGTGGTCCCCTCATTAAGATGGATCTTGGTCTTCCACAGCCCCATTGCATGCTATAGAAATTTTATCAAGTAAGGATCGATTTTGTAGATCTTTAATATGCAAAGGAGCCACTCGTGCGGTACGAAGTCAAAAGCCTTCTTGTAATCTACAAAGGCAGTATAAACGTTTCCTTGCTTAGAGTAAGCTTGATTGCTGATGACTGAATCAATTATTAATTGTTTCTTGCATCCCATGGCTCCTTTGGTGCACCCTTTCTGTTGTGGGGCTATAATGTTGTATCCTTCACAGTGGGAAGAAATTCTCTTAGTAATACAGAATGTTTTGTATAATGTGGAGAGGCAAGTGATTGGTCGATATTTTGATGGACCGTGTGTATTTTTGCGGTCTTTTATTATTATTATTATTATTATTATTATTATTATTATTATTATTATTATTATTATTATTATGAGGTACGTTAAAACATTGAAAACTAAAAGACTGACTAACCTGAAAATATAATAAAAATGCCTACCTGTTCCTCTCGGCAGCAGGGTAGACAAAACGGCGGACGAAAGACACTGGGTGGTGTAGACACGCGCGTTTTTTGATTAACTTGAAAAAATATTTAAATTTTACTAACACAGTAATTATTACTTTTATTTTATGTTAAAATAATTTTCAAAAATATTTCGTATTAAATCTTTTTTTGGGTAAATTTATACCTAAAAGAGGAATCAAAATGATTATAAAATTAATCATTGTAACTTGCACTTACATTTACTTGAGTGACAAAGTTATTGCCTGTTATTTTTAATTCACTCTTATGTTAAAACGACTCTTAAAAAAGTTAGTTCCTAAAAATTGATTTTAACAGAATATATGAGAGTTAAAATTATTTTCTATTTTAGGTTAGTTTTGATTGTTTATAATTGACTATGCCATTTTTTTATTACTACGGCCGGGATTTCTAACAGTGTAACCACAAAAAAAAGTAATTAATTGCCAAATATTTATTTAATTTAATCGAAATTTTATTGGATCAAGTAAATTTTGGTTATTTAGTTTTCCTGGAATTTTCTTTTATTAAGCTTTTACTTCAAACATATTTCATTAAAAATGAAAGGTGTATAACAATTTTCAAGATTATAATACATTTAAACTTTTAAGGATTCGTTCCAAGCGCCTAATTAAACAAGACCACTTTAATTATATAAATTACATTGAGGCGGAAATAATTGACAACAGTAAAAACTTCTGGCATTTTATATCTGCAAAGCATCACAATTTACCCCCCTGCATGTCGCTTGGCAACGATAAGACTGAGAATAGCAAAGACATTTGTGACTTTTTGGCTCAATATTTTAAAAGTGTTTTTCAGCAAAAATCAAAAACCCTCACTAAAACTCACGCTGATGGGGACGCCTGTGCCCAACTCTCTAATCTTTATTTCAATCCTCTAAAAAGCCTAGATACAAGAAAGGGCGCTGGCACAGACAACATTCCAGCATTATTTGTTGTCAAATGCGCTGACAGTCTGGCACCCTCTTTGTCCCTGTTATTTAACCAATTATTACGTACAGGATCGTTCCCCACATCAACAACTACCGGCCTATAACCAAGCTCTGTATATTTGCTAAAGTTTTTGAAAAAGCCATATATCAACATTATTTTTAATCAAGAATAAAATCAGTCTCCATCAACATGGATTCTACCCCAAAAGATCAATAGAGTGAAATCATATAATATGCTACTCGGAGTTAATCATAGGAAGTATAGATAACCGAATCCAGGTTGACTCTATCTATACGGACTTTAGTAAAGCGTTTGACAAAATTGACCATCTTTTACTCCTGAAGAAGTTATCTTAGGTCGGGGTAGGTGGCATTGTTTCAAGTCATACTTAACTGATAGAGAGCAGCTCGTCTCAATTGCCGGCTGTTATTCAGACATCCTTATCTCTACGTCAGGTGTACCCCAGGGTAGTCACCTGGGACCACTACTGTTTCTCATATATATCAATGACAGCCAGCTCTGTTTCCGACATTGTAAATTTCCATTTTATGCAGATGACCTCAAAATGTATAAACAAGTAACTGAAACTAACGACTGTTATTATATACAAGATGACCCTGATAGGTTTCATGATTACTGTACCAAAAATTACTTATTTGTTAATCTAAAAAAGTGTTTCTCCATTACCTTTACACGAAATCGCAATCAAATGATTGTGGGAATCAAATTGTATTTTTATCTCCCAACATTAAAAGTGAGACTTTGAATTTTCCTCGGGTTTATGTTATTTCACTGGTTGGTTTTCTATATTTGACTAAGTGAATAAGACAGTTAGATCACATTTAATTTGGCGTTTATTCATCCAATTCGGCACTTGTTAATAAGATAACTCTTTAATACATGATTAATTACTAACTTTAGTACTTGGTGCTTTTTGTTAAGCGAAATGCAATTGTCATGTCCGACGGACGATGACAAACGTTAATTTTGACGTACGTACTCACCTTTCAATGGTTTAAATCGCAGTGTCCCGCGAGGAACCGAAAGTGTACTCCGTCACCAGAAAATCACGCCCTGCTGTCATATGAATCAATCACAAGGTAACATATTTCCCGCCTTGTCTTTTAATAGGGTATTTATTGTTCCGCCATGTTTTCTTAGGACCAATTGTTATTATCTCGTCTTCTGTACTACGACGTGCTTGATCTCCTAGCGGCAATGCGTGTCAAAATATATACAATTTTACAATTTCTAAAGATAGACGTTTTAACATTGAATTATGTTGAGAACACTTTTTTGCTCAATTAACCGTAGCGACAGGCCGCTATTTTAGGATAATATTTGCAAATTTTGTTGTTTGTCTGGACGACATTATTATTCGTTCTGAAAACATTAAATGCATTTTGTTTCTCTGTTTCTCTGACCGTTGAGGAATTGTGTTGCTAATGGAATATTTGAAAAGCAGCTATTTTATCTAGACAACAAGTAGTATTGATTCTGAAAACATTGGTTGCATTTAATTTCACTATTTTTATCGCATTTGAGCAATCGTTTCTCCAACAATAATAAATAATTATAAACTTGTTGTCAGCTTCCTAGAAAGGGAGTGCCAGGCTAGAAATCCGGGTGTTATATTTGATTAAAGGCTAAAGTTTGACCTCCACATAGAAAATATGGTGGCTACTGCATGCAGAATGCTTGGATTTGTAAATAGACAAGGAAAATATTTCAGACAACAAAAAACATTAATTACACTTTACTATGCCTATGTTTTTAGCCGGCTCAATTTTGCCTCGACCGTTTGGAACCCCCTGTATAATATTCAAATCGCGTATAGAATCTGTTCAGAATAGATTCTTCAAGTGTTTGGCATTTAGAGATAATATTTATTTTGATGTCATGAAACAGTTCCGTCTTAAGTATAAAATTAGATTTTTGGAGCACAGGAGATCGCTTACAGATGTAGTTACTTTATTTAAAATAATTAACTCAAAAATCGACTCTCCGGAACTTCTGGAGTGAGTTGCCCTTGCTGTTCCTCAGAGATATTTCAGACAAAATATCTTATTCAGATCGCATTTCTCTCGGACTAACAGCTCTATAAATTCCCCATTCTCAAGAATGTTTAAATATTCCAACTCAATATGTAATAAAGTGGACTTCTTCTGTAATTCAGTAGATCTTCAAAGCAATAATTAAAAGCCTTCCCCTAACTGCCACTTAATGCTTAATAATCATAAGTTGTGTTACGATTTGTGGAAGTGTGTAGATACATGTATATCTTTTTAATGTTAAGATATAAATAAGTGGAGCATTTTTACCATCATAATTAGAATATTACTTGGGTTAGCGAATTATTATTGTTGACCAGTACTATAATAGAACTATTACATAAATATTAACAATGCAATGTAAATTATAAATAACTCGTTATAATTGTAACTTATAAATAGTGGTTGCTCTAATGGGAACATATCCTGTCTGCAACCCAAAGGTAAGAATAAATAAATAGATTACATGCAAAAATAATATTATTAAACGTTTCCGTCCCGTACAATTCCTCTATTTAATTTTTTCCACAATAATAATTAATTCCGTTATTAATCTGGTTGCCCGACTAAAAGTTTTATGACCACTGACTTGACTATAGTATTCATCGTTGAAGATCAGTGAGTCGACGAGATGCCGCGCAGATGCGCCATTTATGTCTTGTACGAGTTTGGTTCCTGGCAATACGCTCTCTGCTCTCTTCTATTTTCTGCATATTTGTTAGGAGGACTGGGGCAAGGTTCTTCTTGCATTATTAGGTAGGTGGGCATGCATATGACATCACAGCTATGGGGAATGCGCCAAAAAGAATAACATTGGAATAATTCATCGCTACTGAGGAACATGGTACTTTGGATACAGTGGTCTTCACCGGGAACTGGAATTGGATACCGTTAGTCAGAGCGCTTGCTAAGAATAAGAAAAAATGACTTTTCCACACGTTGATATCGAGGCTATCCAGCTCCTCGATAACACGGATTTAAAAAGAAGACTCAAGAGGGCAAAGCCCTCTGAATTAGTAAAATAGGTTTAGTGCAAAGCAGATTAAAGTGCTATAGTTCTACACGTTACTCTCAGTGTGTTATTAAAGCCTATAAGGATTAGGTGGTAAGATTTTTCAAACATAGGATTTTAAGTACATTTGAGAAATATGCTTTAATATAAATTAGATCCATAAATATGATCCTATTTTTCTACGACGTAAAATATAATGCCAATTTAAATAAAACTTCAACTAGTTTCTATACGCAGTTTAACATCGGTAAAACTAACAAAGAAAAGTACCTCTTATGATACCTAGTTTAAAAATATTGTTCTCCTGAAAGGCCGCAAAAATGGTCTAGAAGATTCAACAACATGTCTATTTATAGATTGGCAGCCATTATGGTAAACCGAAAAATATGTTATAACGATATGCAAATTACGTTCTTGAGAGCAGGTCCAAGCCGCGGTAACAAAAACTCTAGAATAACTAATATTTCTAATAATTTCTGATCGGAAAGTAATAATAACGGCCACTATTGGCATGACAACGCGTCCTAAGATTGAAAGTTAATTGAGTCCCCAGCGGGAGATTCGAGACGGGAAGATAATTCGACTTGCCTACCAGAAGCTTCTCTCATTACTTCTCAAGGAATAAGGTCGATTTTTTGATTCTCTAATCACCTCTCGATAAGTAAAGTACAATTGTTTTAAATTAAAAAAAAAATATATCTCGCATCGTTTTTCTCCGGTGAAACCAGATTATTTTCTCACAATATTTTAATAAAAAAAAGGAGACTTCTTTTTCTACCAGTTTATGAAAACTTTCGTTCTAACACAGATATGTGTTATTCATTAGGATGTATATAAATCCTACAGATCGAAAAAGTACAGTGTGATTTTACGTTAATATATTTCTTTTTCATTAAGTGTAGTAAAGTCTACAGTTGAAAGCTTGTAAAGTATTACGAGGGTTTTGTCTGTTAAAGTGCAGTAAGTAGATATTAGTTGTTTATAATACTACGTTTAATTGATTATATTCAGATATAAACGAAGCTTTATACTATGGCGAATAGTAAATAATGACGGCAAGCAAGAAAAGCGTGTCCGTTCAAAGTCGAATAAAATTTGTCATTGATCTTCCGTGATCAGGACGTAATTATAGTGAAATGCTGCTGGAGGTATTTTATTAAATTAATTTAGGAAAATTTGAAATCAATGCAGTTGGTTTCCTTATTCCCTAAATTTCTCAATTAGGTTTCTTGTAAAGGTTGGTTTTAATTATATTAAGTGTACAATATCTATAATTGCGTATGTAACAACTGGAAATCTTATTTTTATATACATTTTGTAGAATTTCTTTTATATTAAACTGTTGATATGAAAAACATTAGTATTATTACTTCTGGTCTGCTTATATACATTTCCTGATAGTCGAAAATTATACCACGAACCTTGGTTAATACCCTTGCAGCTTATCAGGCCTTGTAACTAGAATTATAATATGGCGGGCGTGAAATACTCAATGAAATAGTTTTACTAATACTAAAGCGTTTACCAATGCATTATTTTTGGTGTAAAATATACATTATTTGATATTTTATTTAAAATATCTGCGCTAGTTTGGTGTAGGTACCTTTCTAGATTCAGATGCTGAAGCAGAAAAAAAATATTATTAAATTGCTTCCATTATTTATAATTAATATTAATTTTTTCTTGATTTCTTAATTGATATTTTTGAAAATTTAATCAAATACTTAGGATGCTCAAATTAAAAATTTACTACGCATTACTATTAATAAAAAAAAATGCAGTGGGAGATGCGTCACTAATAATTATTAAATTAGCAAATAAAATTTTATTAGCCTAATACACTTCAAATATATTTACAACTACTATTTGATTGTAGAAAAAATATTATCAGGAAAGTATGTATACATAATTATTATCAAACTAAAATAAAATAGACGCAGTGTAATTCAATTAACAAAATACTTTTAAACTTTTTAGGAGAAAACACATTTAATTGACGGAATCATTAGCGAATTTGGTCGAATTTTAAAAGTGGTTAACGGGTAGGCAAATTTTAACAAAGTTGTTTTGTTGGCCATGTCATTTATTTTCGAGTAGCGGGGAAGAAATTTGGTCTAAAACTGGATACGATGCCAATAAAAATGTATCCCGCTCAATCGAAAGACATAAGGAAAGTAAGGAGCATTAACTGTACAGGGACATTTTTTTAAGTGTATAGCCCGATTGACGATTTTCCTACTAACTATAATAAAAAACAAATTATATGTTTCTCAATGATTTTCGACAAGGAAGCCAAATTTAGTGTCAAAAAATTTCTAGGTTCACAAATTTGACACAAGTGAATTGCATTTCGCGGCCCGATTTTAAAAACCTATAGTTGTTGCTATTTATTTCCAGCCGTTTCGGAAATACAAATAAATAAAAAGTAGTGAAGTGAGGGATTCTTCTACAAAAACTTCAACAGACATCTCTGTGGTCATAACTAAGGCAGACACTTGTAGATCGGGTGAGAGTCCCATCGAAAAGTCCGCCGAAGTTAAAAAGATTTCTGCAGACATTGGTAAAATCGGGCTGTAGCGGAAAGAACTTTTCGGGGCTCATAGGAGGAAGCTAATGAATGCTCAAAAGACAGTGGCAGGTACTTAGACCATACAAAAACCCGGTCGCCATTCAAACCCCCTTGAGAGAAAAAAAAGACGGAGAAGGGTGAGGCCAAGAAAATACCACACTTAGACTCCAGGACTCCTTCCTTAAGCAAGCAACCTGCTAAGAAGGCCAGAAGTCAACATGGAGAGACTAGGACTTCGTACAGCTCGGCAGCTAGAGAACTTCGGTTGGCGGTGCTACATAGACAACACTAAACCAGGCACAAGCCGATCTGGTTCAAAATAAGATCGTAACTTCTAGACGAAACTCCCTCTGGCAGTACAAATCCACCACAATTCGAAGCAAGCAGGTACACTAGAGGTATACTCTAGATTACGGATGGCAACGCAGATACCAAGACATTGCTTCATCAAACCACCGGGAAGCTAGACGAACTATTAGAAGGGGCTGTTGACCTTACAGTGGTATAGTCAAAGGATTTTCCTAAGCGCTTCAAGGGCCTCGTTTGGATTCCAGAGACAGTCGAGGCTAAAGTAGTCAAAACCGGTCTAGGTCTCCAAAACAGTGGACACACAATGGGAAATTGGCTACCTCTCAGCAGGAAGACAGAAGATAGGAGACAAACTTTAATCTTCTCTCTAGACATGCTATTGTTCAAATGTCTTCAATAAGCTAAGTTCAGGGCATTTTACAAGCTCAGAAAGATAACTTTCTCGATGATAGCGAGCAGTACCAGGAACAGTAAGAGTGATGCACGTCAATCTCCACTATAGTAGAGCAGCATCGGCTGCACGATGTAGGGCGATGGAAAACCAGGACATTGCCCTTATTTAAGAACCGTGGGGAATATCAAAGGCCTCTCGGGTATTGGAGGTGAGCTGATCTACAGCAGAACCTCTAATAGGCTGCTGTATCTTAGTCAAATAAGTCATCAAAATACTGCATCTTACTAATTTCTGTTCTAGGGAC
Organism: Polydrusus tereticollis; assembly: GCA_963920685.1. Lineage (NCBI taxonomy): Eukaryota > Metazoa > Arthropoda > Insecta > Coleoptera > Curculionidae > Polydrusus > Polydrusus tereticollis. The sequence continues at coordinate 72,333,747 of OY987333.1, read as the reverse complement.
TTGGTTGCAGTAAAAATATCCAGGATTAGGATACTTTCCTCACAACGACCCGGAAGCACCACCGCCCAGTGCGGTGTTAGATCTCGTGGGAGACTGCAGAGGAAACGGATCGCAGCGATGCCAATGCACACCACAACACCTGGGGAAGCACCAATAGCAACCAACGAGATGGGTCAATTTTTCAATTCTTAATGGCACATAACTTTGACATATTAAATAGGGGTAATAAGCCTACCTTTGTTGCAAGTCAAAGGCAAGTATTAGACATAGACCTTGATGCGAAGCTTCCGGTGATCAAAGATATGGTAAATAATACACTAGAAGTCGAGCTAATCGCGGATGAAATAGCAGACGCGCTGCTTATACAGCCATCTACCCTCCAACCATAACAGAATCTACCAGGAACGTGCCCTGGTGGAACAAAGATCTGTAAGTGAGAAGAGGACAAGTAAGAAAAAACTTCAACGTAGCAAAAATATGAGGTAATTGGGATGCATATAAGGCATCTTTGACTGACAAAGAGTGTGTGTATATTCGTTGTGTTCTAATTCCGTTTTTCGTTTATTTTGAGTGTCACAAATCCGTAAAATTTCTGTATTTAGTATTGTTCGATTCATAAAGAAATGCAGTTTTTGAATAAACACTTAATTATGTTTCTAAGCTCTAATTCATGGTGAAAAGTGGAAAAGTGCAAATAATATACACACAATAAAAAATGAGAGAAAAAAAAAATCCTGAATAAACAAATTTCGATCGGAATATCTTAGTGGTATTACACTGACTCACTATCGTACTAAATTTAGTACATATACTTTTTAATCTTTTATTCTCTCATAATATCGGAAGTTTTTAAATGCTGTAAAAATAAGATTAATAACAACTGGATCTGTGTCGTGTTGTTCATCCTAGTTGCTGGAAAAGAACGAAAGATTACGAAGTTATTACTGATAATCTTATCTATTGCTCTACATCCTGTAGAGAAATCTCTGAAGGCGAAGAAAATGAAACGGTTAAATCTCTGGTGGGTTTGTTGCGTGACCTGAAAGAGGAGCTACATCATAAGAACGAGTATATTGCTCGATTAAAAAGAAACTGTCAAGCTTATCAAGATGACTTTTCTGACATCGAGACTGAGTTAGTAAATCGGGTGAAGAAATATGAAAATCAGATCTCCTGTTTGAAGGGTAAGGTGGAGGAGATGAACCTTGAATTGAAGCAATATAGAGATGTACAGGTTACTGACAATGATACGCAGACGTCTCTATCTGCCAGTGATAAGTGGACTCAGTCATGTGTTGCTGTGAATACGCGACACTCTCAGACGATTGCAACTTCCAGTATGATTGTTGCTGAAACTCAAACTGTTAAGGTGCATTGCACCGAAATAGAGGTCCAAACTGTAGAGGACCACGTTCCAACACTGGCACTGGAGCTGAAAGTGGCAAGTAATGTTTCAATTGGGACACAAAACAACCTTCAATCTAAAATCACTAATAATAAGCATGCTGAGGTTCAAACAAGAGTCACCTGTATGCATAGCAGTAAGAGCATAAATAGTATTCCGCAAATAAGAAGGGGAGCGTCAAATGAAGTCCAGTCCCCTGAATTTCCGAATATTCGGCGAATCTAGCTCAGCGAGTGTGAGAAGTGTTCCCTGGCTCCTGAAGAGTCGTAATCGATTAAGTTTTGATACGAATTGTCAGTCTTTTCATGATCCGGTTGGCGTGGTGAATTTAGCAAGAAAAGGGTACCATTTGAGCAAAACCTTTTCAAAGAAGGACTTTGTAATTTTGTTTATGGATTCTCGCAGTGCTGGGAAAGATGCTATGACTGTGGAGTCTCTGGAATCTGTAATTTCTCTCTATCGAGAGACAAACTTGCTGATTATTGGAGCTTGGCATGTTGGCACATCGTATAAGCATCAGCAGTCAATTTACATGTACAATCTCCACATTAAAAAACATTTACATGCTATAAATAGCAATGTTATACTTATATCTCCCGATAGGTTTGTGCTGAATTCACACACGTATTCGGATTGGCTCTCTAAACAGTACAATATCAAGAGAACACTCCTGGAGTGAATCCATGGACAGGGGGGCTCCTTCCGATTTGTCTTTTGTTCAGCGACTCGAGAGCCTTCTAGGGAGACAGGACACATGGTTTCCTAGGATTGCAACCTTTCCAAGGAACTACCCGCCACCATCAAGTGCACTTCGCGGACTATCAATGCCGCATGTCGACCTGGAGAGCCCGGCGTGTGTGGACGAACTGCAAAATTTTCAGACACGCAGCTCAATTCCATCCATGAGCTAACAAGAAAGAGGAAACGCGATACTAGTCCCATCAATGATGTTACATGTAGTCTTACAGCTGGGGACTCCAATGTGACATCAGAACATCCAGAGCCTCAATGCACCCCGAGATCTTCTATCGACAAGAGAAATGAAGGCAAAATAAAATTGTTTCACATAAATATACATTCTCTAAGAAACAAAGTTAACGAGCTTGAAATGTTCCTGGCCGACAAACATGCCGATATTGTGTGCTTGAGTGAACACTGGCTTGCTGATCCAGAAATCATGACATTAAATCTAGCAGGTCTCAAAATTGCTACAGCTAGCTGCAGAACTAACCACAGAGGGGGAGGATCGGCAATTTTTGTAGACACTAAACATGACTTTAGAATAATTCATGGAATAAATGCTCTGACTGTTGAGAGATCCATAGAAATTTGTTGTGTATATCTAAGAAGGTTTAGGTTATATGTAGTTTCAGTTTATAGGTCACCATCTGGGTCTTTCGGGATATTCCTGGATGCCGTCGAGAGGGCTCTGAACATGATTCAGAATAAGGACAGTATTCTGTTTGTGGGCAACTTTAATGTACATTTCGGCACTGAGACTCCTCAATGTATTGACCTTTGTGGCTTGCTTACCTCTTTTGGACTCGTCCAGTCGATTAAAGAACCAACAAGAAAAAATAGCTGCCTAGACAATGCATTTTCGAGTCTGGGTGACCGAGATTGTTGTGTGACTGTGCCAGATACAGGTCTCCCTGACCATCATGGCCAGTTGCTTGAATTTTCTGTGCCCTTGAACAACAATGACCCCATGGAAACAAAAACCATTTATCGGCCTATCACATTACAAGGTAAGAATGCTTTTTTCATTTGTGTCGAAAAATTTAATTGCGACTTTTTAAATAATATTGAACTGAATGCTGAAATGAAGTTTCTCCTTTTTCATAATGTGTTGACGGAAGCATTTCTGTATGCCTTTCCGGAAAAATCCTATAATAAACGCAAAGATCAAAACCGCTTAATAAACTGGTTTAATGACGACCTAAAATCTATGAGACAGGTTCTACAATTGCTTAGAGAGTATTATAATCATTTTCCGACGGTTGGACAGAAAATTCTCATCAAGAAATATAAAAAACAATATAAAACCGCAATAAGCAATGCCAGAAAGAAGGCAACCTTATCAAAAGGGCCTCAAATCCGACTAAGTGTATGTGGAACATAATAAATGAACATCGAAATAGACCAGAAGAAAAAAATTCTGAAATGAAGGTTTCGCCTAACCAATTTAATGAGTTCTTTGTGAATATAGCCCTTGATTTGCATGGTCAGATTGGACCCCCTATCTTGGATCCTCTAGAGTTTGTTCCCCTGAGACCGGTGGAGGTATTTACTTTCCGGGAGGTTACCCATATTGAGGTGCGTGATATACTGACTGGGCAACAAGAAGAGTAGAGATCGGTTTGGACTCACTGTAGATATTATAAAGAGCATTAAAAATCTAATTGTTAGTCCATTAACTAAACTAATAAACTTTTCTCTGAATGAGTGCATTTTTCCCGATATACTTAAGCAGGCAGTGGTGGTACCGATCTTTAAGAAGGGGGCTCCTGAAGATCCCTCAAATTATAGACCGATATCACTACTTCCTATACTATCAAAGGTTTTTGAAAAATGTTTGGCTGTTAGAATTGTGCGTCATTTCGAATCCACCAATCTCTTTTCAGATAGCCAGTTTGGTTTCAGGGAGGGCCGCAGTACCGCTCTGGGCGTTTTGGATCTTGTCTCGAGGATACAGGAGGCTTTTGAAAAGCACAGCTACTTGTCGAGTACGTTTTGTGACCTAAGTAAAGCCTTGGACTGCGTCTTACACGAGTTGCTTCTTAAAAAACTAGAAATATATAATTTCAGTAATGAAAGCCTTAAGATTATTTCGAGTTATCTGTCAAATAGGACTCAAAGGGTGATTTTGAATGGGGTGGAATCTGCAGAGAGGGTAGTAAGAGTGGGAATACCCCAAGAGTCAATACTTGGTCCCCTTTTATTTCTAATCTATATCAATGACCTACCACAAATTGATCCAATTAACTCGTATACCCTCTTTGCAGATGATACCACTATCACCTGCATAAATCAGGATCTTGCTGGAGCAATGGAGGCATCTTGTGGGGTGCAGGAGAGGGCTGAACAATGGTTTTCTGCCAATATTTTATTTTTAAATATAGATAAAACCCAAAAGATGGTCTTCTCGACAAGACAACTCCCTCCTGGTGAGAAGGGCGGACATGTAAAGTTTTTGGGAGTTCATCTGGAGCCCGGACTACATTGGACTGTCCATACAAAATCCCTAATAAGTAAGCTGGGGTCTGCTACTTTTCTTTTGAGGAGACTCTCTGAGTGTGTCTCGCGGCCTACCCTGAGGCAGGCATATTTTGCGCTGTGCCATTCTCATATTGGTTATGCCATCCTGGTATGGGGCCACAGTGCGGGGGTCTTTCGTGTGCAGAGAAGGATGGTGAGGGTGATTGCTGGGCTGTCCTATCGTGCGGACTGTCGGCGTGCTTTTGTATCCCTTGGTATCTTAACCCTACCTTCCCTGTTCATATTAGAGAGCGTTACCTTCATTAAGCGAAATCTCGACGGACATATAAGGCATGAGGAGATACACCATCATGACACCCGTAATAAACGTGAATTGGTGCCTTCATATAGACGGCTCCAGAGATGTCGCGATGGCCCTAGCTCTTTAGGCATAACCTTCTTTAATAAATTACCCAGGGTACCAAGGTTCTCTTACATATAATGACTTGACTACTATTAATTTCAGCAGTACGTTTACGCTATTTGCGGATGACACCACCATTGTGTGGCGAAAAAAAAAAGTGAGGGAGAATTAAAGGGACATAGTAAAATGAAGAACTGGTGTTATTCAAATCTACTTACATTCAATTTTTTTAAAACAAGTATACTAACTTTTAAATTTAATTTGAACAATCTTTACATCTCGAGCACACATATTGAAAATAGGTTGGATACAAAGTTTCTGGGCACCTATATTGATAGTATTTTAAAATTTGTCGACCACATAACAGCTTTCCATAAAAAACTTGGCATTGTTGCAGCAAAAACAGCATATATCTTTCATTTGTTGAATCACACCTGATCTATGGGATTGCTTTTTGGGGTCACTGCAGTCAACAGTGACTTAATTCTACTTTTACTCTACAAAAAAGAGTTATTCGCCACATGTGTAAAGTTGGACCTTGAGAGCACTGTAGACCACTTTTTGTTAGACTTAAGATTCTCCTTTTAACGTGCCTCTTTATACTCGAGACGGTATGTCTTATGCAGAAAAATTATTTTGGTTCCACTATGGAAGGTGCACACAATACAAGGCAAAATTGTGATTTGTCACTCCCGATTGCTAAAACTGCACTGACTAAAAACTCTGTTTCTTACGAAAGTAAAAAAAAATTACAACCACATTCCTCAATCCATACGAAGAGTTAAATCCTTGAAAATTTTTAAAAAGAAGATGAAAAGCCTACTGTCAATAAAGCATGCTATAGTCTGCAGGAGTACTACAATGATGATTTCTCGATTGGTTGAGTGCATTGGTTTGGTATAGGAATGGAGACCTCTTTATTCTTTATTCTTTTTCTTTGATATATTGTTTAAATGTTTTATGTTAATATGTGTAGATATAATAATAATTGTTGACCTAACGTACTTTTATTTCTCGTTTTTATTCTTCTTATTATTATTAAATGATAAGCTAGCTTTGGGTTGACTTTGTCGATGAGAATTTTGTATTCTTTGGACAATAAAGTTTATTTGATTCGATATTAAATGGAATCTTTTATATTAGATGACAAAGCCGATACCTCTTTGATTTCAGTTAAAGATTGTGATTATTTAGGTGCCTAGTACTTGTCCGAGTTGATCACCAGGTTCCGAGACTGCTCAAATTAAAATAGAATTTGGTTCTGGTATATAGGTACTAATGAAATAAAAAAAAAAAAAACCGGCTAGTTTACCACCACTTCTAACCTCTACCATAACAATTAATTGATTTTTTACTATTCACGTTCATAATTTGGTTTTTTTGTTTATTTTTCAATTATTAATGAAAATATCTATTTAATGTATTTTCGATGACCCCGAGCACTCGACCATAAAACAAAGTCAATGCTAAGTTGTTGCACCGTTTGTATTGTATACGGTTTTTTAGTCGTATTGCTAAACTTTTAATCTTAATAATGGATATTAATAAATAATTTAACTTTATGAATCATAATATTAAAAAGAACCTATTAAAGCGTTTTATTATCTATATTTTATAAATTGTAAATAATAAGAACAATAGATTATTATTAAAAAATATTCCATTGCAAAAGCATCGTTATGTGACGGTTAAAAGTAGAATAATAGGAATACGTATTTTTTACCTTTCATTGTCGTAGTTGTCAGCATAATATGACCGTCACCTTTTTTTAATCTATCTAATCTGATTTGGCGTGTGTAAGGGCAGTGGCGGCTTGTGGTCATTTATTGTAATGGTAAAGCAAAACAAAATTGTTCGGTGAAAAAGCACAGCAATTTTTTTATTTCATACTGGATTGTAAAACACACCTCACATATTTGAATTTAGTCCAGAAAATAAGGTTTTACAGCAATAAGTCCGGTAAAATTTTTTTACTGGACTAGTCCTGTAAAGTTTCTTTACCGGACTAAAATTTGTAAGTTTTAGTTTAATTAGTGTCAAACACACAATGTTCCACTAGTAAATATAAGCACTTTTGAAATATACGACGCAGAATAAAACTTCATTATAATTTCAAAACATAATTATAATTTTCAACAGAACAGTATGAAATAAAATATTGTACGTCATTCGTCCGGCAAATCCTTTACAGTATTCGTTTCAAAATTCCAGACTCGGCTCCTTCGTCGCCTCGTCTCGAGACATTTCACTCATACTGTAAAAGTTGATTTACCGGACTTATAACGTAAATATCTATTACGGGGCATCCACTGTTTTGTAATAGCTTTTTGTGTATAATAGGGGAGGCTGGAGCAGATTATAAAACTATTTTTTAAAAGAATTATATTGTAGTAATATGGTTGCAATGATATCACATAAATGTGTATACATCTATTAACGATTTGAGAGGGGAATTTAAGGTGATTCAAAATAGAGCGCTAAAGCTAATCGCAGATGTCCCCAGGTACACAATGAATCGCGTGCTACATCAGGACTTTCACGTACCGAACGTTAACGAATTATTTTTAAAAATTATCGAGACTATGACAGACGTATCGACAAACCAACTAATAACGGACTCACACACGAGAACTACACAAGACGCAACCTATAAGTTACCTAAAGACTAGCTCCCTAATGGTCCCAACTAATAGTTGAGAGGCACGAAGTTCGCCAACATCAAAACATTGTTGAGAAAAAGGCACCAAATTATTTTGCACCGCTAAGAATTATAAATCAACCACGGCACAACGCACACATCAATTAAGGCAAGAAGCCGATAGAAATTTTCAACTTAAATGACAAGACCTAATAAGTTTTCGTAGGCCCAATAGATGTTAAAGGTTTTGCCTAACATAAAATCCCCAGATTCCGTATGATATGAGAGGGGAAATTTCCCAAAATCTAAAATACTGTTGTTTCAATATCAAAAAATAGTTGAGTATGAATTCGTTACAATTTACCCCTTCTTCGGATTAAGTTATACCACTGTCGGGCTAAATTGTAACATACACTACTTAATTATTATTAATTACTCGTAGATGGTAGATGTTGGCTCACCCGACATCGCCCGGTGAGATACCATCGCATCGGCTTAGGTGGCGTGAAGTTGCTCTTTGGGCTAATATTTCGTCACTGTGCCGATGTCTCCGGTTTCCAGGGTGGGAAATATATAAAAAATGCTATGATGATGATTCCAAGATCAAAATGTTCCGGAGTTAAAATCGACCCCCAATTGGATCTCCAGGTAGGGGCGGGTCCTGGCGCCTTATCAAGCGAAATTATCCAATCATTCACCATGTCCAGTAGCCATGCGGGTCCTTTGAACAATATTCTAAATGGAAATGGTGTGAAAACTGGAGATGTTAAAAGACCCGAGATTAGCAGCTTCCAAATTGACTTCTGCAATATAAGAGGACTGAACTCGAACATCAATGCATTCCATCAACATCTAAAATCTACCAAACCTCATGTACAGGGTCTTCCAACGAGGACTGAACAGGGGCTCATTTTTGAGCTTCCTTGTATTTAAAGAAAAATCCAAAATAGCCAATCGATGTACTTTTTCCTGCAGAATTCAAAAATAAAACCAGAAATTTATTTAAACCAGAAACAAAAGAGTTACGCTATGAATAAGGTGTTTTTTAAATGGAACATAGCTTTTTTTATACGATTTTTGGAACGAGTGATTTTTTTTTGTCCGTTCTGATTAAAATATTTAATATTGTGACAGCTATTTTTATTAAATTTTAATGTTTTATCCAGTATAATTTAACTTTAACCTGTTTGAAGCATACACTACGTAATAAAGGTATAATCACCTTTGAATCCTTCAAAGTCAAAAAATTTGACAAATTTACTATAATATTGCCGAAATGAAATATTCATTAGATGAGAGATTGCAGATTGTTATCTTGTTCTACAAATGCCAAGAAAATGCAAGAGAAGCAAGGAGAAGATTTATTGCAAATTTTCACAGAAATATATCCGTCAATACTATTTGAGGAAAATAAAACATTACATGACAGAAAAAGAAATCCAACTCTATACTAATTTAAAAAAACAAACATGTGCGATAACCTCTTTGTAGCCTTTCTAAACTTGCTGTTATACTGTGATTTTCCTGGTTAAGGCGATTTATTTCATTCACAATTTTCTGCATGATCTCTTCAATATCATGGTTTCGCTGCTTGTATACCACGTTCTTTAAATGGCCCCAAAGAAATGTGCCTAATATTGATAAATCGGGACTATTGGGTGGCCAAGCATAGGTTCCATTTCTACCAATCCATTCTTCATGGCGTCCGTTTAAATATTGAGTAACCTCACGCACGGCATGCGGAGAGGCCCCATCATGTTGCCAAATTAAATTTTGATATTCTTCCAATGGTAAATCTTCCAAAAAGTTCTCAATTTCGTTTTCTAAGAACTCGTAGTATCTCTGTCCATTTAAAGTCACGTTAAAAAATATTGGTTCTAAAATTCTATTATTTTTTATGCCACACCAAACATGGATTGAAGTCCTTCCTTGAAATTTAATTGTCTGAAATTTTCTTGGATTTCCAACGGCCCAGTGATGATTATTATGTCTATTGAAAACCCCCGATGTTGTGAATGTGGCTTCGTCAGTCCATAAGATATTTCTGAATAAATTAGGGTCTTCGTTTTCTTTCCGAATCACAATTTGGGAAACAAATTGGAAGCGAAGTTCTTTTTGTGCCGGTGTTAGATGTTGAAGTGGAAGGATATGATAAGACTTAAATTTATGATTTCTTAAAGTCCTGTGAACAGTTCCTTGGGTAACTCTTCTGCGTCTTACACCGCCGCCGTATTGAACGTCCCGAACTGCGTCCGAAATTGATTTGGTTGGATTCAGTCGAAAATAATTCACAATGGCACGGTCTCGATTTCTATTCCTTTCTGGATTTCTTTTTCTGTCATGTAATGTTTTATTTTCCTCAAATAGGTTCTTTATCCTTAAAATAGTATTGACGGATATATTTCTGTGAAAATTTGCAATAAATCTTCTCCTTGCTTCTCTTGCATTTTCTTGGCATTTGTAGAACAAGATAACAATCTGCAATCTCTCATCTAATGAATATTTCATTTCGGCAATATTATAGTAAATTTGTCAAATTTTTTGACTTTGAAGGATTCAAAGGTGATTATACCTTTATTACCTAGTGTATGTTTCAAACAGGTTAAAGTTAAATTATACTGGATAAAAACTTAAAATTTAATAAAAATAGCTGTCACAATATTAAATCTTTTAATCAGAACGGACAAAAAAAAAATCACTCGTTCCAAAAATTGTATAAAAAAAGCTATGTTCCATTTAAAAAACACCTTATCCATCCAACTCTTTTGTTTCTGGTTCAAATAAATTTTTGCTTTCATTTTTGAATTCTGCAGGAAAAAGTACATCGATTGGCTATTTTGGATTTTTCTTTAAATACAAGGAAGCTCAAAAATGAGCCCCTGTTCAGTCCTCGTTGGAAGACCCTGTACTTGCACTAACCGAAACAAAAGTCAGATCATCGATTAGTACGGTCAGCTATTTATATCCTGGATACGACTTCCATCACCGATTTAGGCGAAATTTTGGCCTTTGTCTATTTTCCGGAGTGATATTTCTTGTCAACGAGAGGAGACACTCGAGCCTAACGACTTTGATGTAATGTGGTTTAAAATATCAACGCAGAGAATTACTAAATTCATGTGCTGCCTTTACCGGCCGCCAAGCGATGCGCATTATAGAGACTTGTTCTCCTCTCTTGCTAATACTATCGACTTTTTGCAAACCCAATACTCAAACGTGACCGACGAGCAAGGTCGCGAAGCCGAATCCTTTGCCATCAGCTCTGGCTTCACCTAGCTTGGTGGGTGAACCAAATCGGATTCCAGACCGAGATTGTGATTTTGCTAGTTTGTTGGATCTTTTCTTAACTTCAAACCCCGACTTGTACTCTCTCACCGTGAAGCCGCTGTTAGGGACGTCTGACCACAACCTTATTTCGGTACTAAACAAACTACCAATTAGTGCCGAACAGCCTCCTAAACCACGCAAGGTATGGCATTATACATCAGCTAAGTGGGATGACCTAAGGGACCATTTTCGAACCCTTCCTTGGCGGGACGTTTGTTTTACCTCTGGTGATCCATCCATCTGTGCAACAGAAATATTGCAGGTCATCCTTACTGCCATGGAAGCCTTCATCCCTTTCTCTAAAAGTGCCCTTCTAACGGCAAGCCCTGGTTTACCAAAAATTGCGAACGAGCTGTTAAATCAAAAAATTATTTCTACCGACAATGGCGTAAAAATCCAACCGCCGAAAATCGCACCATCTTTGTTAACGCTCGAAACCAATGCAAGCAAACGATAAACCAAAGCAAAGAAGCACATAACCAGAGGATCAAAGACAAACTTCTTGAATGTCCTAACGGCTCAAGATCATTTTGGTGGGTAGCTAAGGCCGTCAGTCAGAACTTTACCAAGTCAACCATTCCACCTCCAACACGTTCAGATGACACCATTGCGACCAAAGCACAGGAAAAGCAAACTTACTGGCAGAACCATTCTCTTTACATTTAACGGTTAATTTTCAAGGAAGTACTCCACCGAGCATTCCCTTTGTAGAATCGAGAATTCCCGAGATTGTTTTCCGCCACCATGTTAAACGAATCTTGAGGAACCTTGGCACTAACAAAGCTTCTGGTCCTGACTATATACCAGTCATTGTAATTAAGACATGCGCTGACGAACTGACACCGGTATTTTGTAGGCTTATTAACTCATCCTACAAAAAATAATGTTACTCACGTTTGGAACAACGCAGTAGAACATCATGGGGAGTCCCGGGCGATAGCACTGGACATTTCCAAGGCTTTTGACCGAGTATGGCATGAGGGATTCCTAACTAAAGTAAGAGCATACGGAATGCCGGTTCAATTTTGTTCATGGCTGTCGAGCTTTCTTAAAGACCGTTCTCTGCAAGTGGCGATGGACGAATTTCTTTCAGACACATTTACCATCAACGCCGGAGTAACTCAAGGTTCTACATACATTAACGATCGTTTGGAAAAAAACAAAAATCCTATATATAGCTTCGCTGATGACAGCATACTTGTTTGATCTTTAACTTTGGATGCTCGGACATCGGTTGCTAATGCACATCTCTGTAGGCAGCAAGAGGTCTCACCTCTCAACAAAGACCTGGAAGAAATTCTGTCTTGGGGTGACAGTAACCAAGTAGAATTTAACGCTAAAAAGACCCAGGTGGCAGTTTTTTCTAAAAAAGTTAATGTTCAAGGATATAGTTATGGCGGGACACTCGATGCCCTTGGCTTCATGAATTTATTTATTGGGCGTTCATTTGGATAGTCATATGTCTTGGCATAGCCACGTTGCAGCCATTGCTAAGGCAGCCTCGCAGAAGCTTGGAGTACTTTTCCGAACAAAGAACCTCTATACACCCCAACAACTTTTGATGCTCTGTAACGCCCAAATTCGACCATCGCTGGAGTACTGTTCGCATATTTGGGGCTCTGCTCCTAAACATACAATGAGATTGCTAGATTCCATTCAAAGAAGAGCCATTCGCTTAATCGATGACCATAGTCTGACAAATAACTTGGAAAGCCTTGAACATCGAAGGCGGGTTGACAACTTGAGTCTATTCTACCAATATTTTCATGGCAAGTGTTCAACTGAGGTTGCCCGCTTGATACCACCCAAAGCGTAGAAATACAGGACGAGCCACTGCAGCTGACCAGTACGTGGTTCAGCTTGGTGTCCCTCGAACGACACTGTTTCAAAATTCTTTCATCTGGAGAACGACATCACTCTGGAACAACCTCCCTGAGATCGTGTTCCCCAACGAGTATAATCTTCAAAGATTCAAAACTAACGTGAATCGTTTCCTGTGCAAACGCAACGCTTCCAGAGCGCCATAAAGGATTTATCCTGCCTGCAGTGCTGTGCCTTATCAAAAAAAAAATATAAGGACAACACACTTTGATATAATATTCCTATAAATAGGGATCCAAAAATGAAGAATTATTTAAAAAATGAAATAATCATTTATGTAAAATAAAGTAACACATAAATATAACATTTAAAACACATTATAAAATAAGCGAAGATCTGTAAAAATGTTTCTCGGACCTTCAGTTATACAATAATCGGTGAAATCAGTCATAGTCATCGGCATCACAATGGTGGCATATATATGAAAGGTGTTCATTTAACATATGCCCACTGTTCACATTGTCGATAGGGATTCAGTTTCCACCCAGATTGCTTTTGCTATAACTCTCGCAACAGAAGACACCCAATTGCAACATCAATAATATCATAAGCTAATTTTTTAACCTCCTTCGGTGAGAGGCCAAAATATATTTTGGAACACTGTTTTACATGAAACATAACCTCTTGCAGTTGCGTTTCTGTGAATACCCCACCAGGAGCCGCTTCGATCTACATATTATTATGCAAAACTATATATAGAAAATTTTGGAAAATTTGAATGTATGCTAATGTTGCTGCAGGCAACCCGGCTAAAAAATTTTCATTAAGGTGACACTTCCGGTTATACTGGAAATAGGTGTCAACTTGCTTATTTTATATGGAACATCTTATATATTATTTCATTTTTCAATTCTACGTAAGATTCCAGGCAGATTTTGTATATCATGTTCTATACCCAAGTCTTCACGTTTTTGACATACTTAAGGCTTTGTGTCAAAAACTGACGTTTGCAGACCATAATAGTAGATTATACCACGAGTCAATAATGATAGCTATTATTCCCGAGGAATATTTACGAACCGAGCCGCGTAAGCGGCGAGGGAGTAAATATTCTGAGGTAATAATAGCCATTATTGTGAGTAGTATACTCTACTTTATCTACGACTTATTTATTAATTTGAGATTTTTAATGAACAACTTTATTTGTCAATAACATTAAAATTAGTAATAGTACAATTAATAAACTGTATTGGTCGAGAACTATGAATAAGTTTGGAAGAGTTTTCAATACAAATATTTGGAATGTCGGTTGCTGCAAAGGAAGAAGATGCTTCATTACTATTTAATTGTTTAGTAATAGTATCTGCTGTAGTTGTCTAGTTTCTCATAGACTGATCAATGTAACATTCAGCTACTTGTGTAGATTTCCAGCCCCCATGACGCTTTAATCAGTTATATCGCCTCCTCCATCAATGTACAGAGTGGCAGATGATCTGCGATAACAATGGCCGGTATAAGTTTGAGGATTTGGCAAGTTTAAATATTTGGCAATTTGTCTACCAATGTCTGCAAATTTGTTTTTTCCTATACGTTGTATTGTACATTTGGATTTTTGATAATTTAGAAAGAATGAATTGATTTTTACATGTGACGGGCGGAGATCGATGTACTTCTTTATAATGTTGTAAAACGTACTGTTTATGGCGAATGTTCGTAAAATTTTGGTTTTAGTCTTGGGTATTGTTATTAAGAAGTTTGTTTGAAGATCCTTTACGTCTTCTATATTCATTTCATAAAGCTCGTTTGACCGGCATGCGCCCATAATTCCAATAATTAATATAACCTGAAGCAAATAAGAATATGAGTTTTTTAATAGATTAGATTAAATACCTATGTATATTTACCTTATGTAAAAGAAAAACTTCATCAGGAGCTGTGTCAATAAATGTCTTAATTTCTTTCGAGGTCAGAGTGGAAGATTTCTTTGCTTGAAATCCTTCAGATTTTCTTTTTAAAAACGCTCGTAGTTTTCCATATTTTTCCAGATCAACGTCATGGTTTATTCTCAACATAGATTTAATTAATGAATAAAATGACCATAATGAAGATGGTTAGTATTTTGCACTTAGTTCAGCGAAATAGGCTAGTAGAACATTTTCGGAAAATGAATTTGTGTTATTTCGATGACGCCATTCGTTGAAGGTTGCGTATGTTTTATTATAAATAGATTTCGATGTTTCCGGTATTAAGGTAGATCTTGTTGCTGTAGCTAGTTGTACAATTTCTGGAGGTGTACAAGTAAAAGCCTCTTCATTTTCATCCATCCCAATACGAATACATAAACACTACGCGTTTGACAGTGACACTTTTGACTTGGTGTATTTTGTTTCCATGGTATTATTTGATTTGAGAAATTTTGTGATTGGAGCGGGAATAAGGACCATTAATCCCTTGTCATTATTCCCTAAGAGATTAATAGGTGGCATTATATTGCGAAAACCACAACTATAATACTTACATTATACATTAGTCGTAGATAAAATAATTATCAATAAAGTTATATCAAGAACATGTGACACATTTGCCATTTGATATCCGCAAAAACAGAAGAAATCACAATGTGCTGTTAAACAAATTATAGAAAATTTCAAGAACTTTGAATCCGTTAAGGCAATAGTGGAAAGAAATAAACCCCTAGTTAATAATGAGAATATTGAAATTGCTATTTTGGAATATTTCGCCGCATATCCAACCAAGTCTGTAAGACAAGCTACGTTAGAGTCAGGATTATCCAAATCAACACTTCAAAGAATATTATGCAAACATAAATTTCATCCATACTCATTTTCCATAGTCCAACATCTAAAAGAAACTGATTTTCGAAAAGTTTAATGTTTATTGTGCAGTAAAAAATGGTGGCGTCGTAACACTACATTTTTATCAAGAAAATTTAAATTGTAAGTTAGACGTTTTTAAATCATTCTACATATAAAATGTGTTTATTAACTTATAGGTGAAGGCTATTTGAACATCTTATAAAATTTGGAAACTTACTATTTAGACAATTTGCCGCTCGCTCTTCATAGAAACCTGTTGTGAGGGCGAAGTATGGCAGGGGCGCAGATCGCGGAGCTAAAGTGCAGCAGGCAAAAAATTTTTGGGACCACGCCAAAATTTCGTAGGAATTCACCTTCTTTATGCTCCCTAGGGAAAGGGGGGGGGGGTCTGGCCCCAAATGAAGTGAAAATCCGCTATAACAAAAAAAAAATTAAAATAATGTGGTGGGACGTTCTCAAAACCAGTTCTGTTAAGTTTATTCCCATCGCTCTTCTTTACTTAAAATAAAATAAGACCGATCTTGTTTTTTACGAATTATTATTTAAGTAGTAAGGAGGCGCCAGGTCAAGTCGTGCGGGCGATCGCCCCCCTGCAGCTACGCCACTGACTCCCATAACAACTATCGAAGATTACATGCAGCGAGTGAGGAATGAATTTGCAAATTTAAGTCTCATGTCAATAAGAAAAGCGACCCATGAACAAGTGTTGCTTAGATGCGATAAATGATGTCAGGAAGTTGAAGAACGTCAGTTTGAACATTTACTGGAAAAATAATAAATAGGGGTTTCTATTCGAAAATGTAGATTTTTGCAGTTTTCTTAATTTCATTTTTAATCGTATTGTTTAAACACCCCCCACAAAGTTCTTGAAATTTCTACAATGTGCTTAACAGCACATTGTGATAGCTTCTGTTTTCCCGGATATCAAATAGCAAATGTGTCACATGTTCTTGAAATAACTTTATCACATTCTTCGTAAATAATAAATAAGTTGAAATAATCTTCGTTTTTATAATTTAAGCGCCCCGGCATGATAATTAATAATTTTCAAATGGTAAGTGACAGCTTCATACATTTCTTTAACATTTGACTGTTTTCAACGACGTCATAGCCAACTAGGAGTAATTAAACTCATAGCCAACTGGGAAAAATTAAACTTAATATCCGCAGCAAAATTGCGATATAAAAATATTAAATTGACAATATTTCAGAAACTGCAAGTTTTCCGAACGGACAACAGTAGCTGAATATGGACAGTTCTGGGCCAGTGGTGCTGGTGGTGCGTTTTATGATCTAACCCAGGTGGTGCAGGTGGTGCGTTTTATGACCTAACCCGGGTGGTTCGGTGGTGCTGTTTACAAAATAACCCGAAATTAAACCCGACTTTTTACGACCTAACCCAAGTGCTTTCGTAAGACGGCTTCTTATCTAACCCTAATTTGAACCTGAATATTTATGAACTGACCCGAGATAAAACCCGACTTTTTATGACCTAACCCGGGTGCTTTCGTGAGGCGGCTTCTTATCTAACCCTAATTTGAACCTGAATATTTATGATCTGACCCGAGATAAAACCCGACTTTTTATGATTTATATTAGTGAAACGCCGCTGTTAAAGCGATATAGTAAAAAAACTCGATTAAAATTTTATCTTGTTCGCTAGACCAATTAATTTCCAAATATTATAATTAAAACATACAATCACTACACTGGCGCACCGTCAAAAAATCGTGCTTGCACTATCCCAACGTACAGAGCGTCCGCTTCAGAAAATACGGTGCCGTATTTTTTTGCGCCGAACGCTCTGGAGGAACACACTCCGATTTGCAAGTACATACACGCTTTGTCGCGGCGAAGCTCGCCGTCAAATTACGGCCACTCTTTTGCGGTACCGCTTTGTAGGAAACCAAAGCTTTAGTGAAACGCCGCTGCCCCAGAACTGTCCATATTCAGCTACTGTGTTAATTTATGCGGGTAATAAAACCGACAAGGGTCGGATCGGCCTGCATGCTTATAGAGGTAAAAAACCGCTTTAGAATGTTTTTGGTATATCTTTTTTAGATAATTTTGGGGGAAATAATTTGCCTGAGATGCCAATTAAAAAGCCTACATTTAATTGTATTTTAGATTCTTGAATTTTGTACATGGATTAAAAATCTACTATTTCTTGAAATTGTATACATTATGTTAGATAATTAAGGAATAAAAAAGATGAAAATAGCAATTATAATTAGAAAAAAATATTTTAATGTTATTAAGACTTTGTAAATATCTGTAAAAACTGTACTGAATCGTGTTATTTTCTTAAAAAGTGTATACTGAGTGTTTAAAATTTAGTAAAAATTAAAAAAATGTTTTAATGTTATTAAAAGCATGTGAAAAATTTGTAAAACTGTACTGAATTAAATTATTTTCTTAAAAAGTGTATACTGAGTGTTTAGAATTTAGTAAAAAATTAAAAAAATGTTTTAATGTTATTAAGACCTGTGAAAATTTGTAAAAATGACTAAAACAGTCGCAAATCGTCCTATTTTCTTAAAAGTGTATACTGAGTGTTTAGAATTTAGTAAAAAATTAAAAAAATGTTTTAATGTTATTAAGACCTGTAAATATCTGTAAACTGTACTGAATTGTATTATTTTCTGAAAATGATATACTGCGTGTTTAGAAGTGAGTAAAAATTAAAAAAAAAATGTTTTTATGTTATTAAGACCTGTGAAAATTTGTAAAAATGACTAAAACAGTCGCAAATCGTCCTATTTTCTTAAAAGTGTATACTGAGTGTTTAGAATTTAGTAAAAAATTAAAAAAAAATGTTTTTATGTTATTAAGACCTGTGAAAATTTGTAAAAATGACTAAAACAGTCGCAAATCGTCCTATTTTCTTAAAAGTGTATACTGAGTGTTTAGAATTTAGTAAAAAATTAAAAAAATGTTTTAATGTTATTAAGACCTGTGAAAATTTGTAAAACTGTACTGAATTGTATTATTTTCTGAAAATGATATACTGAGTGTTTAGAATTTAGTAAAAATTAAAAAAAAATGTTTTAAATTTGTTAAATCATGTGAAATCTTGTATAAAATGACTAGAACCGTTCTTAATCATGTCATTTCTGAAAATTGTATACTGAGTGTTAAGTATTTAGTGAAATGGTGGCTATTTAGTTAATTCGTGACTTGTTTTGTACAGATTCTTTAGCATTTCTTAAGAACCGAAAAAGAAAACAGAAAAGAAAAAAATAAAAGAAAAAACAACTTTTATTTGTTAAAGTTGTATGAAACCTTGTAATTAAATATGCATAAATCACAAAAAAAGACTATCATGTGGGTCGTTCAAATTTGAAACGAATATGGATTACTATAAGAATAACAGACAAATAGCTGAAAAGAACCAATTCCCTTAGTGTTTTTTTGTGGCTTCGGAGAACTTTTCTTTAAGTTTAAGTGTAGTACTTAAATGACTGGATAATATTTTCAAACTATTTAAATTATGAGTGTCTTTGTAAAACTAAAAACATATTTTTTTAATATGTATCTACATAATTACTTATTTAAATACTTAGAAAACTCTTACTGTTAAAGAAAAAAATAAAAAACCAAAATGGATATTTTAAATTGTTTATTACTTAATTTACATTTTTAAACTCCATAGCGGTTCTAGATATACAATATTTATAATATATTTTATATACAATACATACAAAATATACAATATATTTTATTTTCAATGGGTTTTTCTTTTTCTATATCCATATGGTTCGGAGCTTCCATCCGATAGAAATTTTCTCTTTGTTGAAATAGGTCTATAGAGTTTGACTTCAGTACAAGTTGTCACAGTGTGCTCCTTGCTACGCCGTATGCTTCTGGATATGATGGGGATCGGTTCGGATTTTTGAAGAACCATGTGTTTGATTGCATCAAAATTTATTACTTGTGATGCGGCATAGTTGAGAGTTATACCTTTAACTTTACAGACCGTTTCTTCTAAATTACTTTTCGTCGAGTGAACCTTAAATGCATAATTCTTGGGGCCTCCGGAAACAAACTTAGTTATGTATGAGTTAGAACCATAACTCTCCAACTCGTCTGTCATGTCTCCAATAAATTGCCCCGTTGGTATATCGGGGTCGTTATTTTTTGAAACATAAATCACGGAATCTGTATCATAGTATAAGACTCTTTTACCGAGAGTTTCAAGATAGGAGTATAATTTAAGGCGCGCTTGCGCTGTTACGTAAGCCGCTATAACAACATTAACAGTCGGCAACGGATCGCTGGCTTCTTCTATATATTCATAATTGACAAGTAATGTTTTATCGTTGACGGGAATGACCCCATTGATATAAATTGCAGGGTTAATAAACATTGCAAATAAATCTGCTGGTTTATTTACAATTTTCGTCTTTGGTTGATTCTCTCTTTGACCGAATTTTCCCCAAAACGAGTTAAGTATTAATTTCGCCAGTGATCTTAGCCCTGGATTTTCAATAATTTTGGTATACTCTATAGTTTAACATCTTCCTTTTCAAAGAACTGGTCAATGTATTTAACTTTGTCTTCCTCTATTTCACAATCTTTAGGCCAGCCTGATGCTTCCTGTTTGATTTTAATGAATTTATTCATCATGGATGTGAATAATCCTTCCTCACCGTTTTCTTTATTAAACTTTCGTACGTTATATTTCCAGATTTCATGTATTTTTTGTATTTTATATCCTTTTTCTAGGGCTTTAAGTACCTCGTCCAGAACCCATGTTCCTTCAAGTACCCTTTCTTCGCTGGTATGCTTACATTCGTTGTAATTCATGTCTTGACCGCATGTTCGACAAAGAATAAACATCAATTTATTGTTTATTTTTTGAGGGAGTACTGGATGGTACAACTCTTCTGGTGGGAGAATTGTGCATTTAATTAAACCATCTATATTATTTAGGTTTAATTTGTTACACGCATCTCCTACATACACTTCTGGATGTGATAGTGGAAATTTAGAACTCTTACAGATGTACGGATAGAGGGAACAAACATCTGCGTATTTAATTTTTTCCGTATCTTTTATTTCATAGTATTCGCATGTATTTCCTGTTCGTCCTCCATAAAAAGCATCTCTTGGATTTAGTTTTGTCAAAATTTTATTGTAATGGGTATTAGTATAGGATTTTATCTCTGGATTATTTTTTAATAAATTTCTAAAATCACACTCCCACATTTCATTAACTAAAAAGCCGAAATCTTTTAGTCTCATAATTTTTGCCTTTGTGGTTTCATATCTTAAATTTAGCGTTTCTGAGGGGTCCTCGGAAAGAGGATCGTTCCTGCCGAACTTGTAGCATACAGTACATCCATGGAAATAACATCCTTGAAATTCAAATACCTCATTTGTTTCGGAGCAGTAACCATCAACTTTTACACCATTTAAAACAGCTTCTTTACCATTAGCAGCATGTAAGATGTTGATTTTTCTGTGATTCTCGATCCAAAGTAACCAATCTATGGCAATTTTGCTCTGCCTGTTTCTCCATCTGTATCCATTTTTTGGTATGATTCCTATAGTATTAGGCTTCAAAAAATTTCTTCTAAAAATTTTATTGCATGCTGAAGCAATAGTTGTAGCTTCAGTAAATGGACATACATTGGTAGTTTGTATAAGTTGTTCTCTAAACTTTAAACATGATTGCGTAAGAATTTCGACATCCGATACGCAGTAGTCTACCAGATCTCTTTGCATATCGAAACCATCATTTTCATGCTCTACAAACCATTTAAGAAATTTGGCTCTGTCTTCTTCTTTCATACTATCTGGGGAGTAATATTCAATTGATGGTAGAGGTCCTATATAGTTTTCATTTGCCTTTGTATTAAATAGATGCGGGAAGTAGCCCTTTTTAAAAATATCATCAAGTCCAAATGCCTTTGGTAGTTTGGCTAAAGGCATAGGGAAATAGTTAAGTGAGTCGATAAATTTTACATTTTCAAGTTGCATCGTAATTATTTTGGTACCTCTCATGATTAACTCAGGTGTAAAATCTGTCTTTGTCATAATGTAGTTTAATATAAACTGGTGATCAAAAGCCTGACCATTATGGGCTATTACAATAATTTCTTTAAAGTTTTTCCTCATTTGTAACAAATGGTTAGTAAATGTCCCCGCTGGGTCTATACCTCTGACTTTTTGTAACTTTAGACCGCATTTTTTACAAGTATCTGCTTCAGAATCCATGCACTCATCGCAGTATTGTTTGAAAACACAGAGATTGACTTGATGTAAAAACGTTGAATTTTCCAATAGTTTGTCTTGGCTCGTCTCTAAATCGTAGAATACAAAAAGAACATCTTTAATCTTAGGTTTTCCCTTATCAGGCCGAATATAACATAGATGATCCTCGGGTGCATGTTTATTACAAATTTTACAATAAATTTCACCACATACATGTGCTCTTTTGGCTTTAATGGTTTTTAAACAAATAGAACATAGTTTAATTTGTTCGCATACTGTAAATTTGCCTGACGAATAATCCCTTTTATGATTTTCGTAACAGTTTTGACTTCTAAAAAATCGTAGACAGTCCTGGCATTTAATTTTTATTGCTATTTCACAAGCAGGGGCTTGCTGACATGCCTGACAGGTTCCACCACATCGGTGCTCATTTTTGTGATCATATGGGACGTAACACTTTTCACAAAAATAGTTAGAACAAAAAGCTGCTGTCAGCGATGTAATTACATTAAAATGGCTTTTGTAATGTAATAAGTTCAGCCGTTTATTGCTTTCAGTTGAACCTTCAAATATAATATTTCGTCCTTTTGATCCATAGCTATAAACAACTAATTTATATTCTTTTAGATGATTTTGAAATTGTATTAACTCGGGAATTCCACCTCCTGCCTCAGGAATGCTAATTTTAGCTCTCTTCAACAATGATCTTGTTCTTTCGGTTTGAATTTTACTAATATCTCTTCTAACCTTACTGAATTCGGGATCTCTTTTATTATGGGCAATGGCGACTACCAAAGCACGTGGTAAACACAGGTTATCGGTATTTTTAATACTTATAATACCTCGTCGCTTGTCGCATTCCTCGTGAAAGCTGTTATAATTTTTTCCTCTGCCCCCACCAACAGGTAATCTAACAGTTGTCACACTAAGACAAAATGATTCTGTATTAAGACCTGCTGAGTTTGACTGATAAATGCCACTTATAACACTCCAAACATCTTGAAAGGTTATGTCTTTAGCTGCTTTGAAGCGAATCCAACCTTCTCCTCGGTTGAAGTCTTTAGAGCAAAAACTAAAACCCACACGATCTAAGGGTTGTAGGCCTTCTGTAGCGTTTTGAATAATTTGATTAATTCCTTTTTCCACCCAACCAACTGGTTCAACTCCCTGTGGAACAGGTTTTAACTTAAACTCTAGAGTGCGTCCTGTAAGGTTAAATTCTCGTAACTTTTTAACAACGTCTTTAACAATAATAAACTTCTCCATCTTTCTGTAAATTTCTACAAGATGCGTCTGTCCGGTTGCCTGTCTAAAGTAGATATGACAAGGTCTTTCTGCAGACGCCTAGTTATAATGTAGGATCTGTCGAGATTGGAGTGGGGGTAGTGAATTGTAGGGGTGGGGGAAAAGAACTTATTGGGTTACTCAAAAATGAAGCGGGAGGGGATAATTAATTCGCGAGATTGAATTAATGAGGTAATGAACTAAAAGTAAATTATACTGGGAGTGTAGGGTCATTGAAGTGATATCTTCTTGGAATCAGCCATACTTGATTAGAAGGTGATTTTACCCTAATCTTAGCTTTTGTAGTATTTTTTACTGGACCTAGTTCTTACATGTTATTACTTTTCAGGTGGTTATTTTAAACAATTACATGTTTAAACATGCAAATTGTTAGTTGAATTGAAATATGTCTTGAATTCATAATTAAAAATGCATAAAATGCAGTGGCCTTATTTAACGCTATAGCAAACTAATGATAGACAAATACTAATACTGTATAATAATAGTAAAATAAAATAATTCAGAAAATCCACTTTTTTGGAATACAAAGAACTCACCATAGTTACAAAATAATAAAAATATCTATACATACTTAAAGTATAAATAGTACAATTTTAATAAAAACAATATACTTTTTTGTAGTTTAAATTAGTATTGTCTTAAATAAGCGTATAATGTTTAAGGGCAAACCTTCTCCTTAAACCTTTTATATTTAAAAAACTTTTTGTCTATGCGTTTGCGAGCTCATCATCAGGGTCGTAATGTGAAGAAATTTTGAAAACGATTACAAAAGTCAGGCTAACAGGTAAAACGTAAATATCAATCATCACCACTGATCATCAATGATATTTGCCTCGTCAATCAACACATCAAATAAATCCGAAATTAACAAAAGACCACTATACTGCCGTTTTTGTGTCAATATCCGTTATAAAAAAAAAAAGAAGACAACGGTCTCTAAGAACGTTTGCAGAAAAGGTTAGTCTATTTTTATTTTATAAACACTGTCAACAGCCAATTACTCTGTGTTATCGCAACCAGAACTACAACACTGACATCGAGTGATATTTGAAAAAAGTGAGTCGTTAATAGCATATGGGTGGAACCCTCGTAGATCGCATACAAAACTATGATAAATCATCGAATCATTGTACACAACAATAATAGGTCCATTTACTAGTAAAATATGCTGATTAGAGTTCAGCGTCCGCATGTGGTTCTTTTTTTTATTTATTGAAGAGAAAAAAAAATCTATGTTGCCTTCGGCCATCCAATAGAAGGTCCACTCTAGGTAAGTGTGAAAATCATTCAATTCGAAGAATATAATATAAAGGTTTGTGTATGTTACACTATATAATTCATAAGAATATTTCATTGATATAATAATTATTTTTAAAATCAGAACGGTTAAATTCAGATAAAACCAATGCCTTTTTTTAACTAACTACAACTTGATTGGTAAACACATTTTGCGATCAGGTACAAGCAACTGCTATTTAATCTACCTAGACATCTAGGTCGGTTTCCTGTGAAAAACCCTAAAATTATCTCAACTACTTGAATACTTTTCTCGATTTCGTTCCATCCTTTTGATCTAGCTTTATCCTTGACATACACGTATGTTTAACTTTAATATTAAAAACGTAAAACCCTTTTTATGTAACTTGTTTAATGATTTAATGTAAATACAAGGAGATTGTCTAATCCTAAATCTAAAACTATTATTCTACGTAAAATATACCATGTAACATTAACAACATAATATACAATT
The DNA here is from genome assembly GCA_963920685.1 of Polydrusus tereticollis. Classification (NCBI taxonomy): domain Eukaryota; kingdom Metazoa; phylum Arthropoda; class Insecta; order Coleoptera; family Curculionidae; genus Polydrusus; species Polydrusus tereticollis. The sequence goes on along the minus strand of OY987333.1, from coordinate 72,308,826 downwards.
AAATTTAAGGCACAAAACTTTGTTTATATTTATAGTTTACAAAAAGAACTCGAGCGAGGTTAAATCCGTACTCGAAGTGGCCAAGTTGGAGATAGCACACCTAAAACAACTAACTGATTTGACTGAAAAAAAACTTAAACGGAACAATTTATTTATCTATGGTATTGATGAGAGTGATGAAAGAACTCTGGTAACTATAGTTGACTTTTTCAACACCAAACTTCAAATACCTTTATGCGGCGACGATATTAACTGTACTTACCGGGTTGGTGCTAAACGTGAGAATAAAACTCGCCCAATCATAGTAGAGTTTATTTCCAATATCAAGAAAAGGCTTGTTTTTAAAAATATAAGCAAGCTCAAGGGAAGTTCTGTAGTAATAAGAGATGATCTAACTAGGGCCGAGCTGGAGGAAAGAAAAGATTTGGCAAGGTTTCTACGATCTGCCAGGTCTCAAAATCTTCCAGCCAAGATTAAGCAGAATAAGCTTGAGGTCAATAGTGAACTCTACACCCTCAAGGAATTATTAGACGGAGAGAAGTTGGATCGCGACGTTTTCTCGACACTGCACCCTCGTCGGGTCGCTGGCGGTCCATCAACACCTGTTAGTATCCAAAGCGAAACAGAATTAGTACCGGAAAATAGTGCTTTACAAAAACTAAGTATTAATAAGACCAGTGTATCCACTTCGATATCGACTAAGCAGTTTCCCGTCAATTTAGATCCATCGACTTTTTCAAGATCCAACCTGAGAAAGGGCTCAGATAGCGGACCTACTCGGGCATCCGACCGAAATAAAAATAGGAATAAATAATTAAAAACGGCTGTGTTATAATCTAAAATTGAAACTATTGTTTATTTTTATTTATTTTTGTTTATTTTTTCTTTTGTTTTTTCTTTATTTTTTGAAGGTGTTATTGCTAATTGTTTGTCGTTTATATTGAATAGTGCTTATATATGTATATGAAAGTATGAATATTAAGATTTGTCATTTAAATATTAGGTCCTTGCCGGCTCATTTTGGAAGTTTCGTTGATTTTCTGCTGGTAAATAATTTTGATGTTGTTACTCTAAGTGAAACTTGGTTGCATGGCGGTATTGATACACGTGACGTTTCAATTGATGGGTACACTTTAATAAGACGGGATAGGGCGGGGGGACAAAGGGGAGGTGGTGTGGCCATTTACATTGGGGGTCATTTAAAGTATTCACTTCTCGAAAATTCTAACAACATAGAAGATTTATGGTTGACGTTGAAACTAAAGTGCGGTGATATTGCTGTGGGGTGTGTATATAGACCACCACGTTTTAACGCTAATGTGTTTATCGATGAATTTGAAAGCACTCTCTTTAATTTGATCCCTAAGTTTGACTCTGTTGTCTTTCTTGGAGATTTTAACTTTGATTTACTGGATGTTAATTGTAATACGAATCATTCATTTAATGATCTCTTAGCAAATACAGGTCTGAAGCAGGTCGTGGATTTTCCCACTCGAACCACCCAATATAGTTCCACTTTGCTTGACTTGATTATTTTGTCCGAGTCATGTCAGTTTTCTGGATGTGATTCTGTGCATTTGCCTGATATTTCGGACCATGATTTGATTTATGTCACTTTAAAGCTTCAATCTCTGGCACTTTCTGTGGAACCAATTATATACAGAGACCTAAAGAGTGTGGATGTTGATCAGTTGTATAGCGACCTTCAGGCGATTCCTTGGCGTAATGTGTATGACCTTGTAAGTGCTGATGAAAAGGTTGCCTTTTTTAATGAGAATTTGAATGCTTTATTAAACTTACACGCTCCTTTTAAAACTGTAGTACCCAGAAAAAAACATAAGCCATGGGTAACTGACAATATAAAACTATTAGCTAAACAACGTGACAAACTTTTTACTAGGTATAAGAAAACAAAGTCTCCTAGAGTTTTTGAGGAGTACAAATCACTGAGAAACTTCACTAATAATGCATTGGAAAGGGAGAAAAAAGCTTATATGAGACTGCAGATTGGTAGGGGTAGTAGGGAGCTGTGGGGTGCTGTAAATAAGCTAAATATTTATAGTAGGAAACCTCAACCAAGGATTCCCGCTGTCCTTGATGATGTCAACAAGATAAATGAATTTCTCGTTAACTCTATTCCTCAAATTTTGCCTTCTCCAAACCTGAATCAATATTATAGTGGCACTCTTTTTAACCTAAAGTCTCACTTGAATTTCCGGGGCATTGATGAGACCGAAATTATGTCATATTTATCTTCAATTAAGACCAAGGCTGTTGGATCTGATGGATTGAGTGTGACTTTTATTTTGCTTTGTTGTCCATTCCTTATATCGTATATTCAACATATAGTAAATTCTTGTATAGAGCAATCTGTTTATCCATCCCTGTGGAAAGAGTCATATGTTGTACCGCTTCCTAAGGCTAGTGAGGTACGGGAACTTAAAGATCTGCGACCAATAAGTATTCTGCCTGTTGTGTCAAAAATTTTGGAGTGGGCTATAAAGGGACAACTGGTACGGCATATAGAGTATAATGAGGTACTTCCGGACATACAGTCTGGCTTTAGAAGCGGTCATAGTTGCGCGACGGCGTTGCTTAATGTCACAGATCACATTTTTAGGGCCATTGACTCAGGTAAGTTAACAGTGTTGGTCCTTCTGGACTACTCCAAGGCATTTGATACCATTAATCATGACTCTTTAAAGTTAATTTTAAAATATATCGGACTCTCGGCATCTGCAGTTTCATTCTTTGATAGCTATCTTAGTGGCAGGCAACAGCGAGTGTCTCTGTATGGACGGATCTCTGATGCCAAACACATATCAATTGGAGTGCCTCAAGGGTCCATATTGGGCCCAATCTTGTATACAATTTACACTGCATTCCTAAAAAATGTTGTTACGAGCTGCTCTGCACAAATGTATGCTGATGACACTCAGTTGTTCTACTCATTCAATCCAAGTGACTTAAATCGTGGTTGTGAGCTTATTAACAATGACTTGAATGCCCTTTTTAGGTTTTCTCAAGAACACTCACTGACACTTAACCCAAACAAAACCGTCGCTCTTCTGTTCGGCAGAAATAAAGATCGGCTAGAAAATAAAAATAATATAAAAGTAAAAATCAATGATGTGTCAATACCTTTCGTTGAAGTGGCCAAAAGTCTTGGACTCTGGCTAGACACGGATTTGAGATTTAACAAACATATTTCTGAGTGTGTGAAAAAATGCATTTTTAAACTTAAATTGTTGTACAACTCCCGGACTATTTTAGATTCGAATCTTAAACTCAGGCTATGTGATTCTCTTATTTTGTCCACTTTCAGTCATTGTGATGTGGTATATGGTCCATGCCTCACAGCCTTCACCTCACATAAAATTCAAAAAATTCAGAACTATTGCCCACGTTTTGCATACGGCATTAGAAAGTGTCACTCGGTAAGGCACAAGTTGAGGGATGCGGGTTGGTTGAGTATGAAGCAGCGGCAATTGTTTCATGCAGCTGTTTTATATCATAAAATAATATTGTTCAAAAAACCTTCTTATCTACACCAAAAAATAACTTTTCGTACTGACGTTCATAATTTAAATGTAAGATTTAAAGGTATGATCACACCACCTATTCATAAAATGTCGGTTTTTGAGCGGAGCTTTTCTTACAGCGTTTCGGCTCGTTACAATGCTATCCCTACAGATCTAAAAGCAAAGTCAATTGCATCGTTTAAGAAATTGTATAAAAGGAACTTACTGGGAAATTGATAAAATTAATGTAGGTACTTTGTACATGTTTTTGGTTTTTTGTTCCTTATTTTCATATGTATCCTTGCCTTAGGTATTTATGTTTATTTATACTTATTGCCGTCGAGCTTATTGCTAATTATAGTTTCATCTTTTTCTTTTTCTATATAGTGTATAAATCTTTGTGAATAACATAAGTCTTTGTGAATAATATATAATGCTCCTGCACTGTTAAACTTTTTTAGTTAAGGTTAGTTGTTAGGTATTCTAGTTGTAAACTCAGTTTACAGGTTATATTTTAGTTTTTTTTAAAGGTTAAGTGGAAGACCAACTCTTGTTTCAAACAAGAGATGAACTTCGCCCTTTCAGATAAAATTGTTAGAGTATAAATTTTATTATTGTGAATTGAACAAATTTGATTATCTGAATAAAGATTATTATTATTATTATTATTATTATATTATAAGTAATTGGTATAATTAATCGGTGTTAATGTTACATGGTATATTTTACGTAGAATAATAGTTTTAGATTTAGGATTAGACAATCTCCTTGTATTTACATTAAATCATTAAACAAGTTACATAAAAAGGGTTTTACGTTTTTAATATTAAAGTTAAACATACGTGTATGTCAAGGATAAAGCTAGATCAAAAGGATGGAACGAAATCGAGAAAAGTATTCAAGTAGTTGAGATAATTTTAGGGTTTTTCACAGGGAACCGACCTAGATGTCTAGGTAGATTAAATAGCAGTTGCTTGTACCTGATCGCAAAATGTGTTTACCAATCAAGTTGTAGTTAGTTAAAAAAAGGCATTGGTTTTATCTGAATTTAACCGTTCTGATTTTAAAAATAATTATTATATCAATGAAATATTCTTATGAAATATATAGTGTAACATACACAAACCTTTATATTATATTCTTCGAATTGAATGATTTTCACACTTACCTAGAGTGGACCTTCTATTGGATGGCCGAAGGCAACATAGATTTTTTTTTCTCTTCAATAAATAAAAAAAAGAACCACATGCGGACGCTGAACTCTAATCAGCATATTTTACTAGTAAATGGACCTATTATTGTTGTGTACAATGATTCGATGATTTATCATAGTTTTGTATGCGATCTACGAGGGTTCCACCCATATGCTATTAACGACTCACTTTTTTCAAATATCACTCGATGTCAGTGTTGTAGTTCTGGTTGCGATAACACAGAGTAATTGGCTGTTGACAGTGTTTATAAAATAAAAATAGACTAACCTTTTCTGCAAACGTTCTTAGGGACCGTTGTCTTCTTTTTTTTTTTTATAACGGATATTGACACAAAAACGGCAGTATAGTGGTCTTTTGTTAATTTCGGATTTATTTGATGTGTTGATTGACGAGGCAAATATCATTGATGATCAGTGGTGATGATTGATATTTACGTTTTACCTGTTAGCCTGACTTTTGTAATCGTTTTCAAAATTTCTTCACATTACGACCCTGATGATGAGCTCGCAAACGCATAGACAAAAAGTTTTTTAAATATAAAAGGTTTAAGGAGAAGGTTTGCCCTTAAACATTATACGCTTATTTAAGACAATACTAATTTAAACTACAAAAAAGTATATTGTTTTTATTAAAATTGTACTATTTATACTTTAAGTATGTATAGATATTTTTATTATTTTGTAACTATGGTGAGTTCTTTGTATTCCAAAAAAGTGGATTTTCTGAATTATTTTATTTTACTATTATTATACAGTATTAGTATTTGTCTATCATTAGTTTGCTATAGCGTTAAATAAGGCCACTGCATTTTATGCATTTTTAATTATGAATTCAAGACATATTTCAATTCAACTAACAATTTGCATGTTTAAACATGTAATTGTTTAAAATAACCACCTGAAAAGTAATAACATGTAAGAACTAGGTCCAGTAAAAAATACTACAAAAGCTAAGATTAGGGTAAAATCACCTTCTAACCAAGTATGGCTGATTCCAAGAAGATATCACTTCAATGACCCTACACTCCCAGTATAATTTACTTTTAGTTCATTACCTCATTAATTCAATCTCGCGAATTAATTATCCCCTCCCGCTTCATTTTTGAGTAACCCAATAAGTTCTTTTCCCCCACCCCTACAATTCACTACCCCCACTCCAATCTCGACAGATCCTACATTATAACTAGGCGTCTGCAGAAAGACCTTGTCATATCTACTTTAGACAGGCAACCGGACAGACGCATCTTGTAGAAATTTACAGAAAGATGGAGAAGTTTATTATTGTTAAAGACGTTGTTAAAAAGTTACGAGAATTTAACCTTACAGGACGCACTCTAGAGTTTAAGTTAAAACCTGTTCCACAGGGAGTTGAACCAGTTGGTTGGGTGGAAAAAGGAATTAATCAAATTATTCAAAACGCTACAGAAGGCCTACAACCCTTAGATCGTGTGGGTTTTAGTTTTTGCTCTAAAGACTTCAACCGAGGAGAAGGTTGGATTCGCTTCAAAGCAGCTAAAGACATAACCTTTCAAGATGTTTGGAGTGTTATAAGTGGCATTTATCAGTCAAACTCAGCAGGTCTTAATACAGAATCATTTTGTCTTAGTGTGACAACTGTTAGATTACCTGTTGGTGGGGGCAGAGGAAAAAATTATAACAGCTTTCACGAGGAATGCGACAAGCGACGAGGTATTATAAGTATTAAAAATACCGATAACCTGTGTTTACCACGTGCTTTGGTAGTCGCCATTGCCCATAATAAAAGAGATCCCGAATTCAGTAAGGTTAGAAGAGATATTAGTAAAATTCAAACCGAAAGAACAAGATCATTGTTGAAGAGTAGTAATGCTGTACCAATCTCAGCTCAAAATCCCATAAGAAATAACATGGAGCTGAAATCTGCAGTTTTGGTGCCATTTTAGGGGCGCGGCACTTTTCCTGGAAGCCGCCATCCTCTCTTAACCCAAGCGGACCCAGCTACTATCGCCACCTAGTGAGCGACGTCATAACTGTTCGATGTCGGTAATATAGGACCCTATTGACCTGTGTGGAACCCTCCACTGCTGTCACCTAACCCCCCACACATTATTCTAACCTAACTTTTGTCCCAACGGAACCCAGATCACGTGTTACCCCGATTATATAGTAACATCATTGTAGGGGTGCCACCTAACGGGGAGAGATGTACGTACCTGTTATCTTGAGACCTGTAGCGCCACCTGCTTTTCATATAAGGCATCTTGTTTACCGCGATGGTAGGTATGACGTTGTAAATCAGTTAAAATATTTTTCCGTCGACCGTGTATTTACGAACTTCTTTAATGTATAAAAAATCGTACATTAATGGCCCCCATTAATGCATGATTTTTCTATTAATAAACGATTGTATTATAGGCAACCAAACATACATGAAATTAAATTAATACTCAATTGTTATTCAAATCAAGGTGGCGCGAAGCGGCTGTGACGCGTGCATGATGGCGTTTCGCGTAAGTAAAAAAAAACTGTCGCTGTCAACTAGTTTGGATTTCAAAATTTTGATCGTACAACGTTGAAATGAATGTCTTCGAAAATTTAACCCCACCAGAAATAGCAGAAACTGCTAATGTAGTATCGTTAAGTTTACTTCCCGCGATAAGCAAAAGATTGTATGAGAAAACGTACGCTGAGTTTATGTCATGGTGTGATGAAAAACGAGTGACGCGCTTTTCAGAATCGGTGCTATTGGCATATTTTTCGAATATTGCAGAAAGAGGCCTCATTGCAAGTTTATGGCCGAAATATTCAATGCTCAAATCGACTTTAAATTTGAAAGATGGCATCGATATAAGCAAATTCAGTAAATTAATTATGTTTATCAAGAGGCAAAAAGTAGGATATGTACCTAAGAAATCGAAAGTCCTGGAAAAAGAACACGTACACAAGTTTATTTCTGATGCTCCTAACAACCTTTTCTTGATGACAAAGGTAATAAAAAAGAAAGGTAAAACTATAATATCTAACAATAATAATAAATAAATTAAAATTCGTAGGTTGCATTGATTTTTGGAGTGGCTGGCGCACTAAGAAAAGATGAACTGTTGAAATTAGAAACGAATGATGTTCAAGATCTGGGTTCAAAATTCCTAGTCACCGTAAAGGCATCTAAAACACACACAAACAGAATATTTACTATTGTGGGTAATGAAGAAAATAACCTTCTCAATTTGGTTAAACGGTATATGTCCCTGAGACCAAGACACACTCCACACAAACGGTTTTTTATTTTTTATAAATTTAATAAATGTTCTATACAGCCAGTTGGCATAAATACATTTTCCAAAATGCCTTCCATTATAGCAACCTTTTTAAAATTAGAGCAGCCACATCTCTACACTGGGCATTGTTTTCGGCGTTCATCTGCCTCGATACTCTGTGACAGTGGTGCAGATTTTTCAGCCATTAAACGGCTTGGTGGTTGGAAATCCACTGCTGTTGCAGAGGGATATATTGAAAACTCATTACAAAATAAAATTGATACAGCTGAAAAAATCCTCGGTACAACTATAACAAAAGCCCCTCATGCTAGTTCTATCAGCGCCACGACCAGCGCCGAACCACATTCCCTTACAAACATCCAAGATAATGACATAAACCTAAATTTAAATTCAGAATGTCATACAACTACTGATAATGTATCTGTACCTTGCTTTAATTTCAGTAATTGCACTATTTCTAATGTAAATATAAGTATTAATAAACAATAATAGTCAGTTCCATACATAATCATATTTTTATCGACTTTTGTAGGTTTGGTTGTTAAATAAAAATTTTTTTTTCATTATTAACAACACAATCGACGGAAAAATGTTGTAACTAACGCGTATATTAAAAAGCGATTAATAATTTCGACAAATTAACGCGCTCGCTGCGCTCACGCGTTAAAAATGTCTCGATTATTAATCGCCCTTATTAATACACTTGTTCGTTAAATTACTATTAAAATATAATAATAACAGAAAAAAAGTTTTTGTCCTCGGTGGGATTTGAACCATAATCCTCTGGGGCCGAACCTCAAAGCCTTGCAAAATACGCTACGAGAGCATATAGATTAAAACTGCTAAACAATGTTAGACAACGTGAAACCACGGGGGCACATCTGATTAGATTGCTGGAACAAAAGGTCCTTAGTGGGGTTATGGTGGTGTTTTATAATGTACAAAATTAGGGTAAACCAGGCTGGGAACTCCAATGTTAATTTTCGGAGGGATTTTTATGACTCATATCTCCGGAACCAATGGGCCTAGGATATTGCACATGCGTAGCTGGGGTCTATGAAATGGGTTCTTGCGCATGACTCGAAAATGACACCTGTCACCTGTCAATTAAGAACTGTCACCTGTCAGATGTCACCTGTCAAATGTCAAAATCGACAGCTGATGTATGTCACGTGTTAAGGGTGACGTCATGAGTCGTTTAAAAAAAGAACCGGGTTGATCGGGCCAATAGGGCCAAAGTTGATATAGCTAATGCCCGAACGGCAGGAGGGTGAAAGATTGCAAATACATATCGCGGGTTTAGGGTGACATCATGAGTCGTTTAAAAAGAAGAACGGGGTTGATCGGGCCAATAGGGCCAAAGTTGATATAGCTAATGCCCTAACGGTAGGGGGGGTGAAAGATAGTGGCATAGGATATTGCGCGTGCGTAGTTGGAGTCTATGAAATGGGTTCTTGCGCATGACTCGAAAATGACACATGTCACCTGTCAATTAAGAACTGTCACCTGTCAGATGCCACATGTCAAATGTCAAAATCGACAGCTGATGTATGTCACGTGTTTAGGGTGACGTCATGAGTCGTTTAAAAAAAGAACGGGGTTGATCGGGACCAATAGGGTCAAAGTTGGTATAGCTAATGCCCTAACGGTAGGAGGGTGGCCATAACATGTCATCAATGAACATTGTTAGAGGCCGCGTGGTATGTAATTAGACAACTGGAGATCTAGTATGTCCTTTTGGCAAACAGTATTTTCAGACGCCATCTATAATTACGTTCTCGCACACTCCCGCTATCTGAGTACTACCTGAACTTATGCAACCAGAAGCCCCTATCAGCAAATATTGCCTTCGCCAATTTATTAACAAACCTAAGTGTGGCGATGACGACAAAATGGCGGTAAACCTAGCTTTTATAATGCATTCACCATTTTATCGACAAACCAGTACTAATGGCGTCGCCAAACCAATATTTCCCCTTATTCAACATAAAAATTGTCGAAACGGCAACACCACCGTTCCAATACTGAAAATTTAAGAAAATACGCTTAGGCCATATTGTAATAGCCGTCCGCAACAGTACCATTCATGAGTGTATAATTAAATAAAAATCAATCAATTTTAAAACTTTTTATTCACAACATAACAATATCACTTACTACCACCCCGGTATATTACATTAAAGGAATAAAAAAATCAGCGTAAAATAAAAAGACATATCTGTAATCATTTAACAACGTTTTATGCCAGAAATATATGCAGTTTTCAAGTCAAATGCACTATTATGGTAATATATAAAGGTCATATAGGAGAAAATAAGACAAGTATCTTGCATTAAAAATAATACCTGAACGAAATAAAAATTAGGCACAAGACACTTATCGCCAATCTTGTATATAGGTACAATATATTATAAGTTCAAAATTTAGCGAAAAATATTTACAGTTAAAACTAAGGATTAGAAACATTTACCGTGCAAGAATAGGCATATCTACATACAATTAAAAAACTAGGACTAGAAACATTTATATTAGGAACATTACCGCACAAGAAGGCATATCTATATACAAACTTAAAAACTAACAAAAAAATGAATGGAAAAAGACATTGGCGGGTATGGGCATTTGAACAGAGTAATCATACCTTATTTCAGCTCCTATATCAAAAAAAGGATTCTTTATTTACAAAAGAGCATTCCTTCTCCCAAGGATCGTTGAAAAACGCTTCTAATCAGTCCATTCTATTCAATTAGGGAAATCAGGACACACTTCAGGCTATATTCCATGATAACAATCTAAATCCATGCCTTCACTCGATACTGCCGCTCACTCCTCGACCATACAATATACATTTTTCAATTCTTCAAAGAAAAAAAACCTTTTTTGGCACAGTAATAATGACTGTGACAGTATTTTTCAGAAAAAAACCGGTGTATGATTCGTTGCCATAACATTTTATTAATAAATATATTTTCTGTTTTAAATTTATTACGATTACAACATTAGTAGAAATATCAGTTTGTTGACTTCGATGTAGTTAACCTTCATATTAAACGCAACTAAATAGTATTGCCGTAATTATTATAGGTCAGTCGTTGAAATCAATATTTAAATTTATTTACAATTGTACAAAAAACAAAGCAGTTTGCTTCTATAAATAATAATATATATACAAGGTTAACCGAAAAGTTGAGTAGGAATATAGATAAATTATTAATAATGTTTATAGGTACATTGTTTCATAATTATACCGGTTACCCGACTAAGTTTAATTTTTCCTATAATGACGTACATTGTAAACAAGTAAGATCTGGGAACTTCATAAAAATAAGTTAATATACATTAGATGACCTTTCTAAATTCTGAGAAATGTTGCGACATTGAAATATCTTATATTATACGGTTCACTGCACATTTTATTCCTCGAATAATATTTAAAAAATACCAAGAGTAGTAGATAACTAAGTAATTGTATATAACATTTAACCTGGTACAATACCAAGGTTACACCGGTAACCGTGAACGTCTGTGACATTAACACAGCCTATGCATTATATTTTGTTTATTGAATTATATGACGGAAAAAATTGTAACAATATGATATGTGACTAAAATGCAAATAATTTTAAGTGTATTCTAATTACGTCACCAGCTTATATAAAATTCAGCTATACAGGGTGTAACTAAATAAGTGTAAAACATTTAAGGGGGTGATTCCTCATCGAAAAAAAGATAGGATCTTTCATATAAAGAAACTTTATTGGAGCATCCCTTATTAAGATACAGCCCCTTAAAGGGGGTACATAAAATTTGTTTAACATTTGTTTTCATAAGCACTAAAATAGTTACAATATTGAAATTAACCTGACATTTTCTACTACCAAAAAGACACTTAGCCAGTAATTTATTTGGTTTACCCCATGGTTGTAAGGGGTGGAAAACGCAACCCCTAAAATTTATTTCCAATGCAACTTTTTGCCTTATTATTTGTTTACCATTTAAAAATTAATTTCCGATAGCCTGTTTCATTCTAAACAAAAAATGTCTCTTAAATTTTTTGCCCAAAATAAACCAGTTCGCAGCAAAAAATTAATTTACGACCAAGATACATATCGCAATAAAACGAAAATACGAAACTACTTTATCTAGTAGGCCAACCATGGGGTAAACCAAATAAATTACTGGCTAAGTGTCTTTTTGGTAGTAGAAAATGTCAGGTTAATTTCAATATTGTAACTTTTTTAGTGCTTGTGAAAAAAATTGTTAAACAAATTTTATGTACCCCCTTTAAGGGGCTGTATCTTAAGAAGGGATGCTCCAATAAAGTTTGTTTATATGAAAGATCCTATCTTTTTTTCGATGAGGAATCACCCCCTTAAATGTTTTACACTTATTTAGTTACACCCTGTAGAGTGAGTTAGCGGACAGTTTAGTAATATTCTTATCTTCAGAGTAAGAGCCAAATATTTATGAGATTTTGTTTAGTTGTTAAATATACAGGAGATGGTTATTTAACAATCTTATTCTATTTTAGTTTTTAGATAAAATGCTTGTATATAATTATTGTGTAATATTTTGAAGAAAACACTTAAATACGGTAATAAATTCATAAAAATTACAAGTTTAAAAAATAATCTTAATAATAATTAAAGCAGAATTAGGGATTCATTGTATATTTTCTGCTCAGAAATGTGCAGAGGCCTGAACCTATAAACTTTTCACCACATCAGCCGCTGATAAAAAAACTACTCATTTAAATAACCCTACTTAATACCAACAACGTCTGTTTTATTACTATAATTAAATAAAACATTATATTCACTTACACATAAATAATAGTCTTTAAATGGACAGCTAAAATATTGAGATAAATCAGGTATCTGAGAGTACAAAGGTTTTCAGTGAGCATAAAAAATAGAAATAAAAAATACATTACAAATAAAGAAAGCAATATTTTATAGTCAGCATATGAGGGAAAAATAAAAGTACACATAAAAAAGACACATATCACTAATCTCGTATATACTACACAGATAAAAAAAAACCAATACAAAAATAAAATGGCATATCGTCAAGTTCAAAAGACCCTGTATATAATAATATTTGGAGTACAGTGTACTACTTAAATATATAAAACAAAAAATATTTTCAGATTAAAAATTATAAAATAAGCCATTCATTTTCCTGCAATTATAAATTTGAAGACCGGTAAATCCTGAGAAGGTCAAAAGCACCCTACACGAGTCAAAGGTCAAAGCAGTACCATTTTACTAATTCATCAACAGTAATCTGATATACTTACTTACAAAGTCAATTTTTAGGATTACTGATTACTGTTCTGTTAGTCGTCTCTTTTGGGAACCCCGTATGGAAATTGAACTAAATAAAAAATTGATTTTTTATTAATATCTAAATGATCCTTTTATCGATTTTGTTAAAATCTGGCAGAGTTATTCATTGTAATAAGACGCTAAGTTGGCACTAACTAAAAGAAAATTATAAGTTCCAGTGGCGTCTCGGGGGGCAGTGTCACGAATAATATTGACAGAAAAAAAAAATGTATGCTACTGAGTTTTTTGAAAAATTTAAATTTTTTTCAGATTGGGCATCTACAAATACAACTTTTTTGTCTCTTAATATCTATTCGTATATAACTTCCTTTTCGAGGAAAAAATAAAAACGACTTCATTGCATGACGGATAATTGTTAAAATAAAATCAAGTTAACTTTGATCGTTCTCGTGAAAAATATATAGAAATTTGAAACTTAATTATTTTGTCTAACTGACGGACGCTTTAAAGCAGGTTAAAGGGTGAACAGGTGAAACGGGTATCCATCTATCAGGTATTAATCTTACGGTAGACGAACATTTTCCGAATTTAAAACTGAAGAAAAAAGGTGTTTTTGAATTAAAAATCCAACAGTTTAGATCAAAATTTATATGAGAAATCGGATAAGCTCATTAAAAATACGGCATCCCATTTAAAAAAATATCAAAGTGACCCCTAGTACTTTTGTTTGATGTTCAATTGTTTCTTGCTGAAGATATTCGAATTCGCGGGAGAAAATGACTTAAGATTGCTATTTCAGTTTTTATAAAAGTACAGGAAAAGTCAAAAAATCGCCTTGTCTAGTCTTGGTTGGATAACCCTGTACAATGTTAACCTGAACAGCCCTGTTTAACAGGCCCTGTTTAACAGACCCTGTTGACCTCTCTGTTACAGAAAACAACCCCGATAAGGAAACAAAAACGTTTGAGCTACGTGGGAAATAAATAAAAGCTGGCTTGTTGAAAAATTTAAATATTTATTAAGGTAAAGCTTAGTCTAAAAATATAGTACTTTGCAAAAATTATACAGTAAGCAATGAAAGTATCATTCAAAATTTTCAATAAACATTCAAGGATATCCAAGTATGTATATTATTTATTAACACAGTTGTATGTAACAATATCCAAAAAACTAAGGTTTACTAGAACACACTGTATACAGCATGGTAGAAATACTTTACATATTTCATATTCTAATGTGATAAAAGAATAAAACATAATTATAGTTTAAAGTCAAGACTATAAATATTATTCTCAAAAGAAAAGGTAGGTAGATTGCTCTGTACAAAAGGTAATTAGAAGTGCTAATATTCAATCAAAAAAATACTATGGTAAGTTATGGATACTGATATAGGTTCATAAAAATAAATAATAAAAAAAGACAACAGGCTGTTATTTTAAGTTATATAAAGATGTAGAATATTTCCTTAAAGAGAAAACTCTTGTCAATTTTTCACAAGAAGCAATAGACAATTTAATAAAATGTAAGCACCTGTATAAATTGGGGAAAAAATTGAACTAAAAATATGTATCGATAATAAAAGCATTAAAAAAATGTGCGTGTAATAAGATAAGATACCTATCTATAGCGAACAAATATTGAACGTTTCGAACCCCACAACTAGCACTGTATATACATTTACAAACATCGAAAATTAAACAGGTTAAATAAACTAAAAATGTACCTTGTGGGAATCCACAGTACTGTCGAGAAACAGTAAAAATCCAATTCAACGCATGGAAAGTAACCATTTTTTAAAATATATTCTGCACTTGGCATATAATTAATTCGATTATAACATTTGTGAAAAAAATATCAGATCATACTACTAAACTTTTGCATAAAATAGATGTAATTTTAGATAGCCTTGATATTAAAATACATATAGTTTGAATACCGAAACAGTAGAAATTTTAGAGTAACGAGAAATATTATAAACATATTTAAATTATGTATAGATCAGAGAGAAATGTATGTATCTACCAAAGACGAAATTGTATTAATTTATTCTATAAAAGACAACGTGCATACGGGAGAAGCTAATAAAAAGTCATTTTTATTTTATTACATTTTTCCAAAAACTATTTAGCTAAATTATTAAAATTTAATACACAATGATGTCTAATTATGTTGATACATTGTTAACAAAACTGGTGTTTTTCTAGTCACCCGTTTCTAATATAAGTACATTTTGATATTTGATTATTAGTAATTATATAAAACGATAGGTAAAGTCGATACAAGCACGGTTTTTTAAAACGAAGAGGGTTAAACATTTAATATTTATCAAATGTAAGATACAAAAAAAATCAAAGTTCTACTTACAACCTAGAATATAAAGCTAAAAAGCCGAATTTTTATCAGATAAACGCTACGTTAAGGTACCGTCCAAATGAAGGAAATGAAAAGTTCGCCAATTTTGCAGAAATTTTATATCTACGAAAACATGGTTCGGGGAAGCTTCTGAAAAAAACTTTGGAACGGGTCTGTTCCGGAGGAACAGGTCTGTTCAACAGGTCTGTTCCGGGGGAACGGGTCTGTTCCGGGGGAACGGGTCTGTTCAACAGGTCTG